>BSDF01000016.1:0-470495 GCA_027925045.1 Hypotaenidia okinawae
CAAAGAGCCCCTCTCACTCTGAGGGTAAAGACTTTCCTCTTCCGGGGAACCCTCCTAATACTACTTCCCCAGGCATTAGTCTCGGCCAGAGCAGCCTTCCTTTGAAAATACAGGCCGAACCTCCAGGGCTACCTCCCAAACGCAGGAAGTCGACTCTGAAAAATATAGCTGGCCTGATACCGCCCATGGCAGACCACAAGCAGCACCTCTCACTCTGGGGATAAGGACGTTCCTCTTCCGGGGAACCCTCCTAATGCTACTTCCCCAGGCATTGGTCTCGGCCAGAGCAGCCTTCCTTTGTAAATACAGGCCGAACGTCCAGGACTAGCTCCCAAACACAGAAAGTCGAGTCTGAAAGATATAGCTGGCCTGATACCGCCCATGGCACGCCAAAAAGCAGCCCCTCTCACCCTGGGTCTAAGGACGTTCCTCTTCCGGGGAACCCTCCTAATACTACTTCCCCAGGCATTGGTCTCGGCCAGAGCAGCCTTCCATTGAAACAACAGGCCGAACGTCCAGGACTAGCTCCCAAACGCAGGAAGTCGAGTGTGAAAGATATAGCTGGCCTGATACCGCCCATGGCGGCCCACAAGCAGACCCTCTCACCCTGGGGCTAAGGACTTTCCTCTTCCGGGGAACCCTCCTAATACTACTTCCCCAGGCATTGGTCTCGGACAGAGCAGCCTTCCTTTGGAAATACAGGCCGAACGTCCAGGACTAGCTCCCAAACGCAGAAAGTCGAGTCTGAAAGATATACCTGGCCTGATACCGCCCATGGCACACCACAAGCAGACCCTCTCACCCTGGGGCTAAGGACTATCCTCTTCCAGGGAACCCTCCTAATACTACTTTCCCAGGCATTGGTCTCGGCCAGAGCAGCCTTCCATTGAAAATACAGGCCGAACGTCCAGGGCTAGATCCCAAACGCAGGAAGTCGACTCTGAAAAATATAGCTGGCCTGATACCGCCCATGGCAGCCCACAAGCAGCCCCTTTCACCCTGGGGCTAAGGACTTTCCTCTTCCGGGGAACCCTCCTAATACTACTTCCCTAGGCATTGGTCTCGGCCAGAGCAGCCTTCCATTGGAAATACAGGCCGAACGTCCAGGGCTACCTCCCAAACGCAGGAAGTCGAGTCTGAAAAATATAGCTGGCCTGATACCGCCCATGGCAGACCACAAGCAGCCCCTCTCACCCTGGGGCTAAGGACTTTCCTCTTCCGGGGAACCCTCCTAATACTACTTACCCAGGCATTGCTCTCAGCCAGAGCAGCCTTCCATTGAAAAAACAGGCAGAACGTCCAGGGCTACCTCCCAAACGCAGGAAGTCGACTCTGAAAGATATAGCTGGCCTGATACAGCCCATGGCAGCCCACAAGCAGACCCTCTCACCCTAGGGGCTAAGGACTTTCCTCTTCCGGGGAACCCTCCTAATACTACTTCCCCAGGCATTGGTCTCGGACAGAGCAGCCTTCCATTGAAAATACAGGCAGAACGTCCAGGACTAGCTCCCAAACGCAGGAAGTCGACTCTGAAAAATATAGCTGGCCTGATACCGCCCATGGCAGCCCACAAGCAGCGCCCTCTCACCCTGGGGCTAAGGACTTTCCTCTTCCGGGGAACCCTCCTAATACTACTTCCCAAGGCATTGGTCTCAGCCAGAGCAGCCTTCCATTGAGAAAACAGGCCGAACGTCCAGGACTACCTCCCAAACGCAGGAAGTCGACTCTGAAAAATATAGCTGGCCTGATACCGCCCATGGCACACCACAAGCAGCCCCTCTCACCCTGGGGCTAAGGACTTTCCTCTTCCGGGGAACCCTCCTAATACTACTTCCCCAGGCATTGGTCTCAGCTAGAGCAGCCTTCCATTGAAAAAACAGGCCGAACGTCCAGGGCTACATCCCAAACGCAGGAAGCCGACTCTGAAAAATATAGCTGGCCTGATACCGCCCATGGCAGCCCACAAGCAGCCCCTCTCACCCTGGGGCTAAGGACGTTCCTCTTCCGGGGAACCCTCCTAATACTACTTCCCCAGGCATTGGTCTCGGCCAGAGCAGCCTTCCATTGACAAAACAGGCCGAACTTCCAGGACTAGCTCCCAAACGCAGGAAGTCGACTCTGAAAGATATAGCTGGCCTGATACCGCCCATGGCAGCCCACAAGCAGCCCCTCTCACCCTCGGTCTAAGGACTTTCCTCTTCCGGGGAACCCTCCTAATACTACTTCCCCAGGCATTGGTCTCGGCCAGAGCAGCCTTCCTTTGAAAAAACAGGCCGAACGTCCAGGACTAGCTCCCAAACGCAGGAAGTCGAGTCTGAAAAATATACCTGGCCTGATACCGCCCATGGCACACCACAAGCAGCCCCTCTCACCCTGGGGCTAAGGACTTTCCTCTTCCGGGGAACCCTCCTAATACTACTTCCCCAGGCATCGGTCTCGGCCAGAGCAGCCTTCCATTGAAAAAACAGGCCGAACGTCCAGGACTAGCTCCCAAACGCAGGAAGTCGACTCTGAAAACTATAGCTGGCCTGATACCGCCCATGGCAGCCCACAAGCAGACCCTCTCGCCCTGGGGCTAAGGACTTTCCTCTTCCGGGGAACCCTCCTAATACTACTTCCCCAGGCATTAGTCTCGGCCAGAGCAGCCTTCCATTGAAAAAACAGGCCGAACGTCCAGGACTAGCTCCCAAACGCAGGAAGTCGACTCTGAAAACTATAGCTGGCCTGATACCGCCCATGGCAGCCCACAAGCAGCCCCTCTCACCCTGGGGCTAAGGACTATCGTCTTCCGGGGAACCCTCCTAATACTACTTCCCCAGGCATTGGTCTCGGCCAGAGCAGCCTTCCATTGACAAAACAGGCCGAACGTCCAGGACAAGCTCCCAAACGCAGGAAGTTGACTCTGAAAGACATAGCTGGCCTGATACCGCCCATGGCAGTGCACAAGCAGCCCCTCTCACCCTCGGGCTAAGCACTTTCCTCTTCCGGGGAACCCTCCTAATACTACTTCACCAGGCATTGGTCTCGGCCAGAGCAGCCTTCCATTGAAAAAACAGGCCGAACGTCCAGGGCTACCTCCCAAACGCAGGAAGACCAGTCTGGAAGATAGAGCTGGCCTGATACCGCCCATGGCAGCCCACAAGCAGCCCCTCTCACCATGGGTCTAAGGACTTTCCTCTTCCGGGGAACCCTCCTGATACTAATTTCCCAGGCACTGGTATAGGCCAGAGCAGCCTTCCATTGAAAAAAACAGGCCTAACGTCCAGGACTAGCTCCCAAACGCAAGAAGTCGACTCTGAAAAATATAGCTGGCTTGATACCGCCGATGTCAGCGCACAAGCAGCCCCTCTCACCCTGGGGCTAAGGACTTTCCTCTTTCAGGGAACCCTCCTAATACTACTTCCCCAGGCATTGGTCTCGGCCAGAGCAGCCTTCCATTGAAAAAACAGGCCGAACGTCCAGGACTAGCTCCCAAACGCAGGAAGAGGAGTCTGAAAGATAGAGCTGGCCTGATACTGCCCATGGCAGCCCAAAAGCAGCCCCTCTCACCCTGGGGCTAAGGACTTTCCTCTTCCAGGGAACCCTCCTAATACTACTTCCTCAGGCACTGGTATAGGCCAGAGCAGCCTTCCATTGAAAAAACAGGCCGAACATCCAGGACTAGCTCCCAAACACAGCAAGTCCACTCTGAAAGATACAGCTGGCCTTCCAGCAGTGAGGCTGTTGGAGTTCATGTGTTACTGAACTGGCCTGGCTTCATGAAACCTTCACCACTCACCTCCTTCAAAATCCTGTACATCAGCTTAAACCTTACACATACCACGCTGGAGTGACCAAACCAAGCGCTTCTGTTGACAAAGAAAAGTTTAAATAACCCCTGGGGGCAAGGGACAGCTCTGAAAGAGAGATGGGAGCCATTGCCTCCACATGTATTTCACACCGAAGCTTCTGGCTAAAAGAAAACTTCCATTCAGTGAAAAATCGGTTCTTTTAGTTCAGCTGTGAGAGTGGCACCGCAGACAAACAGAAAACAGGGAGCTGCTTGTATTCTCCTGCTGCTCAGATGACTTTTCCTAAACCATGTCACAGCATCAGGAAGAGGTGACAGAGCAACTCAGAGAAAGGGCCCAGAAAGAGAATGTATTTACAGTTTGCAGTATAAACACCACAGAAGGGTACAAACCAGCTCTGTAATTAGCAAGAGGACGGCAGGGTTGTTTGGTTCAACTGTGCTCTGTGCTGGGTGACTGATTGGTATTGATACAGAGGAAGAAAGATTAAGCTTACTGTCTAAACATGTTGCTGGAACGCAGGGAGTGCGCTGTGTGACAACCACAGCCACACTGGGAGAGGAAAAAATACATGAAAGGGGAAGAAACGGGAAATGTCAAACATGGTGTTGTGAGAAAGGCATGGCTGCAGAGCAGGCAGAGGTACAGCCACTGCTGCACACTGTATTTGGGCATCTCAACTGGCAAGGAACTTGAGTGGCTTTGGGACCTCCATTAGGAAAGCCTGCATCTGAAACAGGAAGCAATGCAAGAAGAAATTACTTTTTCTGGGGAAAAAGATGAACAGATTTTTCACAACAAGCAGATTTGATGCTAAAACTACATCAGAGCCAGATAAAGCACAGGTGTCACAACGGCTGCAGAGAAGGCTGGGGCAGGGGAAGAGTTCACCTTTCAGAGTTGGGTGTTAGGCTAAATAACAGCATCTTTTAGATGTGCAGTCTCAGGGTCGATACAGAACAGCCTTCACAACAACAGACGGTGGTAATGACGTTGACAGCTCTTCTTCTCACCACTCCTGTCCTCAGCTCTATTTCTGCTGTGCAGTGCTTGAACATCCTGTGATGAATGAGTTTCACTGGCATTTCCATTCTCACACTGTACCTGGCTCACCACCCCTAGGAACAGGCTGGGTATCAACTAGCTGCATGTGGAGATACTTCAGAGTTTCTACACCTTATCACATTTTCTTCATCATCAGAATCTATTAAAGTCTCTGTCATCCAAATGCTGTCCCTTCTTTTCAAAACTATACATTTCCAGTCTCAGATGAGGTCACAATCTGCAACAACGTCATTACTGCTTAACTCCAATTCCTGCCCTCCCTGGGAAGAAGCCTTTTCCTTCCACAGTAACAAAGTCACCTCATCTTGGTTCACTGTGGCAGAGAGACAAAAGGCAACAGCCTCAGTGAGCAAATGCTGTTGTTGATGGCTGTATTTCCCTTTCCACAGCTCACAACCCGAAATAATTCACTGTGGGAAGGACCAGTAAGGTCTACACATACACCAGGAGAACCCACAGTGAGCCTTACTACAAGAGAATAAACACTGGAGCCACAAAGAAGGACCCAAACCACCTTTTCTTAGTAAAAGATACTTTTTTTTCCATATACAGTTTCAATAAAAAAGTAGAAAAACAGGAAATTATTTGGAAAGTGCTTGCAAGGTCCCAAGCGCTTTCCTGAGAAGGCATCAGTTTACCCAACTACTGTTACCCAAACTGTAAGTGATCCCAACATTCACTGAGCTACTGAGACGGTCCCGATCACTGCACTGACCACAGAGGTGTTAAAAAAATGGAAAAGGATGTTTTTCCTGGGAGGTGGATTTCAAACTGGGAAAGCCAGGTCTCAGTTACCATCCTGGAATGCAGCTTCACTCGTGTCAGTGTCATGTTCCTTAGGGAAGAGGAAAAAAAGAGAAACAAAAACATTATCAATAGGGTAGAAATGTCAGATTTTTGTCTTAACTGGACTATTTGACACAGGGGTACCTGTTAGGAGAAAGGGCTAACCTGCCACACTCCACACAGACTCCCAAGCATCCCATTTACTTACTATGAGGAATTATTTCAACACAGCCCTGCTTGTGAGTAACAAGGCTGGCTTCACATCTGCGCTGTGGCAGTAGCCAGCGCTGTGAAGGTCAGTGAGGGCACGATGCTGTTACACAACGCACCGTTAATGAGCTGCATTGAGCTGAAATCACCAATCTATGCTTGCATGTATTAATCCCCCAATTAAATTAAATGAGAGACCTAATAAACTGAGCACTACACATTCTATACAGATTATTGGTCTCAAGTATTCTGGTCTAATTTACTGTACGGCCAATGCCTTAAACACATCACTGTGCCTCCTGCCTGGGACACGTGTAGTTGCTACAAAGATGTATCAGTCTCAGTGCTGATACTGCCAAGCCTTCACTTGTAATTCTATCATTAAAAATACCTGATTCAGTTTCTTAAACTCAACAACTTGGAAGAAGATGTACTCCAGGATATGCTTGGCATCTTGCTTCTCCTTCGGGAGTTTACTTGTTACTCCTAGGATATCGCCACACTTTCGTATGTAAAACTCCAGGTCATCATCAGTACCTAGAGGAGGATCCCAGAGAAGAAGGAGGGTGAGTATAACAGACATCCCCATTGCCTGGGCAAAAGCACCCTACAGATCTCCACTTGCTGCTGGCATTCTGGGAGGTCAGATCCTACAGCTAAGCTCAGTGGACTAGCTGTGGGATATTCTTGCAGCTAGTTTTAGGTTTCAGGTGTGTTCAGAATAACCTGAGCATTTTGACTTCAGAGTATTAAAAATGTGAAATAAATCAGCAAGACTGTGCAAAAGCAGTTTCTGTGTGTTACAGGCAACAGCAGGCAGAAGCATAATCCAATGCTGTGGTACATCTAGTCACGTTATCAGATTCCAAGGCCTTCCAGTTTCTTAGCCCAGGATGACAGCAGTGGATTTTCATAAACGAGGAGCATGTTGTGAAACTAAATAGAACCACAGTTTTCCTCCAAAAATTGGACTCTGTATGGAAATGTGTAAGCAATGAGTCTGCCCTGCTTACATTTGTTTGTTATCTCTGCAAGACGAGCTTTCTCAGAGGAAAAAGTTTCATCCAAGTCAAAGAGCTCCAGAGGGGGAGGGGGCAGCTCTCGGAACGCCGGTGGAAAAACCTCGGAGAGAAGAAGCAGCAGGGTTTATTGCCCAGGGTTTTTCTCACCAATCTCTAAAGACAACAGTTTTTGACTTATATTGGACTCAAAGAAACCATTCATGAAGTCAAAAGCAACTCCAAAGGCTGCAGTACCAAGGTACACATTTTTAAATATTCTATTTATATTTTGTAAAACTAAGTGAATGTTCCAGAAGAGTTTAGTCATGGGGACGCTGGAACCATCACCCAGCATCACAACCAGACACACCACACTTGCAGTTTGAGTTTAGTTGTACTCCATCAGAACCAGGCCATGGCTGCAGTACCAAGCTCAGCACAAGCAGCTCACATTGGAAAGGTATTCACATTAATTCTGGGAACAGTATGGGGTTTTTTTTATGCCATCACCACTATGCCACAAGCTGAACTTGTCTTTTTGAAGAGCAGTGCATGAGACACAACTTTCAGTTGCAGCTCTAAGGATCCCAGTAATGTTTCCCCAGTGTACAATATAAAGAAGGATGGAGCCACAATGGCAAAACTCAAAGATACTCAAAGATTTATCTGCTTTTCCAAATCAGTCTGACAACGCCACGGCTCGTGGTGCTGCTGCCAGCCCAAATCTCTGTTGGTAAAAGTCTGGCCAGCCCTTGCTGCAATAGACCAACACTCTGCTTTCTACTTCCCCAACAGACATGGGAGACAGAGGATGGGTGGGACAGACTGGCCCCTTCCCTGGCAGCAGCCAGTGCCAGTGTAGTAACTTACACCACCTCTGCCTTCTGAAACACCACTGCCTGTTTCCACAGGGAAGGCTGAACCCCAGCAGCTCCCTGGGCGGGGAACAGAACCCCAGCAGCACTCTGGGCTGGGAGCTGAACCCCAGCAGCTCCCTGAGCTGGGAGCAGCTACTCAGCTGAAGGCTGATATACGCCCAGGGCCCTGCTGTGGTTACAGATGCTATGTGTTCAAGTGCTGTTGACAGCAATTAAGAAGCATAAATTAGTGCTCTTTCCTAAAGGACAGTCCCTGCAATGTATCCAACTCCCAGCTGATTAACGATTACAACAGGACTTCTCTCAATTTCTTTGGAGTTTGGGGTTTTTTTTTTTGTTCTCTGTTTTAAAAGAGCTATAGAAATGAAACACAGAGGTTTCACATGGAACAGGATTCTCCATGTGCTGTACCAGCAAGGAGATTTACTCACAGCTGGCTGGAGGGCAGGTAGTGGAGTCTCAAGTTGAGGCTGAATGAGTTGAAGGGGTTCATGCTTCACATTCAGCTGTTCATAGGCTCTGCAGCACGGGAAAAATACAATATGAGAGAAGAAGTGACACAACAGCCATTTCCAGCTGCTCACAGAAGGGCTGTGGAGAGAAATTTTTATGAAGGCACCAGAGTCAACATCATGCACAGTCACAGCATTAAAGAAATAGGATGCCCAATTTTAGAAAGCCCACAGAGAACGAACTATCAGTTGTAACTGACTTCTGTAGCAAGTTAAAATGATGACAGAGAAGAAGGTAAGGATATGTGGATACATTAAAAAAAGGAAGTGCCACCGTAATTCTTCAAGCAACTTTAGGTGCACATGTACAAGAAGTGACCCAGCTTGAAAAGAGCAGACTTGGATTTCAGAAGGTTTTTCAGGAAGCCCACAACCAAAAGCTATTAGTTTAAACTAAGCTAGTTGCTATGGGATGAGGAGGGAGATCCCTCTATGGATTCACATTCAGCAGAAACACAAGATATTCAGGGTAAGAAGGAATGTCCACAAGAGATTGGAGCTTCATGGAATTTGTGTTAAACACAGTACTATTCAACATGTTCATACACAATCTGAATAACAGATGAGTTGTGAGGGGCAAACCTGTGAGTGGTACAAAGGTGGCACAACTGAGCAGCTGATAAATCTCAAGACAATTACTGGGACATGCAAAGAAAAATGTAATGCAGCTTCACTCAGTAAATGCCAAGTAATTCAGCAGTGAAAAACCAACCAGCTCTCAGTTTCCACTCCAGAAAGCACCCAACATCACTGCAGGCAGTGCTACTAAAAATACCAGTCTGCTGGATCAGCAGTCAGTGGAAAAAGGGAGAGAACAATGTCAGAAACTACAGGTAAGAAGCAAGAGAAAACAGCACTGTCACACTGTACGATCAGTCTTTTGGGACATCCAGATTCCAAAAGCTGCCCACAGCTCAGTCCCTTCTGCTCTAAGCACACAGAGAAAAGGCAGGATACACAGTGGAAAAAGAAGTAAATAAAAGAATAAAATAATCACAGCTGCTGACTTGGTGACTGAAGGGAGGGCAACTGTATCCAGCTCATAAAGGGATGTATCAAACAGCTTGGTGAAGTCTCTTGGGTTCTCATCTCCTTCCTGCAGACAGACTCGCAGTTGGTCAGACAGCACAGCTGTGTTTGGGAGCATGGTGTAGTCTGAAATCTGAACACACACACACACACGCACACGTGATGCAAAAAGACCAACCCATTTACATAGTTTCTTTCTAGTTTACATCTCATCTACAAAGAATTAATTCACTCTCTACCAGGTATGAGCATTGGCAGTGGTCTTTACTCGATTAGACTGTGCAGACTCTGTTCTCTGAGCTGTACACCTACTTGTCACAGGGATGTTGTGTCTGGACTGGTTACTCCTTTACAATACCTAATTTTAAGCTGTCATGTAGCTTACAGTGCAAGCCTGTTGTTCTTTTTATGCACGGAGAGTATATGATTTGATCACCTATGATATTTCCAAATAAAAATAGTACTTGCATACATCACTGACACACAGGTTGCACCCTTCTCATGTACAGAAAATCCACCTTCACTCCTGTTCCTCTTGTCTGAAGGCTCAGAGCAAAGTGCAAACTTACGAAGCTGGAGCAACAAATGATCTCAAACACAGGCAAACTGGGATGAGACCTTCACAAATGAAGTCTGACAGCAAACAGCAATCTGACAGAGATAAAATGCCATCGTTTTTTTGCCTGCTCCATCTGTCTACTCAGTCTCAGACTGTGAATAAAGGGTCTGCAACAACAGCAGCCTCCATCCAGCTGTTAAACATTCTGTGCTAAAGATATGGTTTGCCAGAACTGGTGCTGCTGGATTCTTTATTACTATTTACTTCCTTGTAATGGATTTCTCTTACCTCAGGGTCCTCCATATCCATCTGGTTTAAATGGATATCTGATGTTGTGAGCCACTGGAAAAGCACATCCTGGAGAAGGGCAAAGGTCAGTTAATTACTGGAGAGTCTAAGTAACCTATTCTAATGCCTAAAATTCACATTAGATCTATTAAATTACATACAGTGAAAAGGAAGAAAATAAATAGGTAATAAATCAAACACCATCTGTGGAGAATATCCAAGCTTTATTTGTATTTACAAAGGGAAAGAAGGAGTCATGGCAATGACCATACTTTATATGAGGTGCATGCTTTGAGGAACACCTCAGCAGGAAACTCCCCTTCTCACACATAACAACACTGCATCCCCCGCTTTGAGAAGCGTGTTATGATCCCCAGGTATCAGGAGTGATACACACCAGTGTTTATTAGTAATCATGGAGCTATGAAAAAGCAGTAAACAAAAAAAGCCTGCCTGAATATTGAAATGTTAATAACAAAGTGCTGAACAGAAGGAGGAAAAACTTTTGAAAGTCCTGTAATGCAACTAATAAACTATGACTTTAAAAACTCCTTCCTGTTACCTGTGCTCTAACAAATCCCTCAGGACATTAGTATTGGATTAGAATCTCCCTACTGAATCCATTTCATAGCTGCCTTGGTCTGACATCGAGCTAGTGAGCTTGGGCTGCTTTGTAAGTGCTTTGGATAGCCACTAAAAAAAACCCCAACTTTAAGAAAACACAACAAACAACTTACCATGATCTTACCATTTTCTTCTTTATCTAAATATTGATCACTGAACATGTGGGAAGATCCCAGAGCTGCTATCTTCCCACCTTGGCTCTATCAATAAATACAAAACAGCAAAAAATTCTTTCAAATCACAGTTTTAGAGGCAATTACTGAAGTAACTACAAAGTGATTTAAAGAATTAGGAAACTCTGGAATAAGCAGCAGCAAAAGCAGTTTCACTGCACAGCAGTGACACTGCACAGCAGCACTGTGAGTGTACTTGCTCCTAAGGCTCATCAATTTCTTAAAAACACCAACCTGCATCCCATGAGGGCACACAGACAACTGGCTGGCAGTGAAAAACCAAGCCAGAGTATCAACAATAGCTGTGCCTCAGCTACTTTGGCAGGAAAAGAGCACTCTTCTTCCAATCAAGTGAAAATAATTAAGTGAAATGAGCACACTAGTGACCTCTGGCAACTGATTCCTCAGCGTTCAGAATGTAAACCTAGAGCCCAGTGACATGCACACATGAAGAGGTTGGTAAATTTAAGATTTGTAAGATAAAAAGCCAAATACACGGGTCAAATACACAGGTCATTATATCTTAATCTGGCTAATTTACACATGCATGAAAAGGCATTCCTGAAACACCTTCAGAATACATCCCAAAGATCACCCCACAATCCTTCCCCAAGGAGTGTGTAAGAAACAGGGAGCTTCCACCAGAGCAAGCAGCCCTGTCGTGCTCCTCACTCCAGCTGTGACACTCACCACACAACAATGAATACAGCTGGAACAGATCTGATGATACATCCAAGTTCCACTTAGTTTAACACATTTCTGATGCATCACACTCCACGTTTTGCAAGGTTTTAACCCAAATTCTACATGCTTTACCCACAACAGCACAACTGCTTAGCATCCCCTTCACTTTCTGTTGCTATGCTGTATCACTTTTTCATTCCAAGAGACCTTCTCTTCCTTCAACCAAGTTTCTCTGCTCTGCTTGTAAGACAGCCTCTGTCTCTGGCTTCACCTTCTGCCCTTGTGTCTGTAACTTCCTTAACCAGATAGGGAGCATGATGTGTGACATCCACATCCCATCACAGGAAGCACTGTCAGAATGATGTGTAGTGGTTTCCCCTGCACAAACCTGTTACACTTTGTTGATCAACTCATGCAAAACATTTCGTGGACGTGCAAGAGAGGTACCAGGTCTGCACTCACAGCATCATCTAGATGTAATTCTCAGAAGAAAGCAATCCTCTCTGTATTGACCAGGTGAGGCACAAGCCCCCCCATGAACAGGTGCAGTCTTGAAACAAGAACACCACCCAGCAAGGCTACGATCCCAGCAGAGTCAGGGCTTTGCCTAACGCAGATGACTTACATCATGAAAACACAACTCATCAGTGCAAATCCTTTCAGTATCATCACAGGTGCAAAGTTAGGAGTTAGGCCTCAGTCTATGGGTGTGCAGAGAGTGTGTGGGTAGAGGGGTTTCATTATACCTCACTCTGACACTGCAGATAAAAAGCAGGCAGCAATTTTACTTGCAGGTTCACTTCATGCTGCTGTCTCATGTCTGATTTGGGGGGTTTATTTCAGGCACAGCATGGGGGGTGGAGCTTGGCATCCTCAGCAAAAAATACCTTCCTAACAAAGATGCCCAAACAGCAGTGTTAGAAACTCATCTACATAGTAAAATATGTGTTAATGAGTTCACATTCACTAATATTAATCATTTGTTTGTACCCATCAACTACTACTAGATCCCTGAAATACTAATTTTAATAAACCAAGAGGGCTGGATGGGTAAAAGAACATAAAAATCTACTAATTCACAGAATCACAGAGCTGCAGGGGTGGGAAGGGACCTCCAGAGCCCATGGGGTCCAACCCCCTGCCAAAGCAGGGTCCCTAGGACAGGGCACACAGGGCGGTGTCCAGATGGGGCTGGAATCTCTCCAGAGAAGGAGACTCCACACCCCCTGGGCAGCCTGTCCCAGGGCTCCCTCACCCTCACTGGGGAAAAGTTCTTCCCCATGTTGGTGTGGAACTCCCTGTGCTCCAACTTGAGGCCATCACCCCTTGTCCTGTCCCCACAGACACTGAGAAGAGGCTGGCCACCCTTCAGATATTGATACCCAGTGATCAGATCCCCTCTCAGGCTTCTTTTCTCCAGGATGAACAGCCCCAGCTCACTCAGCCTTTCCTCACAGGGGAGATGCTCCAGGTCCTTCATCACCTTCATAGCCCTCTGCTGGACTCTCTCCAGGAGAGGATTCCAAGGTGAGCGTCCTCTTCCTTAACTTGATAGAGTGTATTTATGAAGCTAATGATAAACTTACTTACTAAATGATTAGTAAAACATTAGGAAAACCCCAAACCTTAAAGAACCAAAAAAATACCCATCTGTCAACCAAAGAAATATATAATCTTTGCTGACCATCAAATTAATTCTCTAATCCCATGCAAAGGAGTTTTCCATAAAAGGAGTCAGGAGTCACTAGGCTTGTCTGAAGCTTGCAGATGCATCAGAAAGAGAAGGGAGGTTTTAAGCACTCCCAGAAAATACACACTTGGTATTTGTGTGGGGTAGGGGGAGAAGCCATGTTTTGTGACACACACGGTCATACCTCATCCTGATAGAAAGCAAGAACAGGCCTATTAAGCGGGAAGCAGACAGATCCTGTGGACAGCATAGGCACTGCTGGCTTCATCACGTTCAGCGTGGCGCCAAATGGGTACACGAAAGTGAGTGCTCTGCAGGAAACAGAGAAACTCCCTAAGCACCTGCATCTGCCAGGCAGGCCAGGCTTATTGATACAACTCAATCTGTCTGCCTAAAGCACAAACTACTTGTGCATTGGTGGTGGAATGCAGAGAGGCATTGTTTCAAACATTCACACCATAAAAATGACATTTTAGTCTCTTTCTATGGGTTTTTCCAGGTTGATGATTTGTCTTCAGCAAGGAACAAAGAACACCCTTGATTTCTGTTTGGACACTTCTGTAGCTGGGGAAGAACTGTTCACAAGGGCACTTACCAGTAGGACCAGGAGTGATGGTTTTAAACTAGAAAAGGGGAAATTTAGATTGGATATCAGGAAATAATTCTTCAATGCGAGGGTGGTGAGACACTAGCACAAGTTACCCAGAGAGGTGTTTGGAGGCCCCATCCCTGGAGACATTCAAGGTCAGGCTCGATGGGGCTCTGAGCGACCTGATCTACTGAAGATGTCCCTGCTCACTGCAGGGGGTTGGACTAGATGGCCTTTAAAGGTCCCTTCCAACCTTAGACATTCTGTGAGTCTATGATTCCATGTATCTGACAGAAGGGTAGGGGTGTTTAACTCACATTTTGTACATATTTTTCCTTGTAATCAGCCACATGGTCATGTATCAGTCTAAAAATTAGTTGCAAGGAAGAATGTAAACATTTATAGTTATTTACAGAAATGCTGTGTTCTTCCTGATGCCTTTTCACTCCTCCTCAGCAATAAACATTCATCTTACTCTGGCTTAAGACACTCTAAAAGATTTAGGGTTGCTCATACCTGCAGCCAGATCACCCGCTAGCCAGAGGTTATTCATATTTACATTGTATAATCAAATTCAAATTCACAGGCTTGGGGCAAAACCAATGTCATCATGAGAGTAATAATTCCTTTCAAAACCTATTACTCCTGCTTCTTCATTGGTTATCAAGCACAGATTCTTCTTTTCAGGGAACAAGAAGCTGACACAACAAACACATAAGAAAACCTCACCACAAGCACTCACATTCCTGCTAGATTGCAGACCTGCTGATTCAGAACTGGGCTCCAACTTTTCACATCCATTTCCTCAAGGGAAACACTTACTGTGAGTCACGTCCACTTCCATCTTCAGCTGTTGTCTCAAGCGCTGTTTTTCTTGCAGCTTCATTGATTCCCCTACAAGATGTGCAAAGCAAAGCTCACTGAGAACAATATGGATGGTAAGAGGTTACTGCAAAGGCTTATGTACCCCAAATGTTTACCTATTCACAACTCCATCAGAGATCAGTGCTTCTTTTGGGTGGTGGTACTTGTAATACACATTTCGTACAACAGCATCTTTAAGAGATTAAGAAAAAAAAGGCATTTTCACCTCAGCTGATCAGTGTGCTTGATAGAATAGAAAATGACTTGATCCCCCAGGTGTTTGCTTCTAACAGCACAAAGCTGCCACGTGGCACATCAGAACTGAGATCAGTCTTCTCTACTGCTGCCTTTTGGACATACAGATTTGTCTTCTGCATGGCTACTGCAACGCAGAAGAGGCCAAAGGAAAGAATATGTATAAGGTTTTACAAGTTCTAATTCTTTTTTTAAACACTGAAACTCTAAAAAGGCAGTCTAGAAATGCCACCAAAGACCCTAAAAATATTTTATGTGCACTGAGACCCAGTTGGTTTGGGATTTCAGTTGGGTTTTTCACATTGCCAGTACAAAACCTAATGAATGGCATTTTATTGGTCTGCAAAAGGAAAGTTGATTCAGGGAGAGTATGAAGTGATGCAATTCATTGCAACATGTGGGTGTAATACTTGAAATGAAAGGTTTTTTAACCAAGAAACATTACTGGGATTGTTTTTTTGTTAGTAAATACCATTAAAATTGACAACTACAGGAAAGAAATGCAGATGGACAATTTGTTATGAGGGTACTGTCTCTGTGGAAAGCCCTTGGTGTGCTTCAGTTTTAGACATTTACATATAGATTTCAGGAAAACCATCTTAGATCAAAGGATGCTTTGTGAGAGGGATCTGTTTGGCCTATTACCTACAAAGGCTGAACCTGCTCTGTAGATTTTGCCAAAAACAGAAGAGTACAAGGTACCAGCCCCGTTACCATTATTGAAAATGATCCCATATTCTTCTAACAAGAAGTTAATATTTGTGCCGCATTGGGACTCTCCGCCTTCTCTTAGCATCACCAGGATGGCCCCACCATCCTCCAGGAACTTCTTCAGGACAGAAAACTAGAAGACAGCAAAGATTCAGAAAAAACACATGTGAAAGAAGCCTCATGTGAGACTGCTGTAAGGTTTACTGAGGTGGGGTGATTCTGTCTCTACTTGCAATGAACTTGATCCTACCAGAAAAAGCATTCAAATTTCAATTTGTACAAATTCACATAAAGCAGCACTACTGCTAGTTCTTCCATGCTGTTCATGCCTATTCCACATTAAATAAATCTTGAAGCATAACTAATTTGCAGACAATTCTAGCCTACTTACCTCAGCAGCACTGAACTTCTCTCTTGGCCCTGCTGTAATCCACAGTTTTACCCCAAACAGTTTCTCTGCCGTGATCTCATCTTTTAAGCTAGGGACAGATTAACAGACACAAGTTATTCCTGGATATAGTCCTGAACCACAACTTCCTTTTTTCTCTGAACACAGAGCAAATCACTTCAGTCACTTGACATGCTTTTATCAGGGCTTAAAGGTGACAATTCAAGTGAAAATAATCCTTACCCATTTTAACCGGTTCAACATTAAAGCCCCTCTAACAAGGTACTGTGGCAGATCCAGAACTACTATCAACTGTCATAGCTGCTACTAATTTTTACACCTGGTGAGCTTCCTCCTGTTTTCCATTTTGCTCTGGGCACATTTTGTTGTGGACAGGCAGTATCCCATGCACAAGGGCTGTCTTCTTTTTATGCCAAACTCTAAATCAAGATAGACTCAAAATACCATACCTGGAGTTTCATCCTTGTAACTTATGCTCTATCTCTTCTGCAGATAAGATAGCTTGGAGTTCTGAAAAAATTACAGCCAAATTACAGCTAATGCCACAGAGTGCAGCCACTGCAAAGACAGAACGTACCTCATGTTGTACATGCCACTCACTACAGGAAGGATGTTGAGATGCTGGCAGCATGTCTAGAGGAGGGTAAGGAAGCTGATAAAGGGTCTGGAGCACAAGTCATGTAAGGAGCACCTGAGGAAGCTGGTGCTTTGTAGTCTTGAGAAAGGGAGGCTGAGGGGAGACCTTATCCCTCTCTACAACTACCTGCAAGGTCCTTGCAGAGATGTCGGGGTCAGTCTCTTCTCTCACTTAACAAGCGATAGGATGAGAGGGAATGGCTTAAAATTGCCCCAGGGGAGATTCAGCTTAGATGTGAGGAAGAATTTCTGTACTGAACGGGCTGTCAGGCATCAGAACAGGCTGCCCTGGGAGGTGGTGGAGTCACCATCCCTGGGGGGATTTAAAAGGCCTGTGGATGAAGTGCTTAAGGACATGGTCTAGAGGTGGGCTGGGCAGGGTTGGGCTGTGGTTGGACTCACAGAATAACTAGGTTGGAAAAGACCGATAAGCTCATTGAGTCCAACTGTAGATGATCTAAAGGGTCCCTGCCCACCCGGCTGACCCTGTGATTCCATGCCCACCGGCGCTGGGCTATTCCAGGGAGGCCGCACACACCCGTGAGGCGCTCTGCAGGGCCCGGGGGTGCCGCCAGCCCTGCTCAGCAGAGGCGGCTGAGGCGACGCGCGCAGCCCCGGGGGCAGGCTCCCGTCCGCCTGCCCGGCCTGCGCCGGACCGTCCGGCCGCTCAGCCCCGAAAAGCTGCCCCTCACCTCTGCACCTTCCAGTTGCCGCGGAGCCTCTTTCGCAAGGACTTGTAGCTGCCGGCGAGAGTGAAGGCCTCCGCCTTGGAGGCGCTGAACGCTACGGCATTGCGCGGGGCCCTCTCCATAGGGACACCCGGCGCTGCCGCAGGAGACGCCGAAGGACGGCGGCTCTCGGGACGCGGAGCGGGCCTCCAACGCTCCGCTGCCCGGCGGGAGCCCCGCGGCGGGCCCGGGGTACAGGGGGTTTTGGGGGGAGGGAGGCGGGGGGTGGGTCGGTGTCCTCACTGCGGCGGGGCAGAGCGAGCCCGGCCGTTACCGAGCCGCGCTCCGCCCAGCAACGCGCCGGGCGCGGAGGCGCATGCGCGGAGCGGACGTCCCGAGCGCCGCGGTCACAGCTGGGTGCGTTACCGAGAGAAGACCCGGGCGGAACCATTGCGGCAGGGGCGGGGGGACGCACACGGGGCTCTGCGCGCCACAGCCCGGCGGGACGCACCGGTCCCTCGGCTGCGCCACGGGCCTGGCTCTAGCCCCGCTCTGAGCCGGCGCTCGGGCGGTAGCCGCTGAGGCCGGCCCCTGCCTGTCAGCCCGCCGGGCCGCGGTGCCTCGGGCAGCGACCCCGCAGCTGAGGGAGCAGCTGCTGGTGCTGCTCGTTAAAGAGGAGGCCGTGAGGTTCTGCTTTGGGGAGCCCCCACACCCGTCCCTGCTCTCCTTCCCCCCTCACACAGCACAGAGAGGCAGGCATGCCCGTGGGGACGCTTTAATATAAACAGATATATATATTCTGCATATACAAGATCAGTCTGATAAAAACCAGCCTATTCCAGCACAAGCTCCTCAGCTGTGTGAGTGAGACACAGCCCAGCCCCTGGAGCAGGGGCTCTGAGCCCTCTTCCTCCACAGTGAAGCCAAGTGACAGCTTCCTTTGGCAGGGGAAGCAGCATTCTGTGAGGGTACCCGCACCTCAGTAACTGCATCGGGCACAGAGCCCCAACCTGGTGCTGAGGCTGCCCTTGGAGGTGCTGCCCCATGGTGCTGAGCCCAGGGTTGGGGGCTGCTGGGCCTGGGGTAAACCAAGCACCAGAGTGATAAGGCCCCCTAGCCCCTAAGGGTACTTCTATTTTCCTTATTCCCCACCCATCCTATCTATGATTTTCCTCCTGCCTGTTGGCTCCTCCATAACAGCCTCCCTGTTGCATCAGCAGCATCCCAAATCCTGGACCAGAGAGATGATCCACTCACCTTGGGGAGGGATGGGCTGGCACTGAAGAAAGGAAGGACACAGCACAGTTTGGTACTTCCAGCCCTGCAGCTGCTTCCAGAGCAACAGCTGATCAAGCTGATCAAGTCCAGGATGAGGAGGTTCAGTTGCACAGCCCACTTAAAGAAGCTGCTTCTCTTAGTGATGGAAAGTCTCCTTCGAGTGAGGCAGTGGGGGGGATGTGCACACAGAGTGTGGGAGAGAGCTGGACAGAGTCAGCTCCACCAAAATAAAGCCAGTTCTAGGGACAGGGCTGCTGGTGTGAATGATGGTACATACCTCAACCATAGATACAACCACAGAGTGAATACAGTTCTGCCACATAACACAAGACACTCAAGGGGGAAATCCATAACAATCAGTGTCCCACTTTCCCTGCAAGGGGAATTTGAGAGAGAGATCTGCTAAAACAGCAGAAGTAAGAGCTCTGTTCCATCCCACCCAGTTAGTGTATTAGTCCCAGTTTCCTTAACCCATGAGCAGAGGACAGTACCACTCCTCTCAAAAACCCAAACAGAACAAGAAAAAACAAATAAAACCCGTTCAGTTAAAACCTGGCTTCTGGAAGCCTCTATAAAACCTAGATTCCCTCTTCAGTTGGTGCATAAGAAAATCCTAAAAAGGCATCTGAGGCACTGGAGCTGCTGGCTGCTAGGTCAGGCGTGTGGGTGATGGAGGCAGAGATCGCTTCTTGGGTGAACTCTGGATCAAAGTGTCGCAGATCAGCTGGACCAGCCTAGGCCAAGGAGCAGAGACACAGTCACTTTGGGTGAGCAGGCACCAAGCAAAAGCTTTTTCCAGCTGTCTGAGAGAGCTGCTCTTCCAAAAGTCATCACCACCCCATCTGTGGCTTCTAACCTGCCCCTGTGCACCCCCAGTGTCACACAACTGGAGAGGATTCCTTTTGTACCACTGGAACAGACACTGACAGCAACACCCACTTACCACGTTGGGGTTGAATGGAGGAGTAATCCTCTTGTGGTACAAGTCATCCCAGTTTATTGGGCTGAAGAATACATGGTTCTTTATCTCGAGCTGGTAGGAAAAAGGGGGCAAAGAGTCAGTCTCCTGCCAACCCCCTTTCTCCAGCATCTGCCAGATGGTTTCACAGCATTAAGTGGTTGAAGTGAGACTTGGAGCTGCCATGTCTCCATGTCTGGGCCATGCAGCAAATACACAAACATCATGGTCCAGAAATCCCTTGAAGGGAGATGACACCACTGCAACTTGGTGCCCTAGCTTGCCACCACACCTCTCCCTTCAGAAATCTAAGTCAACCTCATGCATCCCTTTTGAGAGGCTGGAGAGATATCAAACTGCATGGAAAGCTTTTCCCAAGGTAGTGCTGTTCTCTCAAGAGATACTCAGAACAGAAAGGCTTCCTATCCATCCTCCCTCCTGATTGTAACAGAGGCCACCTACAAAGTCTGTCTTGGCACCCAGCCTCCTCTTCTGGTCCTTATGGAGGAGTCCCTGGAGGATGTCACAGGCTGCCACAGTCTTGGTTCCTTGGATCTGGAGTGGCTTGTGCAGAATGTTGTCATACATCTGAGACACATCCCGGCTGTAGAAGGGAGGCTGGTTTGAAAGAGAGAAGCAGCCAGGTAAAACATGAGCTACGATGGTGAACCACACATCACAGTTCAGAATGAATCAGTGAGGGAGACCTGCCCCATCTCCATTCAAAAGGGTGATGGTGTGGCTGGACCAGGGCATCTAACTCTGGGTTCAGTTGTGTGTGTCCAGCACCATGTGAACACCAGGCCAGCCTCACACCACAACTCTCAAAAAAGTCAGTTCTCCACCACACAAAGTAAAACACATTGCTTCCAATCTTACCAGTCCAAACAGCATCTCATAGAGGACAGCTCCCAGGCACCACCAGTCTACTGTCCTGTCATATGGCTGCTTCTTTAGCACCTCAGGAGCCAAGTACTGGGAAGGGTTAGAAACAGGTATTGGAGTCAAGTTAAAAAAAAAAAAACAAAGGTCTTTGCCCTCTTAAGCATGAGAACCTGGCTGCAGTTCAGGCTGGGCTAATCCATCAGGAAGCTCACAGATGCATTTCCTATTCTGCTTTGATAGACCCTCCACTTGCTTCAGAGCAACAGGCTTGAAAGGTACCTACCAAAACACCAGAGTGCTGGGCCACAGAAGGTTCTCTTCCTATAGAGGATCTATATAAGAGTTTGCTGCTGCAACCACTCAGCCAGCAAAGCTGCCCTGCACTGACACATTGCACACCTGAGCAGCTCCTGGGGCTTTGAGAAAGTGACATTTGTCACTCCCAATCTATCCAAAGCAGAAAGACTACCAGTAACCACCACCAAGGAGCAACAGGCAAGACCTCAAGCACCTTGCAGAGCAAGCAGTGCATCCAGCCTGGTCTCACACAGGACTATCTGTGTAATATCATAGGGCAGAAATGAAACCCACAACACCAAAAAACCCACAGAACAAAGCTCAGACAGTCCTGCTTGGCTCATACCATACCACTGCACAGACAGATCCCCACAGAGGCTGAGGGTCACCACCAGGAGAGTCCTGCTTGCTTCTACTGAGCATGAATACCAGAAGGTATCTTGCTTACAGACCCTCCTTCAGGCCACCCACAGAAGGCCAGCAGGACAGGTGTATCACCTAAGCCAAAGTGCTACCAAAAGCCCCCTGCTCAGAAGCAGGAAAAAAGCTTCCTAGAAGCCACACTGGAGATTTGTTTTACTAAAACCTATCTGAGGTGCATTGGATGAGAGGCCCTTCCTCCCCTGAGCAGTGCTCACATTCCAGGGGAGCCTGGTCCTCTCCTCTGCACAGGCTGCTTGGCAGCTCCTGCATACCAAGGACACACAGAAGGGCACAGCAAGGTCCTGCTTATGTCAGTACCAGCAAACTCCCTGTTCTGTAGCTCCAGGGTATCAGAGCAGGTAAACAGCCTGCTCAGATACCCATAAACACAAGTTCTCAGGGTAAAGGTTGTCTCCACAGCCACCTGCAGCAGCCCCAGTCTCACAAGACCAGCCACCGCTGAGTGCAGGAATCCCTGCCCCAACTGCACAACAGGTTTGGAGTATAGTCAGCTGTTAGAGGTAAAACCAGAGTAGGAAAGACCTTATCTGGACTCCAACTCCAGACTGACCACCTGAAAGAGCTTGAGACGGTCTAATTCAGAGGCCATGCTTTGAGATGCTGGGCACCCACACAAGTCAGACCCAGAGCAGACAGTCTCTGAAGGCTTCCAGCACCCCAGCACATGCTGTACCTCAGGAGTGCCACAAAATGTAGAAGTTGTCTCCTCTTGCTCCATTCCTTCTTTGCAGAGCCCAAAGTCTGTCAGTACGATGTGTCCCTAGAGGAGAGAGGGAGATTTCAGCTTGGCCAACTCTTTCCCAAGAAGAGAAAGGATTTCCAAGCATTAGCCTTCAGGTTGCATCTCACACAGGTTTTAGTTCCCCACCGTTCATCTGCTTCTCCTCCTGTACATTCCAGGCATTCCATAATACAAGAACACATGCTTACAGAGGAAGTAGAGTCTGGATTTTTAATTTGCCTTATCTGCATAGCTTGGAAGGGTCCCAGCACCACTGTGCTGCATCCCAGAGCCAGTTTATACAGCAGCACCACAGCAACTTGCTCTTAGCATCCCTGCTCCCTACCTGCAAGGCAGGTCCTAGATTTTGGGAATGAGGTGAGAGGACCCTAAGCATGCAGTTCTGCAGAGGGCTGTGGCTCACTCCCCCTATGCAGGGTCTGCATAGAAACAGGGTGGTGCACACACCCCAAAATCCCCACAGTGAAGGGAGCTGTAGCCCAGCCTGCAGAACCATAGTCCTGTTTGTGGTCCTGAGGCTTTCAAAGACAGAAGGTGGGCAGCACGAGTTAGGAGCATACCTGGCAATCCAGGAGGATGTTCTCAGGTTTTAGGTCCCTGCAAGAAAAAAAAAAAACAACAAAAAACAAACCCCACAAATGCTGTTTGAGCAGATTTGGCCAGATATTTAGCAAAACCAGATCTGAAACAGCACCAACAAAGAACAGGAGCTAACGAGAGTTCCTAACCCAGTGCACCAAGACTCTCCCAAAGTGCAGATTCCCATCACTGCTGGGTATCAACATAGGCCAACAGAAAGGCTGCTGCCACACAGGATGAGGTGTTACTTGCATACCTACCTAGAAACTGGTACTGAGAGGCCTTCTGACTTACTGAGCCAGATTTATGTTAGCTCTTCACATGTCACCCTTCTCTCCCCTCCCCATTGTCAGGCTGGGAGTATTTATTGGTCCTGTGCAGAGAGGACCCCTCTTGCAGGAAAAAATGCCACCAGCTCCTCCAGTCCTTCATTTCACACAGCCTCAGCAAAGCCCTTTTCCTCCCCAGCCCTGCACACAGCCTGTCCAGGCAAACAGGGTGCCCTGCTCCCAGCAGCAGGACACCTGCCTTACCTGTAGATGATGTTTAAGGAATGCAGGTACCCAATGGCACTGGCCACTTCTGCAGCGTAGAACCGGGCCCGGGGCTCACGGAAGCAGCGCTCCCTTTGCAAGTGGAAGAAGAGCTACAAGCAGATCATAAGGTTGAACATTCCTCCTCTAAACAAACCTGAAGGGTATGTGGAACAAGCCCAAGAGATACCTGAGTGACAGTCTCTTTGCAACAAGCGGTGCATGAACAGCACCGGATAAACCCAAACCAAACGGCTTTGGGCAGTCTCACCAGCTTTCTAGAAATTGTTTCATTTGTCCTCTTCTGACATCACTGTCCCAGTTCACTGCCCTGAAACTGGGCATCTTCTGATCTGGTTAAGCTTTCTAGCTTACTACAGCCCCCAGGTTGCAGTACAGCCATGGAGAGCAGTACATGGAGCACTGAACCCATTCATATCCCCAGTGAGAATCAGACTGGGACAAGACATCCACGTTAACATCACCCAGCCAGTTTCAGGTAGCACAGAAAGTGACAGAAGAAAGAGGGGCTTCTACAGAGGAGAAAGAAGTCTGACACTGCCATGAAGTCACACAGACACTAGACTGGACTCCAGACCTGCCCTACAAGTGGGTTTTACCTAAAACTTACCCACATCAGCATTTCTGATACTCTGCAGAGGATTTGAGTGCCCCTAGCACATGTTCCTCAGTGCCCTTGCCTTGGGAATCATCTGGCACAGGTCACAACCAGCAAGATCTCCACTCAACATACAGGTGACACAGCCGCTTGTAGCTGGTCCCTGCCAGCAGTCAGGGCAACACTGTACTTCAATGTCATAAAACTGCTTGTTAGAAGATAAAGTAGTAACACAGCATGCTTGGGAAGCTAGCACCAGAGCCCATAGGACGTGCACTCACCTCTCCCCCGTTTACATAGTCAAGCACAAAGTAAAGTTTCTCTGATGTCTGGAAGGAGTAATGGAGTCCCACCAGGAAGGGGTGCTGGACATTTTTCAGGAGCACATTTCTCTCTGCCATGATGTGGTTTTGCTGTCAAAAAGCAGGCAAGGCATTAGTGTTCCAGGAAAGGGTCCAGCACAGCCCACTGTACAGGCTCAGTGCTGCTCTGAAAGCAAGGAGCTGGGAGTTCTAGAGGATCACCTCCAGCCCCAAAAAGGGAACTACTCTCTTTAGCCTGATTTATCTGCTGTTTTCCATTTACCCATAGCACCAAGAAATCCAGGTTTTATACATGACTTGTCTGTGTGAATGCTCACAAGATCATTCAGGACAGTCAGGATTGCCCCCACACTGACCACTACTCACAGCAGTAGCCAAGGAGAGCAGACATACCTCTTTCTTCTTTAGGATGGTTTTCTTATGCAAGACTTTCACAGCATAAAAAGTCCCGTCACATTTGCGTTTGGCCAGGAGAACCTGCAACAGAAGGTCCTGGTCACAGGTTTCAGCCTTGCCTTCTGACATGTGGTGCTCCCTCATTAGCTGAGCACTCCTGTGAGTGGTTGTGCACAGAGTGCAGCTTCAGAGGGGCAGGTACAAAGCTTTAAAGACCAAACTCAAGCCCACGAGCTTCCCAGCTATTGCTCATTGCCAGAAAAAGGCAAACAACATCTCCACATACCTCTTACACATAGTGTGCTTGGATTTGTCAGCAGTCCCACTTATAGTGGGCCCTTGTCTCACAAGGCACAGGTCTGCCTGGAGGTCTTTCACTTGCCAAACAAATCTGAGGTTTATTTTAAAAATCAAGAACTGCTCCTCACCCTGAGTACAACCACCTCACACTTCTGTCCCTTGAGATGTCAGGGCAGCTCAAAGTGAGAACAGACTATGAAAACTGAATCAGGTCTCATCTGATCTCAGACTTGCTCAGGCCAAACGCTTCAGGAGAGGTGCAAGCAAAGGACACAGCTAGAAGCTCTTCCAGCAAGGAAGCAGCTCTCCAAGCTGCCTCTAAAGAACTAGAGCCCACCTGTACAAAACCACTTACTTTTCCAAAGCTTCCTTTGCCAATAACCTTCAGGAAGTCAAAGTCTGTTGGCTTGGCACTGTTGGGCAAGAATGAAGCAAGTTAATGTTTCTGAGAGAGAAACATGCAACAGCAACACTACCACCAGAGACAGCTTCCTTCTTGGAAACACAAGTGTTTGTAGAAGGGATTAAAGGGCACTGGACAGGTGACCCTCACTCTCAGCCAGCTGCTGGCAAACAGAGGATTCACACAGGGATGTCAGTGCACCCTGCAGAGAATAAGCCATCCCTCAGTAGCCACCTGCTGAATGCAGCAGGAGGTGAAGACACCCATCAGGGCCAAGTGGCACCTACACTGGTTATCCCCCTTTCTAGGGAAAGATAGTCAGGGAGCCAGCTGTGATGAGGAGGATCTTCCCTTACTGCCTCAAGAGAGGTGGGACAAGGCACTGCAGACATGGGAAGGAGAGGATAACAGGGACCAACCACAGCTGAATGTCTCAAGCTGGTGCACTGGTGATACACACAGCGTTAAAGGCCACTTAACATAATTGCTGGGACTTCCACAGACATCACCTGTGCAAGACACAGGGACCAACTGCATTCCCCTGCCAGACCTCTCCACACCCTACCTGGCTTTTGCAGGAAGCTTACTTTGGGTTAGCAGAAGGTCCGAGGTTGATGTTGTCAGTTGGAGTTGGAGGCTAGAGATGATAACAATCAGATTAGTCCCAAGACCCACACTGCAGGCTGTGCTTTCTCTTCCTCTGTGCAGCATCCCTTGCTCAAAGCCTTTGAGAAATGCCCACTAACAAAGACACAGCAGATACCTTAGCAAACCACATGACTGGGGAGGACAGGACTATGCACTGCAGCAGTGGCACAGCTGGAGGATGTGCTGAGCTAGAGCCTCATCCTGTACTTGCACAAAGAAAGGGGAGCACTAAGACTGCTTGGCTCCTGACTCAAGGCTGCTGAGCCCTGCTGCTCTTCCACAGCAGAAGGGCACTGCGGGCTCAGTTGATCACCACAACACTGAGGCAAGTCTGGAGCCTTGGAAGAAGCACACCTAGCTGCAGAGGTGCTCAGCCCTCTTCCCAATGACTAGGGAGTGCATAAATACACTTTTATCTTCCATCTGTTCCCGCTCCCCAGGAATCTTCCCCACCTCAGGCTCTGGGAGGGCCAGTCCAAAAGACTAGCCAGAGCCTCCCTATTCTTTTTCTCTCTACCCAGCATCACCCACAAGGACCATGCAGCAGTAGGCCTCCCAGCAGGCTAATGCAGGCTCTTCTCCTCACCTTTCTGCTACAGGCACCAGTCCCTTTTCACCCCAACCCTCAGGACTCGCTGCCCCAGAGCCATGATCTCACCTGGCTGCTTTTGTCCGGGCTCCGGGAACGATCCATTAGAAAAGCAACTCGTTCAGCACTTGGGAAAAGAAGAACCCAACATTGAAAACAAAATCCAAGAGAGTTTCACAACATGAACTTGCCAGGGACCAGCAGAGACCCCAGGGCATCCTCACAGGACACCTTGGCTGAGCTCCCCAGCAGGACTGCTTCTCCCAAGGGGAGGGCTGCACATGCCTGGGGGGAGGCAGAGGGCAGTGGGTGCACACCAGCAGGAGATGGGGGAAGGTCCCCAGCTGGGTGCACAAGTTATCTGAACGAGCACAAGGACGCCAAGTGCCAGCTCTTCAGCTGCAATAGCAGAACCTGGTCAGGGCACTGATGCATGAGGCCAGCACAGCCCAAGCAACAACACAGCATGGGGGTCAGTGAGGTTGCAGCCCTCCCAGCCGCAGTCAGGCTTCTCTCAAGGTAAATAAAACCCCCATCTCACCAGGGCACTGCAGCACCCAGCCTTGCAACCCATCAGGTGTCCCCAGAGGGCAGCCAGGAGAGCCCAGTTGGTCTGACCATAACATACCATCCAGGCTGGCAGCAGGTAGAGGCCATTCCCCCCAACCAGTGCAGACCAGGACAGAGGGGCTGACCATGGCAAGCTTGATGGGCAGAGCCAGTAAAGGACAGGCTGTCATCTACCCAGTGCAGCTCCTGCTGGGACTGGAGATGGACTTGAACAACACTTGTTTGTTCAGATCTGCCCTGCTCAAGCATCACTGGGGAGGGACAGGTCCTGCCTTGAAGTTGTCCCCTTGGTTTTAAGGGTTTCCCCCAACTCCCTGTGAAAGCCAGGGTTAAAGAGAGAGCAGAAAAAAAGAAGCAGCCCTGTACCCCTCTCCCCTGTCCCCACAGAGCTTTGGTCAGCTCCACTAAGCCCTCACACAGCACAGTGAAGCTCTGAAGGCTCCTGTCCCCTCAGCCGCCCCATCCTTTCCAAAAAGGGGTTCCAGATATCCCACCAGCCTCCCCCAGATCTCACCTGCGGGTGCTCCCCCTCTCCACCCCCACGCACCACCAGGCACAGACCCACAGCCACCCCAGAGCCCCCTGCTCTGTACCCAGGCAGCCACAGCAGGAGATGCCGGGCGGCAGCGGGTGCTGGCAGCCATCCCCCGGGGACTGCCCGGTGCCAGCCAGCTCCATTCACCGCCGAGCCGGCTGGGGGTTATCAGGCTGAGCTTTTAAAGGGCTCTCATCCCACTGGGAGGCTTTGGTACTCACTAGGAGCAGAGCCGGGAGCCGGAGGCCTTGATGGTTTGTCCTATCCTCTCTCGGCCGTGCTTGAGGAGCTCTGGGAGGAAAGTTGGAGCACCAAAGCCGATGAGCCAGCGGCGTGATCAGAAGCTCACAGAGGCACGTTTGTTCTTCACTGACCTTGCTCTTCTCTCCACAGCTGCCCTCCTCCCCCTTCCACCCACATACCGAAATAACCAGGAAATTATAGGAACCAGGACAGCTCCCCTCCCAGCCCAGCCAGGAGCCCTCAATAGCTCACAGGATGGGCACCAGCACCACAGGACAAACACCCTCTCCCATGGCAGAGGGGACTCCAGCTAAAGCACCTCTGTCGAGTCTCCCCAAACCACCCCTGGGTCCCCAGGAGGGATGGGGGAGCGCTCACAAGGCCCACGTTGTACTGGGATACGTCACACACTTGGCACATCCACTGCCCCTTTCATTCAGGACTCTAAGTAATTAGGGACATGAATGAAACCTTTCAGGCCCCACAGGAGGTAAGCCAGCACACACACACACACACACACACACACACACACGGTGCAGCAAGTAAGTGACTCGCCCAAGGACACACAGCCAGTGCCAGAAGCTGGGATTCCCACCTCTGGGCATCCCTGCTGCTCAGCTGTGCAGGTGGCTGCCACCACCACCACCACACCTCTCCCTTCGGAGAGGCAGAGCCTGGAGCCTGCTGCTCTCAGCTCCTCTGAGCAAAAGAAAAGCCCAAGCAGCACAACCTGCACGGAGGAGCTCCTTGTTTTGCCCAGCAGTAGATAACAAAAATATTCCAAGACTCACTTTTACTCCCTGGCTCAGCCCTAGCTGAGGGAAAGGGAGAACGAAAACATTCACAGGGACATGCACCTTCTCCTGCCCCCACAGTGCCTCTGCAGACACAAGCTGTCATCCTGAAATAGCTCTTCTATGGACCAAGGACCCAGCAGCACCAACCTCCAGAGCCCATCTCCCTGGGCAAGGAGTTTGTAAGATGACAAGAAGCTCTAGAACAAGCTATTTGCAGAGCCCTTCCCACATGGTCTCAGGACCTATGTGCCCTGGAGAGCCACCAAGCTGAGCACTGCTGTGGGACAGAGCTGCAGACCCAATGAGGGGCCAGCAATTAGGCAGGGAGAGTGGGAATTCAAAGGAAGAGAAGCCATTCAGTGAGGAAGCTTACAACATCAGGCTGGACTGAGAGCCTGACCTTGGCCAGCTCTGCCCCGCAGCAGACAGGGGAGCTTGTCCCGGGCAGGACCCACCCACCAGCAGCAGTGTGCAGGCAGCACCCAGACTGACCAATGCCCCTCTCCTCCCATCGGGCATAGTCCTTATTCCCCTGACAGTCTGGCTTGCTGAGGTGCACTGAAGGTCACCCAGTGCCTGCCTCGGGGCTGCCTCTGTCCCACAGGCTGTGCAGATACTGTGGTCACAGCAGAGGGACACCAGCCGTGCCCTCCAAATCTGAGCTTCCACAAGCTTGTTCCTGGCCCCAGGGTGAGCTTGCTGTCACAGGCACTGTTCTGATCCCAGACGAAAAGGAAAGACTCCCTTCAGGAACAGGTGGGCATGTCACAGCTTGGGCACGTCACAGCTTGGGCACCTCGGGGAGCACATGGGCAAGCCATGGAAGCATAGCCCTCCAGCTTGAAGGCATTTGTTGGCAGCACAGGACACAGGACAAGTTCCCACCTTGCTCTGAGGGGCTTGCACGGGGCTGCTTTAGCAAGGTCTCCACAGTGTGCAGCTAGGCAGGAGCATCACTACAGAGCTGAGGCTGCACAGCTCTTCCTCAGCCTGGGAGCCCATCCACATGCCCTCCACCAGACCCATTCTGCTCCGCTGATTCTTCCCTGGAAGTGAAGCTACTCAACAAGTCCCTGCTGACCAAGGGCAGCATTTTCCAGCAGAACCATTTAATAAAGTCTGCTCACTCTGAGACAGGAGGCTTTCTGCACTGTAGTACCATGCACAATTTAAAGGTATTTATATCCCCATCCTGTATTACCTTCTGTCCAGGCTCAGAGTCACCTTCCTCAGCCTGAGTCCACCTTCAAAGCCAGGTTAGGGTCTGGTTTAAGTCTCCCGAGCAGTCAAACATGCTTTTCCTTATCATTAACAACCCTACTCCCCCTGAAGCACAAAGATCTCCTGAGCACACACACACCCAACAACAGAATCAGAAATAGGTCACGAAAATACGCTGGCACCCTTGGTTAGCCATGCCTGGCTGCATCCCACCTTGTGCCTGCTGGGGCAGCTGGGATGCTCCAGGCACAGCCAGGGCCACCCAGAGCATCAGTGAGCAAACCTAGGAGTTTCCCAATACAATGTGACTACTACACACCAGGAACATACCACTGCACCCTACACAACCCCCTCCTCACAGACCATTTAACCCAACACCCAGCCTAGGGGCACCCCCAGGGTGCAAGCACCCACCTGCACAACACAAAGCTGCTACTTAAGTTGGAGCAGTTACTGCAGCTAAATCCACCCCCCCACCTCAACCCATCCCTCAGTAACATACATTTCCTTCCCAGCAGGAGCAGCTCCCTCTTCCTTGCACGGTTCCTCCAGCAGTGACCCACATTCCCATGCTAACCCAGCGTTATTTGCTACAAACACATTACTAATGCAAGCATACCTTGCACGGAGAGGCAACCTCATCCACTCGTCATCCGCAAGCTGCCTCCCACCCTCTCCCCTGATGTCACCGCTCCCAGCATCGTTTCCTACCTAACCTAGATTGCAAACCCCTCTGAGCGAGTGCTTCGTCCTCTCCAGCTCTGGGAAGGGCTAGTTGCCAGCACAGGGAGGCAAGGAAGCCTGGCAGGCTGGCACCGGGACAGCAGGCAATGCTTTGGGAGAAGCACGGGGTTTGGAGGGGCAGGGATGAAGGGAGGGCACCAAAGAACCCCCCAGCTGTCACCCAGAACAGGGACTGCATGCAGCATAGGGGGGAATGCCTCAGTTTCAGCACAGGGGAAGGTAGGAAAGAAGGCTCCTTTAAACACATACTTCTACCAGCACAGAAAACCCAACCCAGCCTAAGCTTTCCCCAGCCGCAGATGTAAGACAGCCTCAGGCCAGGAGAGAGCTCCACTTTCATCCCCATTGAGACACCACAGCAAGTCCAGGAAGAAGTTAGAAAAGACTTTAAAGGACTTCATTTGGGGAAGATTTCTTAGCTGCCCTCTGCAGAGCTCTTGGGCTTGTCCAACTTTCTCTTGGGCATCCTTTCCACTACACCCCAGGGACAGTGCAAACCAGAGCAGGAGCCTCAGCCAAGCAGCTCTACCTCTAAGCAAGCCAGAGCCCCCAGACAACCCTCCAGATTTTAGAGGGATGCTACATACAAAGCTAGAAGAAAACCCATCAGGTGGCTGAAGCTCACAGTGCCTTGGAAAAAAGCAAAAAAAAAAAACCCCAAACCACCCTGAAAATAGAGAACAAAGCATCAAACCCACCTGGGAACACATCTGCCAGCTGAGGCTGTGCCCTGAAGCATGGGAAGCAGTCCAGAGCCAGCGAGCACAGAGAGCCCTCGCCCTCCACACCACCCATCCCTGCACCAGCCCACCCTGCCCCTGACTGCCCTGGCAGGGCAGAAGCCCACAGTTCTTCCCTAAAATTCAGAGGGGAGCAGCTTTGCTTCCTCCAGGAGCTCATCCAGCCCACAAACACTCCCCTCAGAAGAGCCACACCAGCACCAGGGCCTCGCTGCAGCCCTTTAAAGCAAGCAGGAAAAGCCCATCAGCTGCCTACAATGAGGAGACACCTGCTTGATATACCCAAGGAGCCAGGGTTAGGTGGGGGTGGTCATTTTGGGTGAGGAAGAAGGGGTGCAGGTGATGAGTAGGAGCCAGTTACATCCTGGCCAGCAGCCCCAGGTGCTCAGAATGATCTTCCATGCATCAGTACCCTGCAAGTTTGTCCTCTGTCCTTTCAGAGGAAGGTCAGAGCAGTTGTTTGGCTCAGGTCAAGCCCAGCAGCTGCTCCTTCCAGCACCCTCAGCCACGGCAGCAGCAGTGGGGCTCTGCAGCACTGTGCAGTGCAAACATAAACATGGCAGGGGGTGTGGGGGAGTTTGGTGCTGGAGGCACACAAAGAGAGCAGAGACTGAGCTCTGAGCACCAGGAGATGTTACAGAAGGGCTGGTGGCTTGTCCCTCTTGTCGTTAAAAATAAAACAGCTGCTTCTTGCTTCCACTTGTTCCCTGTGAAATCTGCTGTGTGTGGCTGCAGCAGGAGAATGCCTGGCTTCCCTGGGGGGAAGGGGCAGAGGGGCTGGCTGCTGTGGGATGCATCCCTGCTCTCAAACTGCAGCTACAGGGAGAAAAACATCTGTAGCATCCCCTGTGCTCCCTGCCATAAGTAACAGGAGAGGGATGCTTGAAATACCGTTCTCTCTCAGGCCAGAGCCTGGATTTTTTGCTCAGCCAATGTCCTCAAGCTATCCACGTTGCCAGCCTTTTAAATATCTCTTCCTCTGGTTTTACCTTCTCTAGTTCTGTCTCTACTTGAATTGACACAGTCAGGTCTCAGAACACTTTCAGCAGCTACCTTACACCTTCACATCAGGATCTTCTACTTTTGTTCCTGTCAATAAAAAGCCTCAGCACTACCCCCAGACATCTACTTGGGTTCCTGTTGCACATCTTTAATGAAAACCCCATTTTCAATCCAAAGAAGAGAAAGCAGAAGGATCCTGGAAGAGAAGAATATTTGCTGTGTAGGATACATAAAACATCTAATCTGGAGTGTGTGATGGACAAAGCAACAGCTGGGTTGGTTTTGTCCCTTCTGCCCCCCACTTTGTAAGGGTCACTGTCACTTGAGGGCTGCCCACACACTGACTGTGACTCAGGGCCAGCCTCCTGCCACCCTCCTGGCACACAACCCAGTCCTGCCATGGGTCCCATGGAGCTGGGCTCCGTGCAGCCCTTGCTGGGAAGGGTGAGCCTCAGCCGTGCCTGTGAGGCTGGGCTGGGGCCAGGCTGGAGCCCAGCTGGAAGGTGCAGTGGGGCTCTGCCACAACCCAGTGCCAGCAGGACACCCCCGTGGGGAAGCCTTCTCCATGGCCTCACCATCCCTGGGGATCTGTGACAGAATCACAGAATCACAGGGGTTGGAAGGAACCTCCAGAGCCCATGGGGTCCAACCCCCTGCCAAAGCAGGGTCCCTAGGACAGGGCACACAGGGCGGTGTCCAGACGGGGCTGGAATCTCTCCAGAGAAGGAGACTCCACACCCCCTGGGCAGCCTGGCCCAGGGCTCCCTCACCCTCACTGGGGAAAAGTTCTTCCCCAGATTGGTGTGGAACTCCCTGTGCTCCAACTTGCAGCCATTGCCCCTTGTCCTGTCCCCACAGACACTGAAAAGGGGCTCGCTGATTCCCCCTGCATCCCATGCTTAAGATAATTATAAACATTAATTAGATCCCCCCTTAGTCTTCTCTTCTCAAGACTGAACAGTCCCAGCTCACTCAGCCTTTCCTCGTAACAGAGATGCTCCAGGCCCTTCATCATCTCCATAGCCTTCTCTGGACTCTCTCCAGGAGATCCTTGTCCTTTTTATCCCAGGGAGCCCAGAACTGGACACAACACTCCAGGTGGGGCCTGACCAGGGCAGAGCAGAGGGGGAAGATCCCCTCCTGTGACCTGCTGCCCACACTCCTCCTGATGCCCCCAGGATCCCATTGTCTCTCTCAGCCTCAGGACACACTGCTGGCTCATGGCCAACCTGTTACCCACCAGGACCCCCAGGTCCTTCTCCACAGAGCTCCTCTCCAGCAGGTCATCCCCTAGACCAACCCAGCTGGGAGCATTACCCTTCGTCTTCCCCAGGGCAGTAGAGGAGGGCTCCATCCAGACCACGTACATAAAGGCAGCCGAAACAGTCCCCTCTCCTGATGGCTGGGCAGGAGCTCAGCGACGGGCACTGGGCATCCTCGGGAAGCAGAGCACCCAGGAGTTTCTTCAGCTGCAAAGGCAAAGGGTTCAGGAGTAAGTGGAGAGACGAGCCCTTGGGTGCAGTTTTGGGATGGCTCCAGGACACAGGGCCAGTTCCCTGCCCCTCGTCTGGCCAGCACCCACTGGCACTCAGTCTGGGGGGATCGGGGTGCTCAGGTCGCTCTGGGCTCTGCCACCACTCTGGTGGGATAGCCTGGAGAAGGCGCTCAGCCCTTCCTCAGTGTCCGTCTCTCTGCACTCCTCGGGAAGGTGCTTTGGGGTGGCAGAGAGAGGGCACTGGAAGAGAACTGGGTGGAACTGGGTGACTGTTTGAAATTTACTCTGTAGGTGTCTGGTCTTGGGAAGGGGATTTGCTGTTTGATGCTTTTGAGGCATAAAGACCTGATTTATCCTCCCTGTGCCTGGGGTGACTGCCCTGGGATGGGTGGCTACCTGGCACAGGGGAAGGCATTCACTAGAAGCACAGGGACACATGGACAGCCAGTAAGTCCCCAGCACAGGGCAGGTCCTCACCTGGGGATTCAACATCAGATGCCACCAGATGCCTGGGGCAGCAGCAGCAAAGGGCTTTGCCAAGGAGAGCCCCATGACTGTCCCTGAAGAGGTGTCCTGGGTGAGCAGTTGTCCCCATGATGAGGGACATGAGTGGGACAGGTAGGTGTGAGCTGAGCTAGCCCACAGCATGCTACCCACCCGGGCAGCCCTCCCATCTGTGAGTGGTGAGACTTTCCCCCTTGCCATGCCCCTGCCTGCCCATGGCCACCTCCAGCAGCAGCCTCGACCACTCTCATCCCTTGAGCAGTGCTGTCCCTTGGCCAGTATTGCCCCTTGCCCACCATGGGACCCACCAGTGCCATTCTGAAGGGGCTGCTGGTGGTGGTAGTGCTCGCAGGGCACATATGTTATATAGGCACTCAGGCACAGGACCTTACAGGCGCTGTGGGTACAGCCACATGCCCCTTACACCAGGTCAGGCCTTGGCCTGTTCCCCTGCCCAGCACCCACCGGCTCCGAAACAGAATGAAACAGTTCTAATAAAGTCAGAGGCCTGCTGGTGTCAGTGGGGGCTGGTCTTCTGCCCTGCCCCACCACCAGAGCACACCTATGCCAGGAAAACCTCTGGCTGGACCTGGGCCCAGAGGTGATGAGCAGCTCCTGGGTGATGTGACCCCTTCTGTGCACATCTCCTGCCTGGACTGGACTGTGTCAGACCATGGTGGCAAAATCAGAAGTGAGAGCAAGCTCTGGCCACAGAATGGTGATTACTTTTCTAGCTGCCCGGGTGCAGCTTGGAGCTTCCTTGGAACCATTCTCCCTTTGCCCCAAGGGAGGAAGCTGCCCTCACACATCTGGGGGCCCCAATGCAAGAAAGATGTGGGACTGTTGGAGAGGGTTCAGAGGAGCCATGGAGATGCTCAGAGGGCTGGAGCAGCTCCCCTACAAAGAGAGGCTGAGGGAGATGGGCTGGGTCAGCCTGGAGAAGAGAAGGCTGTGCGGGGACCTCATTGCAGCCTGCCAGTCCCTGAAGGGAGCAGAGGAACAGGAGGGAATCAGCTTGTTAAAGGTCAGAGACTGGCAGGACAAGGGGGATGGGGTGAAGCTGGAGGAGGGAAGGGTTAGATTGGATCTTAGGGGGAAGTTCTTTCCAGAGAGAGTGGTGAGGGGCTGGAACAGGCTGCCCAGAGAGGGGGTGGGTGCCCCATCCCTGGGGGTGTTCAAGGCCAGGTTGGCTGGGCCCTGGGCAACCTTGTGTAGCTCCAGGCCTGGAGGTTGGTGTCCCTGCCTGTGGCAGGGGGTTGGAGCTCTGTGATCCTTGGGGTCCCTTCCAACCCAGACCAGTCTGGGATTCTGTGATTCTGTAATTCACTTCCCCAGGGGAAGGGTCAAGGGCTGTGTGGCTGCAGATCCTGGTCCCTCCCTGGCTGGTGCCACTCACCCTGGAGAAGCCGCATTTGTAGCTTCTCGGAGGTAAGACACATCCAGTGGACAAGAGGTCCAGCCTCTTGCCTCTGCACACAGAGAACTGTATAATACTTTATATACTGTGCATATATGCTGGTTTATAGGGAAAGGTGCATTATCTTCATCTCCTTATCTAACAATATCCATAACCATAACCATAAAAGTCTCTCTGGAGTGGAGCCACCCAGCCCTGGGCAATCCAAATTGCAGGGAAGGCCCCAGATAAGGTGAAACCAAACATTTCTCCAGAGCACAGAGCAAGTTTCACCAACCTGCAGTGAAAGGTGACCTGGAATGTTTGGCTACTGTTATCTCCCTTGGATAAAGAATAGGATAGGGATAGAGATAGGATAGCCTTTAAAAGATCAGAGCCTATTTCTTCAACTTAAGAGGATGCAAGGAATACTAAATAGACTATTAGTGACCAGTAGGGTTCTTTACAATCTTTTTTTCTCTCTGTGTGTGTATATATATATATATTTATTTTTTCTTTTAGCTTCCCAAAGCCAGGGATCTGCCCCAGGCACTGCTCTTGTTTTTGCCAAGGAGTCCCACATGGGTGCTGGGAAGTTTCCCATGTTTTGGTGAAAGGAGCCAAGAGGAGGCTGCTTGGGATCAGGTTTTTATTCCAAAGCACAGCTGAAGTGAGCATGAGCAGCTCTTGGAACTTTCAGTGCCTCCATCCCCCCCGAGGGGAGCAGGGCAGAATTCGGATACGAGTGTGGCAGAATAGTACCAGGGTCTTGTAAAGCTTTCTCTTCTTCAGAGAAATAAAAGCCTGATCTTATTATTGCCATTACATTACTTGGCTGGGACTTTCTTGCTCCCCAGTGTTTCTGAAGTGGAGGCACAGTCTCAGTGAATGAAGAACACGAGGGTGGAAGCAGCCTGACTGTAAGCATCACAGCTGCCCAGCCTGGTCCTCAGGGAAGGTGCAGTGCTCCTGCTCTCCTTCCCAACAAGGCTTTTCAGTTTTAGAGCCTTTCTTAAAAAAAATAAACAACAAAAACTGTTTTGGGGTGAAAAGCACCTCATTTCTCCTCATCTCCTGGTGCAGGGTGCACACTCAGGGCGACCACCCACAGCTCCAGCCCCAAGTGTGACCGGCCCTGTGGGGACAAGGGCAGAGAGGCAGTTTCCCAGCCGGATTGAGCAGGGCTTAGCAGCTCAAGGACGGCTCGGAGAGCTGTGCTGCCTGAAAGCTGGGCCCCTCGCTGCTGGCACAGAGCAGGGCTTTTGGGCAAATTGTCCCTGGGAGTGCTTCCCCCTTGCCCTGCTCCATCCTCCCTGAGACCTGCAGGCTCCAGCTCCACAGCACAGGGTGCTGGCTTTCACCCCTTGTTACCCACACACAAAGCCCGTGCAGCAACTAGTGCTGGCACAACCAGAGACTGTCTCCATACTGGATCCAGTGGGCAGCACAGTTCAAACTGGTCCAGGTGCCGCCCTCGGCATTGTCAGGGCCCATGAGCCCTGGTGTAAGGGCAGCGGATCTGCTGAGCCCACATCTGTCCCCCTGCCCTGGCACTGAGCAGGAGCAGCCCTCCCTGCCGCTCCAGCCAGGAGTTTGTGGACACCCTGTTAGAGCGATGGGGACACAGCACCGCAGAGATGTGGCCCAGGACACCCCAGCCAAAACACCCCAAAATTCCTGGTGCCAACATCACCCTTCTGTGTCCAGCTGCGAAAGCCCAGAGCAGCCCCAAACCTCCTTCCCCTGTGCAGGTGGGACAGAGGAATGCCCATGGTCACTCACCAGCTCCTGAAATTACCCAGGGTCAGAAGCACTCGTGGCTGCTCCCCATGGGACCTCACCCATGGAGGTGAGCTGGTGTGGGGCTGTGGACACGAGCAGGGCGATGGAAGCTCCTTGTGATGGAAGAAGAAACCTTTCCACCTAGTGTGGTATTTCCCCAGGGAGGGAGGAAAGCTGCTTGTCTCCTCTCTAGATTCCTCCACAGCTGGGAAACAAACCCATTGCTGGAACTTCCACCCCCTCCCCTTCCAGACCCCCCTGAGCAGCTCCGGGTCCCTGGCTGCAAGGAAACTTCACAAAAACCTCAGTGTCCCCCTGAGGGGCTCAGGGCCTCATTAAAAGGAAGGCAAAATCACAGTCATCCCCGACCAAGTAAATCGGCGTTACCTGCAGAGACGGAGGCGTGGGGAGCTGGCTCCTGGCTCGGGCGGCGGGGGCTCGGCCGCGCTCCGGCCGCGGGAGCAGCGAGTGCCGCTTCCCTGCCCAGTGTTTTTATTTTGGCGACGCAGGCTGAAGGTCGAAGGAGAAGGCTGCAGGAGTGGCCTGTGGCAGGAAGTAAATGATTACCCTGCCCAGCTCTGCCAGGGGACCGGGCACAGGGAGCTGGGGTGGGAGAGGAAAATCCCTCTGTGGGGATTAGAGGGCAGCTCGTGGCAGGGCAGTGCCAAGGGCCAGGACAAAGTGCTCTGTTTGCCAGAGGCTGTGCCGGGTCACATGCCAGGTCCCAGCAGAGGAAATGAGGCATGGGTCACCTCCCAAACCAGCAAGGCCTCCTGGATGTAGACACGACCCATTGCTGATCCACCAGCAACCCATAGGGCTTGTTAGCAGGCAAGGAGCTGGACGAGCTGGAGCCTCGTCCCCTGGCAGGGCTGCGTCCAGGGTGGGACATCCAGGGACTTTTTTAAGTGCTTGGACTTTGCATCAGTCCTACAGCCCCACTTCTGCCTCCTGCATGACCCCATGCTCCCCATCCTGGGCTGCATGTGGGCAGGAACCTGAGCAGCCCCTGAGAACCAAGCCCCATGAATGCATTAAAGCTGAGCCCAGAGAAGTCCTCATGGAACCAAGATCTACTGCCCTCCATTCATGCCTTCCCCCACTTGCGCCCCATTCCTTTCCCTTCCCCTCTGCAGGTGCCCAGCACAGGTGGTGACCACATTCCTGGGTGGTTGGGTGCTTAGATAACAGTCTGATGGTTGAACATGCTGGTGTAGTCACTGCTGGTCAGGGGTGGAGCCTCCAGCTCCTGACCCAAAACAAACCTCAGGTGCATGGGACATTTTCTGATTACCCAGGAGATTTCCTTCACACTCAAAGGTCCCCTCGTGGGACCGGACCATGATGGAGTTGGTCTGTAGGTCCCACAGCTCTGAGAAAACATGGATGGCAGCACAGTTCCTCGAGCATTTGTCAAGCTGCTGGCTTCTTGCCATCTACAGGTGCCCATCCCAGCTGAGCCTGCAAATCCTGAAGCAGGGAGGAGAAGGAAAAAGGATCACTGGGCAGGGAGGCTGTGACAAGAGGGAAAGGGTGATGTACAAAATCCGATGATGGGAGACTTGGTGCTGCCACCCAAACAAGCATTTTCTGAAGTAGCCTGGCATGTGTGGTTTGGAGCATCCTGCATCCATGAGGCCAAGACAGCCAACTGCCTCCGCAGCAAAGATCTCAGGCCCATGTCTGTGGGAGAAGGCAGAGCTGCTTCTGCCCCTGTGAGCTCCAGTGCATAGGGAGGAGCAGGCCCAGCCCTCACCCTGCCCCAACTACCACCAATGGTCCTGTTGTGTGGCATGGCCGCGCGCGTGCATGAGGTCCCCTCACGTCTCAGGGAATGAACACGAATAGGGGTTCCTGTGGTACTTGAGGAGCCGTAAAGACACACAGAGAGAACTAAATCCGTGCCCTGCTAGCGCAGAGAGCGCCTTTGTTTGTTTTGCTGTTGGAGCAAGGAGGTTTAGGGGATTGCTGCAGCACATGACCAGATGCCACGAAGCTGCAGGCAGAAGCCATTTGGAGTGGAGACTTCACTGCTGTGCTGCCTTTTCAGAAGGTTTCTGCTTTGCCCAAGCTAAACCTGCTGCTGTTTTGGGGTTTATCTTGCTCGCTCTGCTGCAACCCCTGCATTAAAGGCTGCATGTTTCCCACAACGCCTGGCTCACGTCCGCTTTCACTGGCATCGGCCCCGCATCAAGATGTCTGCTGCGGCAGGCCGGAGCAGGGGGGCCTGCCTGTATTGCAAGTCACAAGGGCTGCACCAACAGCCCCACTCCTTCCAGCCACGGGCGAGTTTAGAGGACAAAACCTCTGCTGACGGCTCCGGCCTGCAGAGCGGCCTTGTTTCCCGAGCTCGTCACGCGTCAGCCGCAAGCGTGTGTCGGCACCCGGCAAAGACACAGAGGGAAGCGCTTGAGCGGAACTGACAGCGAGACAAAGCCCGTTGGGGCACTCTGGGTAATCGCTGGCTTCAGCGCAGAGGAGAACCGCAGCCAGCCAGCCACCGAGATGCCCCGTCATCCCCGGGATGTATGCGGCCTGCTGCCAGGTGTCACAGGGGAGGCGGAAATGCCTCGAGGAGTCCCTCCAGGTGGAGGGTATCTCGGCTCCCTGGGAAGCAGGGGCTTGGAGGGGCTGTGCAGAGGCAGGATGTGGGGATTTGAGGTGCCTTTGCTGAGGGTATGCTCTGCTCCTGCTCTGCTGCTCTGTGCCCTGAGGGATGGGGCAGGAGCAGAGCCAGGAGCCCTTGGCACGAATCATCTGAGGTATAAAAAAAGGCACAAATCACCCCAGAGCTCCAGCTGCACTCAAAGCAGGAGCTGCTTCTGTTCACCAAGAAATAAAAACAGTGCTAAAGTAGGTTTAAAACCTCTGCAAAGTTAAAGCTTTGTAAAATGGTTTCCACCATCATCATGTGCACTGAACCAGAGAACCTTTGGCCCCCGAAAAACAGCGACGTGGGATGGGTTAATCTGTGAGCATCCCACAGATGCAGGAGAGGCAATTGAGCTGCGCTACCACTGCGGCACAGCAGCACCCGTCTGCTGCCTGCAAGCCAAATGGGGAGCACGGAAAGAACCCTAAAAGGAGGGGAAAGAACCCTAAAAGCACTGCGTGCAAAGCGGATCTGAACCACAGACGTGACAAGGAGCGTGGTAGCCCCCGGGGCTCCTCAGCTCTCCACTGACTCCCAGGATCTGAGGGATTATCTCATCCCTACACAGGGCAGGGAGGAGATGGGCTGGATCTCCTCCCAGGCTGGTCCCTTCTCAGCACCCTAAGGAGAAGACAGAGCTGGAATGGAGAGCTCACGGCAGGAGGAGCAGTGAAGGAGAAGCTCCGCGCCCAGCTCCTTCGGGTTTGCGGTCCCCCCGAACCGCGGCGGTGGCTCCCGTCGGGCGAGGGCGCTGCGGGGCTGCCGGGGCCCCGGGCGGGGGCAGGAGGTTACCCCACCCCGGGGGGCGGGAGAGGAGGCGGGCAGCTCTGGCTGCGGCAGGGGGGTAACCACGGGGAGCCGGTACCGGGATGGGGACAGGCGTAGGGATGAGGATGGGGGACCTCTGCATACCCTTCCCCGCCCCCCACAGAAAAGGGGGCCGCAAAGAGGGAAACGCAGATAATTCGCGGGGGGGGAAGCAGGTGCCCCCAGCACTCCCCGTCCCCACGCGGAATGAGCCCCACAGTTCCCTTGCGCTTTCTTCTCGGAGGCTGTGCAGGAACCCGCCCGAAATGCTGTTTCCTCCGGGAAGGAGCATCACCCTCCCTGACCGCAGCCCCTCTCCCCGGCTTGTGCCAACCCCCCCGCTCCCCCCGTACCGCATTGCGGAGCCGATCGCTGCCGTCGGGGGGCAGCTCCGCCAGCTCGGACCGGGATCCCCAGGACCTACCGGGGCTCGACATGATTTAGGGAGCAATAAGGGGACGCCCCACGGGGACCTGTGTTGTGGCCGGGCTGCCGGTGGGTATCCAATTCCCCCCCACACCGCGCCGCACAGCAGCACCGGGCAGACAACGAATTAATTGTTGTGGCTTTAAACAGGTGTAAATTGGGGAGTTCTCGGTCACAGGTGAACCCGGTTGAAGCCCTGAGTTACCCCCAGCCCATTATTTCGTTTATTTTCACCCCCTCCCCCCATACTGCATTTAGCTCCCTGTAAGGGTTTTTCCCCCCTTCTTCACAGGAATAAAAATATCAGGATGCATCTGCCAACTCCATCCCTCCCCAGAGCCTGAGCACTGCGGGCAAGGCAAAGCTGGGAGGAGGGTGAAAGCAGCCCCTTCCCCCACTGTAGGATGGCCCCTTCCCAAAATACGAGTGTCCTTCCTTCTGCATACAGCTCAGTCCTGCTGTCGGTGACAGCCCAGCACCAAGGATATGAGGTACCCCCCTCAATTTAAGCGGGCACAGGGAGGATGAGCCTCCCTCTGCCTCCTCCAAGCCCCCCACAAACCAGGCTAGCCTCAGTGGCTATGTTTTCTCTTTATTGTTCGATATATTTATGTACCACATTATATGTTAAAGATAGACTTTTGTTTTTTGTCTGATATACATTTTTTCATCGTATTTACCACAATGACACCACACGTACATTGGAAACAGCTCCACGGATCTGGTAGATTGCACAGAATGAATTGTGTCCTAGGTTTGTTCCTGTATCCTGAACCACGGCAAATCCAACAATATATTATTATTATTTATTATTATTTTCTTTAAACTTCTCATAATTTGGAAATAACAATTGTTAAAACAACCCAAAACCAAAAGTCACTGAGAAAGTGGACTCCAGGTCTGCGGTTCCAACCAGAGGCAAAGCATCATAACCGATGGGAAGCGCCGTTCCTTGGTGTGAATTTGGGGGGAAGAATGAAGCAGTCCTGACATCCATGTGCCTACAGTGTAAACATGGCAGGTAACTGGCATCGCCGGTCATCAGCCGCTGCTTGGACCGAGTGGGCTGGTTGTACAATCTAGGTCTGGTCTACATCCATCTCAGGCTGTGTGAAGCCAAGGTCCCTGCTCCCAGCACCCGCTGCTGGTTCCCTTCCATCGGTGAGCGCAGTGACGCAGCCCCATCGGATTGGAACTGCATATCTGTAAGGAGCGGTGAACACTGCGGCTGCTTCCCAACAGGCCATTCACAGGGGGGGCCAAGCTTCAGGCAACGAGTGAGGAGGTTGGGGTGGGGCTCTGGGTCATTTCCTTCCAAAAATTCTAAGTAACAAAAAAATATATTTAAATCTCAGCTTATTCCAAAAGCCAGCGGGGCAAACGCTTCCACCTCTTCTCCTCTCCTCCCGTTTGCAGGTTCTATGACATAGGATTTGTTGGATGCACGTAACGAAAATAACGACTCTTTCCATTAAAGGGATGTGGAATTGTTTGGCTATGCGGATGTTGGATGCGATTCGCTCACTGCAGCCAGCTCCTCAGTCTTCAGCGTTGGTTCTGAAGGCCTCTATGAGGCCTTCTAAAGAGTGGATGAACCCTGAAACGCTGCAGATACCACCTATAACGAAAATGGCGACGTCAAAGAAGACATGGTGCCACAAGAGCTTCCTCCACAAGAGTTTGAGGTGGAAAAGACTGGGAAGCAGGAAACAGAGCCCTGCACCCGTGAGGCTCCCAGTGAGACCCATCAAGAGAGCAAAATGTGGGACATAGATAGCCATGAGCAGGGTGAAAACTACCAGGGCGCATCTGAGGGTCAGTCCCCAAGATTTGAGCCGCCCGTCACCCCCGTAGCAGTTGGGGAAGAACGCCCTGTTTCCATCTTGGAAAAGGGACCGCTCCAGGACTTCCACAGCCGCAAAGAACGGCAAGGGGTACGAGAGCAAGGCTTTGGCCACCAAGAAAATGTTGACTACTGCCCTAATGGTGGATGGCAAGTTGTCTGTGATGACTTCCTTGGTCTCGTCAGCCCAGGTCAGATAGGCAACCAGGGCAAAGAGTCCCTTAAGGATGCAAGCTGCTATGTGAGTCCAGTTCATCATGCAGTGAAACTCCTTGGGGTTCTGCATGTTCCCCTCCAAGGAAGGCAGAAAGATCTGAGAGGTGTAGCTGAAGACAATGATGCCAATGGAGATGGGAAACTTCTTTACATCAATGTAAAACTTGACTTTGTCCCAGGCCCAGTCACGTGCCCTGGAGAGGCAGTAGGCGATCACCAAGATGTTGATGACAAAGTGGGCCAATGTGCAGAGCAAGCTGAACTTGGAGACTGCCTTGAGGTTCTTCAAGAACGCGCAAGGCAGGAGCACTGCCGTGGCAATGATGGACCACGACTTCTGGGACACGGGCAGGTTGGGGAAGCTGTTGTACATCAGGTTCCCACTGACCACCACGTAGAGGATGCAGGTCATGACCAGTTCAATGATCTGAGCCACGTTCACAATTCTGCCTCCCAGGGTGGGGAAGCGGGGCGCACAGCACGCGTTCGCGATGTCCACGTAGGAGTCTCTCACCCTGACTATCTCCCCGTCCTCATTCTCCTCATAAAGACAGGCAATAAGGATTTTCCCGGTGTAGCAGCAAACCACCGCGGCAAAAATGATTAAAAAGAGTCCTAGGTATCCACCATGAAGGATGGCATAGGGCAGGCCCAGGACAAACATCCCCTAGAAAGAGACAAAATGGAAACCGTGTTGCTGGTCTCACGGGGGGACGGGGGCGCGCAGCTGCGCAGCCGCAGTCACATGCGCTCGCTGTCTGGCTTGCACACCATCACCCCCACGCAGTCGCTCACACAGTCACGCCACGCAGTTACACGCACCTCTGACGTACCACCCCCACCATCACCCCCACCATCACATCCTCACCATCACTCCCGCTATCACCCCCCACCATGACACCCCTGCCATCACCCCCCACCTTCACCCCTGCCATCACCCCCCACCATCATCCCCACCTTCACCCCTGCCATCACCCCCCACCATCACCCCCCACCATCACCCCCCGCCATCACCCCCACCATCATCCCCACTATCACCCCCACCATCACCTCCCACCATCACAACCACCATCACCCCCGGCATCACCCGCCGCCATCAAACCCACATAATCTCACCCCAGAACACACCAGCACAGTTTTGGCGCCCAGGCTTTGCCCCAGTCTCTGCCCTCTCTGTCCCCAGCCTCTCTCTGTCCCTAGCCCCTCTCTGCACCAAGACCCCCCAGAGCCGAGGACCCCCGGCGGGCCCGGCCCGGGCTCACCACGGCGCAGCCCCCCACCGCCCCGCGCATCCCCCGGGGTCCCTGCTCGCCCTCTCCGCCCACGTGCTGTGGCAGCCCGACGGGGACACCCGCCAGCACCCCGCCTCGGGAGGCGCAGTGGGACGGGGCTTGGGACCCGGCGGCCCTCCCCGGCTCTGCGCCGTATCCCGGGGGCGGGGGCCGCAAGGCGGGGACTCAGGGCTGGGGTTTGGGGGATTTTTCCCCTTTTCTTTTTACTTTTTTCCCCCTTTTTAAAAAATACTGGGGGGGGATTTCTCCCTATTTTTTCTCTATCCTTCCCCTATTTATATTTCTTTTTCCCCCCTTTTTTCTTCCCCTTTTCCCCCCTTTTCTCCGAAGCGGGTTTCCGATCACCCCTGGGCTACCGGCGAGTCGGGCTCGGGGCCGAGAGTGGGGAGCGCTGCCCGCTGCCCGCTGCCCGCTGCCCGCTGCCCGGCTCCCGGCGGTGGCGGCGCGGCGGCGGTCGTACCTGGATGGCGTTGGTGACGTTCCATCCCGCCTCCCAGGCCGTGATCTTGGGCTTGCCCTGCCCGGAGAGCTCCGAGCAGACCCCAGCCTCCTTGGAGGCGGAGGGCGGCAGCGGCCCGGTGCCGTCCCGCTGGTAGTGGATGTCTCCTTCCAGGGGGGTCTCGCCGCCCTCCTCGCCGCCGTCGGACTTGAGGATGTCCATCTGCAGCCCTTGACGGTGCTCCATGTCCAGGTCGTCGCAGTGGGCGAACCCCACCGCCTCCTCGTCGGTGGCCGCCTGGAAGCCCATCCGCGCGAACATGCCGCTCATCTTCGCCTGGGACTTGTTGGACACCGAGGTGGCCACGTTGGAAAGCTTGCTGCGGAGGAGGGTGGCCATGGCGGCTGCCCGGGTAACCCCGCTGCTCGGGAACCCTCGGGGATGGAGGCGCCCGACGGGGCGGGGGAGCGGCGGGGCGGCGGACGGGACCTCAGCGCCCGGCGAGGGGCGGCGGCCGCTGCGGGGTGCTGCTCCGAGCCGCTACCTCCGCGTCCCGGCGCAGTGCGAGCGTTTCCCCGCCGGGCTGCCCAGGGGCATGACACCGCTGCGGAGAGCTGCGGGCCCGCACGCCCCGCCGCCCGCTCCGCGCTGCTCCGCGCTGCTCCGCGCTGCTCCGCGCCGGCCCCCGCGGCGGGACAGGGCGGGGAAGAGTCGGGACGGGTGTCGAGGGGGATCTGTCAGCAGCCGGCGGCTGTCACCAGACGGGCAGAGCGAGCCCCTGGCAGAGCGCGCCGCGTCTCCATCGCAGTGCGACCACCTCGGGAGAGAAGAGGGAGAGGGGAGAGGATTGCTGCATTTCTGGGGGAGGTACCAGTCTCCCCGGCCAAGCCCAGCCTTCCCCCCCCTTCCCCGCCCCACCCACGCCCGGCGGGCCCCGCCAGCAGCGCCGCAGCGCGGACCACCCCTCACCCCCCTTTACCCTTCCTTATCCCCCCACCCCAGCTCCGCAGCCCCCGCACTGCCCGCCCTGCCCCACACCCGCGCCGCGGGCCCCCGGCCGCCAGCCCCTTCCCCACGGCGGAACGGTAAAGAGCCTTATTGACGGGGCGGACAAGCGGCTCCCCACCGGGGCTTAACGGAATTTTCCTCCCCTCACCCCTCCTTTCTCTTTTCTCTCCGCCGACCCCCCAAAAACGTGCGGCCCCTTCGGAGGAGGCGGGAGTAGCGGGGGCAGCGTGTCCTGCGGGGCGCACCGGGGACGAGGGGCCTGTGTGTGTGTAAATCCGCGCACGGGGAACGGGGGTTTAACGACTCGTAGGGTCCGTGCGCTCCGAAACCGGAGGGAAACGGGTTCCCGTTCCCACCCGGGGCTGGCAACCGAGAGGCAGCGCCTCTGCTCCCCAGAACGGCACCGGCATCGCCCCGCAGCTGCGGGATGCCGGCTGCTGTGGGGATGGATGCTCGGCTGCGGATCTCTCCTCTGGGTCCCCGCAACCTAACGCAGAGATTCTCCTTTCTTTAAAAAAAAAAAAAAAAGGAAAGAAGAAAACCCTCCAAAAACAAACCCCCCCACAAAAAAAACCCAAAACAAAACTGACGATATTTTCGTTTTGCTTCCAAACGCTCGCACTCATTGGCAATTAAAAAGCCTTACGATTTATTTTTCTTTATTAAAAACCTTTCCGAGGTGAGCAACCAACACAACGAGAGATCCCTGTCCGGGGCTGTGGCAGAGACAAGCACAGGGTGGCATGGAGAGCGGTGGCACCGGGGGTAGGGGCCGAGATCACCCCCCTCTGCTGCGGGGACATCGCTTGAATCGTTTTATTTAAGAAAAAAAAAAGCTTCGGCGGCGGGGGTTGTCTGTTTCGTTTACGGCCTTTGGAAGGTAAAAAAGGACATTTTTGTGGCGGAAAAGCCAGCGCTGAATGATTTCCCGACAGAGCTGCTGAGGGTGCGGGGAGGCAGCGCTCAGGCTGCGGCTGCAGGTGAGATGCGGCACCGAGCAGAGGTGGGGAACGAACCCCCCTTCCCCCCCTCGCCCCGGGGTTCTAGGAAAAAAAACCCTTTAAACACACTTTTTGTTAATTTTTTATCCCCTCCCCCTCGACGAAATCCGAAAGAAAATCGCGTGCAGAGCGGTTGAAATGCGTAAAAAGCGAATAAATGAAATAATGCCCCCGGTGAGGGCTTTACCCCTCTATTAGGGGATCTCTCGGCCCGGCGGGTGCTGCTGGGGCAGCCTCCCCCCTCCCCAAAATAAAAGGAGGGGGAGGGAAGCGAGGAGCATCCTTGACTTCGCGAGGGAATTATTCCGTGTCAGTGCACAAATAGGTCGAGGAAGCCGGGCGGGACACGCTTTCGCCCCGGGTTTAGCAGCTCCCTGCCCGCCCCCGGAGCCGCGGCGGGATCCTCCCGGGCCGGGATTTAACGGAGGAAAACGAAAATCAACCGGGGAGGGGGAAAAAGGGGGGGTGTCTTGCGCCATCACCGCTGCCCTCGGCTGCCGCAGCCGACCTTTCGCCTCCTTACAGTCGTGGGAAGGGACTGATTGCTACGACGATCGCTTCGGGGTGGGGGGAGGAGGAAGGGGGGTAATTCAACGATTCACCACCACCCCCTTTTTTTTTTTTTTTATTTAAAATTTAGCCTAAGCTAAATTCATTGTGAAAACAGCCACGGAGAAGACCCGCTTTTGGGGGACATCAGGGAGGAAGGAACGAAATTTCGCCCATCCGGCTCTCTGGTGCGTGGATATTTCCTCAGACCGCCCTGGCACATCCCCTCCCCTGCCCCGGCACCCCCAAACCCCGGTCCTGCCCCCGCTGGGAGCTGGCGGGGCACCACCGCAGCCCCCCATGCGGCTTCCCCCCCACCTTCCCACCCATCCACCCGGGCACCCCTGGATGCTGGGGAAGGGAGTGGGAGGGGTCCCAGCCACCGGCATCATACCATGAGTGGATGCGCTGGGCTCTCGGCTGCTGGCCGAGCAGCGTGGTCGGGATGCTCTGGGCTGGGGAGACGCCGCATGGGGAAAAAACCAATGAAACCCCAAATAATCCCAGAGCAGATTAAAGATCCTCACCGAGCCAACAGGAAAAACCCCAAACAAAAAAAAAAAAACCCCAAGCAACAAAAACCCAACAAAACCCGAAAAAAACCCAACCAACTAAATCTACCCCCAAAACCCACTGATCCCCGCAATGAAAGCGCAGGGAGACTGCAAACAAGCCCGCCGGAGAACCGGAGAACTGTGCCCCGAGGCAGGGGGTCCGTGCATATGTCGCGGCCCCCCCGGTCCCGCCGGCGGACTCGGACCGTTCCTCCGAGCGGGGATGCCCTGGGCCGGCGTTTATTTCTATTTTTATTTGTATTCTTTCCCCGCTGCTGGACGGGGCAGTGCCCCCTCCCTGCCCGAAGCACCCCTCACCCGACACCCTCGGCAAAGCACCGGCTGCCGTGGCGGGGGGCAGCCAGACAGTCGGGAAAGGGGCGGGTGCGTCTGAGGGATGTAGGGGACGCGCGGGATGTCGGGGATGGGGGGGATGCAGGAGATGCTGAGGAGTTCAGGGGCTGCAGCGGGTCCGAGGGACGCAGGAACTGAGCAGTTGGGGTGCCGGGGGTGCCTCTATTCGTACTCGGTTATCCCACGCCCGACTGTAACGCTGGGAAGCTGAGCCCGCACCCGCCACCCCCTGCCACCCCCACCCCCCCGCCCGCTGGTGGGGCACTCTCAGAGCAGCCCCCCGCCGCCACGGCAGCACCCTGCCTGGCTGCCAGACCCCTCCCGGGGCTCCCTCTGCCCCTGGGACGGGGGGTCGCTCCCGCCCGGTTCATAGGAGGGAGAAGAGGATTTTCTGTATCAGCGGCTGGAGATAACCGGGGGGGTATCCCCCGCCCCCGCCCCGGAACTTCTGCCGGCGGCTGGAGCCGGGGAGGGGGTAACACAAACAGAGAAGGCGGGGGGGGGGGTGGTGGTGGTGGAAAATAGAGGAAAGAGGCAGAGGAAGAGAGGAAGGAGACGCCCGGAGGGATGGAGAAGAGGCTCGGGGCAGTTACCTCTGTTGCCGTCGCTGCCTGCAGCGCGCAGCTCCGCCGGGGAGCGAGCAGGGGAGGCTGGAGGGACGGGTGGATGGATGGATGGATGGATGGATGGAGGGAGGGATGGAGGGATGGATGGATGGATGGAGGGAGGGATGGAGGGATGGATGGATGGAGGGATGGATGGATGGAGGGATGGATGGATGGAGTCGCGTCATCCTGGATTCCCCCTAACTCCTAATTAACCCAAGCAGGAAAACGGTGCCAAACCTTATCCAAAGGTTAGCGGCTCTCAAGGGGGCGGCGGAGCTGCAAACCGTTTCAGATGAAGCTAAAAGGAGAGACGGAGCCTGCAAACGAGCCGGAGCACCCCCTCTGCCCGGGGCTGGCGCTGGGGGGTTCTGGGGCGGGTTGAGGGTCTCGCCCCCGCCCTCCCGGGCAGCCCCGGCAGGGCTGGAGGTGTGCAGCCCCGCTCCGTGGGCAACAGCTCAATCAGATCCGCCCCCCCCGCCCGCCCCATCCTCCCCAGGCACCGGCAGATAGAGCCAGAGGAGCGACGCCACCTTATCTCCGCGGAGCAGGCTCGGAGGGGTCGCGGCTGGGTCTTGTGATTAATAAACTGCGGGAAAAGAGGCAGTCGAGCTCAAAAATCGTTTAAGGAAAGCAGGGAAGGCCAATCCCCGGCAGGATGCCTTCCTCCAGCCCTCACCATCAGCCCCTCTCCAGACTGCTGGGTGGCACATCGTAACAGCGGCTGCATGAGGGTGCGATTGTTTGAGAACAGGGTGAGCATCGCTCCTCGGTCGCTGCTCAGTCAGGCTCCCAAAGCTCAAAGGATTTGATTCTCACGGGCTTCGGTGGGCTGTGAACTGTCCTAAACACATTGTGCTGCAAATCATGCCCGTAGGGAAAAGGGGACTTGTAATTCTTATGCCCTCAGCTTCACTCTCCTCTGTCATGCTCCCAGAAAGCCTCTAACCCCTTGAGTCCTGCTCAGCCTCCTTGCTTATGCCATGGTATCCCACCCTTCCCCAAAACCCTCTGCTGGGTATCACCAGCAGAGCTGCCAGCTGCAGAGATGGGAAGGCTGAGGGGAAGGGGGATCTTCTGCCTAACCAGCTAAGAATCTTCTCCGGCCACATCCTCCCAAGGAGCAGCCTGCCCAGAGCAGACCCAACGCCGGTCAGCCCAGGCATTCCCTCCTGGAGAAGCAGCCACCCCTCCCGGACACGTACACCTGTACCTAGAGCTGTGATTGCAGGAGTCAGGAGAAGTCCACCTTGTCCCCAGCCGTCGCTAAGAGCAGCTCCTGGGTTTATTGCCCAGGCTGTCACGGTCCCCGCAGCAGCAGGGACGCACAAGCTCATCCTCTGCCCTGGACCAGGAGTGGCTGCGCAGCAGCAGCCGGCTTCATCCCAGCTCTGCCTCCCCGTCTCCCCTCCGGCACCGCGCAGGGAACTCTGACAGGATAATAAAGAGCCGCACAATATACTATAAAAAGGCAATTAGATAAACTGCTGGACTGGGACCAGCTCCCGTGACCTAGTTAATAGCTCTGGGAATTTCGGGAGGGCGGGGAAGGAAACGGCAGCGGTGTCAGAACAGGGTGCAGGGCCAGGGGGAGGAAGGGTGCAGCTTGCACCCCAGAATCACCCCGAGGAAGCAGCCCACCTCAGCATGAAGTGAAAAGGCTGCATATAGGACGGGTTCTGGCAGAAGCTGCTGCTCGGTTTGTGCTCTGGGTCTGGAGGCTGGATTCCCTCACACTGCAGTGCCTGAGACAAAGGCAGCTGTGGCCAGGGTGGCAGGAACATTGCAGAGAGAAAACCATCATGGGGTAAAACCCCACAGCAACGCACCCAGGAGAGACCCCACACTGGATGGTCCCTCTTTATCCAGTTTTCCTCCTGAACGCAAAATGTCTGCCTGAATTATAGACATAAAGCGAAGACAGAGCCTGTAAAGGGCTGGGAACGCCACAGGGTTAGATTCACATGGGTTTCAACATGGAAATTCACCTGAAGAATACTCAAAAACTAGATACAGGCTTTTTGATTGAACCTGACCATTCCTAGACTGGACGGCTCCTGACCTGTAACTTGGGAGACAGCTTCCACATGAATCTCTGTGACTTTCATCTCCCAGGAGGGAAGAGCCCTGACAAACCCCAGTCATCTATAAACTACAAATTCCTTTGCAATTCGACCATGCTGTTTCTCCAGGATGCTCCCAGTAAGGTGGGACTGGGTTGGACTCAGTTTGTTTGTAGTGCTGACATGAGGAGTGAGCAGCAGCCATTGGTTACTCCCAACGCCCAATTCCCAGCTCACTGCACGAGTCGCATTGTTCCCACGAGCCTAACAACATTTTCATTGACTTAATACCTGAAGCTTCATCACTGTCTAATTAAGTATTCATGGATGTACCTGCCCTTGTGGTTCACGGGAAGCGGTGACGGACTGGGAACGTGCCGGCTTCACACGCTGAGCAAGCGGAAAGCCTCCTCTCCTGCTGCAGCTGTGAGGTCTGCCTGCTGGTTTTCCATCCCTCTCCCCAGTTGCAGACAGGCTGTTTTCTCCCCCTGTGGAGTTATTGGTTGGATTTTGTTTCTTTGTGTTTTTAACGTGCACTGAAAGCGCCTCTGTGGGAGAACGGGGCGTTCCGGAGAGCCCGGCTGAGCACTGTGCTGGGCTCACCCAGCCCAGCCTGGAGCATCCCAGGCAGAGCAGGACCGAGGAGCCTGCCTGGAAGGGTGTCCGGCCACTCAGCTGGGTGCAGAGACAACTGCTTCTGCTGTCCCCTGCTGACCCCATCCCTGCTCCACACAGAGTGCTCAGCTCCTCACACAGTGGCCTTCAGACCCAGCAACGGCTGCCTGGATCCCAGCCGCCTCCTTCTGGTCCTGGAGCTGGTCCTGTCCTGGCTGTAAATGATGCTTTAAAGCATGGAACAAAAGCTGCTGCAATGGAAAGAGACTGGTCTGCACAGGAAATCTCACCCTAAGCAGCCTGTGGTCAGATGATGCCCCCCCAATTTTATATCAGCTGAGTCTTTTATTATTTTTTTTAATTATGTTTTTCTTTTTGATGGGAGCAGGCTGTGAGGAGGGGCCAGCTTCTCAGAGCAGAGGGACGGTGCCAGCAGCCTGCTTGCCTTTGGGGTGTTTCTTGTCAGGAGGGCTCAGCTCTGCCAGCTCCTTCCCCCCATCTGTCCATTTTCCTTCTCCAGTTTGTGTCCATTTCTAATAGAGGCGAGATGGCGATGCAGGCAGTTGCTCACATCACTGGGAAGCATCCCTCAGCCCCATCCAACAGCCAAGATGAGTACACTGGGAAAACCTGCTCCCCCACCCCCTGGCAACTCATCCAAGGGCAGCAAGAGAAGGCAGCAGGCGCAGGACCTTGCTCGGTGTATTGGAGTGATACAGGCAGGGTACACCTCAGGATACAGGTGATACACCTCAGCCAGGGACTGGTGCTACCACCAAAACTGCAGCCAGGTCTCTGAGCACATCCCTCTGCATCTCTCTGCAGAGCCTCATGCACAGAGGCTGCTATTTCCAGAGGCAGGGTTTGGATGCACAGCCGCTGCGTGATGATATCACCCATCAGTCCTTTGTGGTCTTTTGGTTTGGTTTTTTTTCTTTCCTTTTTTTTAACCAAAGGAGGCCAAAAATAAAAGCTGCATAAAGGATACAGCCACAATCTGGGCTGGGGAAAATGCTGTGTGAGGAGGCTTTACCATGTCCTAAGGAAAACCAAAGGTACATCACTGCTCCATCCGAAGGGAAAGGCTGCTCAGCCTGCAGCAAGACTTCCAGTGCCACTGCATCTGCTGCTGGGGAGGGTGAGACAGAAGAACCTCACCTTGCCCCAGTGCCTGGAAGTCCTCTGCGTGCCCACAGCTGAGGTACAGCTTGGGGGTGAGGACCAAGCCCTGTGCCTGACTGGGTTCCCTTCGCCCCGCAGCACGATCAGAGCCCTGTCTGAAAAAGAAACACAAAAAAGGAATAGAAAAATAAAAGCTCCACATGTTCTCTCTCATCCCACACGTGCTGGTGGAAGCACTGCAATGCCCAGTGCTGGAAAACCTGCTGCAGCCCAAGGAGGGCGAGGGGACGGGGTTTTCGGCAGCCTGGAGGGCAGAGGTTCCTGGGGGAAAGGGTACAGAGCAAGGAAACAGGGGTTACCCACGGCTAACACAGCGATGAAGAGCCTGCTTCTGTCTCACGTGGCTCAGACGGCGGCTGGTCACGGTGCCTTAATGCTGCCGGGGCCCCAGCAGCCCGTGTCCCACGCTGCAGACAGCTCCTGCGTGCCCACTCCGGATGCGGCCACGGGGACACAGCTGCTGCAGCCTAAATGCAGCGGTTCTATATAGGTTATAAACACTCTGACCTGGGAAGCTTTCCCATCAGCACTTCAGATTAGGGAAGGTGGGGTGGGGTGGTATCCACTGTCCTCAGAAGCGGAGGAGCCATGCTGCAGGAGCAGCTCCCTGTGCAGAGGCACCAAAGGAGTCCAGACAGCCCTGGGGGGCTCAGCACTGACCCCATATGCCAAAGACCAAACCGTTGCAGAAGGGATTTTCTTCTTTCATCTACTACAAAGTACAGAACAAAAGCACTGTGATGGGACCAATATTATCTCTTGCCAGGAGACGAGGAGAGGGAGCAGACCAGGAGCTGGAAATGCAGCTGCAGCAGGGGTGTATGCTGGGTGATGCCTGAGGTGTGCAGCTCCTGTTGCTGATACACAATGAATTATTTCAGCAAAACAGAAATTTCACCTGGTCCTGCTGCAGCAACCCCCCGTGGGGTTTTGGGTCAGGTGTCCTGGCGGGCTGGGGGAGGCTGGGATGGGCCCAGGAGCATGGAAGGTGTGGCCATGGTGGTCTTCACCCAGGGGTCTGCCAGGAACCCCAGGGGGTCTGCTTAATTTGTGTTACAGGGGTGACTTTTGGGGTCTCCCATGAATACAGTTTAAACCTATGAATTAAAGGGGGGTGGGTGGGGCAAGGCAAATGGGATTAAAATATTATTTACAAATAATAGTGCTTGGCACCCTCCCACCCATTCAAAGACATCATATCTCAATAAAAATACACATACACCTGTGTATGGGCACCCACCACGGCACGCACCTCCCTGCACCTCCAGAACTCCATCATGGCATGTACCTCCCTGCACCTCCTACTGCCACTGAGAAAGCTGAGAAACCAAGAGCTCCCACCCAGGCGGGATGAATCCCAGCTCCCCAGGCCCCCTACGTGCTTGCCCTGTGCAGAGGGGTTCTTACGCCGTGGTGCCCAGGCTGTCGGTAGCAATGGCTGCACTGTGCTGCTGTGTGGGTGGAAACACTCTTACCCTGCCTCTCCGACATGAGGGATGGAGGCAGGAAGAGACAGGTACAAGGGGGACACACACATCAGACTCCCACATCAACCCCTGGGAAATCATAGAATTGTAGGGGTTGGAAGGGACCTCCATAGCCCATGGGGTCCAACCCCCTGCCAAAGCAGGGTCCCTAGGACAGGGCACACAGGGCGGTGTCCAGACGGGGCTGGAATCTCTCCAGAGAAGGAGACTCCACACCCCCTGGGCAGCCTGTCCCAGGGCTCCCTCACCCTCACCAGGGAGAAGTTCTTCCCCAGATTGGTGTGGAACTCCCTGTGCTCCAACTTGAGGCCATCGCCCCTTGTCCTGTCCCCACAGACACTGAGAAGAGGCTGCCCATGTCCCCCTGTGTCCCACCCTTCAGCTATTGATAACTATTGATCAGATCCCCTCTCAGGCTGCTTCTCTCCAAGCTGAACAGCCCCAGCTCACTCAGCCTTTTCTCACAGGGGAGATGCTCCAGGCCCTTCATCATCTCCGTAGCCCTGCACTCGGCTCTCTCCAGGAGATCCCTGTCTGTTTTATCCCAGGGAGCCCAGCACTGGACACAACACTCCAGGTGGGGCCTGAGCAGGCCAGAGCAGAGGGGGAGGATCCCCTCCTGTGACCTGCTGCCCACACTCCTCCTGATGCCCCCAGGATCCCATTGTCTCTCTCAGCCCCAGGACACACTGCTGGCTCATGGCCACCCTGTCACCAACCAGCACCCCCAGGTCCTTCTCCACAGAGCTCCTCTCCAGCAGCTCCCCCTCAGCCTGTCCTGATACGAACGGTTGTTCCTTCCCAGGTGCCAGACTCTCCACTTGCTTTTGTTGAACCTCATCTGGTTTCTCCCTGCCCAGCTCTCCAGCCTGTCCAGGTCTCTCTGGATGGCAGCACAGTGTCCTGTGTGTCAGCCGCTCCTCCCAGCTTTGGATCATCAGCACTTGCTGAGGGTGGATGCTGTTCCCTCATCAAGGTTGTCAATGAAGAACCTGCTGTGCAGCACTGCACTCCTTATGAATGCTTTGGACTAAATTACTGGTACAGGTAGAAGTTTTAACCCAAAGCCAGGTACCACCCTGCCAATGCCCGAATCCCCAGCCTGAGCCCTTGTCACAGGAAGAGCCACTCTGTACTTTAGCCAGTGGCTCTGATTCCTTTTCTCCAGAGCCCTGCCAGACTGAAAAGACTTTTTAAAATTTTTTTTAAAAAAAGTAATTTTTGGTGTGGTTTGGGGTTTTTTACATTTTCTTTTTATTCTGTTGACCATCTTCAATCCTTAAAATCCCAACACAGCAAAGAGCCCACCAAAGCTGCAGCCACACAGTAACCCTCAGTACCTTCTGCACCCTCAAGCAGCGTTTCTGCTCCTCTCCCCATCCTCACAAGGCTCAGAGGTGCTTGTGGTGCCGGCAAGGACACTGCCACCCCTCCACCAGCACCCCAACAGCCCAAGCCAGCGCATCTGTCTGTGACACAGCATAGGTTTTGGAGGGAGCTTTACCCTCCTGTGCTGCTGCTCTGCCATCTGACCCCCACTGCAGGCTCAAACGCTGGGGAACCTCACTGGCTGATGTGCTGCTCCCCCTGGAATAACTGCCAGAGGTGACTTAGAAATGAAACACATTTGGATTCTAAAGAAAGGCTCAGCATCCCAGGGGTGAGGAGCACTCCAGGGTGAGGAGCAGCTGATATACCACACATCCTTTTCACAGTAAGTTCCTAAACACCCTTTTCACAGTGAGTTCTGAGGTCGGTACCATCAGGGGAGCCTGATGATCCAACCCTGAGAGAGCTGTGTGGTGGCTGGAGCGAGTGGGGACACCACAGCCAGGCTGGGTGATAACATGGGAACTGGAAGGTCAAAGGGAAGTGATAAGCTGAGTATGTGCTTCCCTGAGCCAGCAACCTGTCATGTATTTGACAAAAGGTTGTCCTTTTGGTGAACTTTGCCCATTATAATATCACTGTGATACCAAAACACACCTCCATCCCGAAAGCTACCCCCTCCAAGGCGCAAACACCCCCTGCTGCACACACACTCAGGATGCCTGTTAGGCTGTGCCTTTAAACACAGAGCGAGAGGATTTCACACCCATCACAGCAAAGGAACCTGTTACTCCAGGCACCGAGCTCCACCTCAAAGGTAAAAATAGGATATGAAATAGCTGAAGGGAGAGAGGACATTAGGGAAGATCCCAAAAAGTACTGGTCTGACTCCTAGGATCAGTCAGCGGGCTGAGCCTCTCTCCCCTCCATCTGAATGCCTGGGCTGAGCCTCTCTCCCCCTCATCTGGATGCCTGGGCTGAGCCTCTCTCCCCCCATCTGGATGCCTGGGCTGAGCCTCTCTCCTCCCGATCTGGATGCTTGGGCTGAGCCTCTCTCCCCCTCATCTGGATGCCTGGGCTGAGCCTCTCTCCCCCCATCTGGATGCCTCTGGGTAAGGTTCGAGCCCTTGGGTGTGCCGAGTGCTTCCTCGGGAAGCGATCAATCTCCGCGGAGTCGCTGTGTGTCTTTTAGCAGGTCTGTGGTTAAGCGGTGCTGCTCCTGTATCCCCAGCAATCCATGAGATCCTGGGTGTCTGCTGCTTTAATAGCCAGCACTTTTCACTGCCCTGGCTGTGATGTGCTCCCTGGATGTGACTGACCCGGCTAGGTACGGCCCTGGTAGCTCATGGCACTGGGCTGGAGGTGTGTGGCGTTACTGGTGCATCTGTAATCCTGAGAGTTCAAGAATGACTAATTGGGCATCGCTCCAGGTTTCCTTAGCCCTTAATGCAACGTCCCCACACCCTGGGGTAGCTCCTAATAGAAAAAGGGGGCGGCACATTGCTTCGTGAAGCTGAGTCCTGTGGAAGAGCCCATGAAGGCACCAGCCAAGCTCACTGCATTCATGGCTCAGGAGCTCTCCAGAACCAGCCAGGACCACTACTTTGTACCCATACATGTGTCTGGCAAACTGGTTCAGGACTGGGGCTGGCTGCCTGGCTTCTTGCCACTGATAACTGCTTTGAGCAGCTCGCTCTTGGCCCCTCAGTGACCATGAACCTGAAGGTGACACAGGGCCCAGATTCCCTCCCAGAGCATATTTTGGAGGACCACTATGTCCATCACCCTCAATTTGTTTGAATGCTGCTGATGCTCAGGTGACCAGACTGGCTTGTGTGGTTCCCTTGGCATGGTCCCCAAAGGAAAAGATAATTTCCCAGCCCCTTCAAGTCCCCAGTTCCGCTGGAAACCCCAAAGGGAAGGAGGAGGAGTAGGAATTGATTGGCTGTGCCACGTCTCCAGCATCCTAAACGATGTCTCTGTCATAAACGCCAATAAAGGGCAGAGATCTCAAAGTGCTAGAGACCCAGAGCCAGACCCCAGAGCTCTGACTTACCTGCACGTCCTGCTGGTGTCAACCCACAGAGAAGCCCCCTCAGTGTCTGGGGTGAGGTGCTGGGCTGACACAGACACCCTGCTGTGTAATGCCCAGGCTGCAGCTGCACTTGATGCGATCCAAACTCTTGTTGTCATGGCAGTGAGCATCCACCAAGATCCCCAGTACCACTCTGGCTCTTCATGAGGATCCAGGGGACTCCAACAAGTACAGGAACCAATCCCTTCACCACTTCTATTACTTCTCATCCATCTGCACCTGAGTTTAGACCTCTGCACCCCAATATTCATCTCACAGTGGAGTCTGAAGCACGGTCAGAGCCCTTAAACCTTCAGGAGAAGATAGCAGCCCCTAGACTGAAAGCGTTAGCATTAAACAGACAGCTCTATAGTAAATCTTTTGGTATCATAACATTACATTCTTTTAATAGAAAAGTACTTCTTAAGCAATTTAGTTAATTTGATTTATGAAAAAAGAAATTTGGAGAGTGTAAAACCTCGGGAAAAGAACAGCAGGGAAGGGAGCTCTGTGATTACCTCCCCTGCATGCATGTAAACCGTGGCTGAGATAAATTAATAATGAGACTTACAGGTACTACTTCTCCATGGAGCACGTCAGAAAACAGAGTGAAAGACAACTGCAAGCCCTGGGAAGAAGAGGGCTCTGTGGTCGGAGTGGAGGACTGTGTCTCAGGAACTTTCTTCCAATACTAAACCATCCAATTAAACCTATTTCCATGATTGGGTGGGGTAGAAGATCCTCAGGACTTGTTCCTCAAGGCTTACAGGTGTTGCTGGAGCTGAGCATGGCACCTATTCAGCCTCTCCAGGAGGAGCTGGCATCCTTCTTGCCGTGTCAGCAGCCTGGGGCTGATAACACTGGAGGCTTTGTTTTGCCATAAGCACCTTTATGTGGTATGAACCCCAATGGGGAAGGGGCCATCTGGAATCCCAGACCAAACCAGTTTGTGCTGGAAAGCAGAGATTAAACTTTCTTCTTTCCTTTTCAGTCACTGAAGCTTTGTCATTCTGGATAAATCATTTGAGCTCAGCTGGGAACGGGACAGAAGTGCCTGGAGGTAAAGTTAAATGTGAGGGCCTCTCTTCCTCTGGTTTGTCCAGGTTTAACTCTTTCTACAAACCAGAATGCCTTTCTGGCCTCCTGACACTCACTTTTCCCCTGAGACCTCACTGGCTACCATTCCAGCAGAGCCCACCACAGGGACCCCCTCCTCACCCTCACCCGGCTCAGCCACTAGCCATGCTGGAGGCTTGTGCCCAGCTCAGTTCATCCTCCTGCTTCCACTGTCACTTCTGCCCCAGGAGGAGTCACTCATGGTGCCCCAGCTCCAGCCATGTGAGGGGGCTGGGCTGGTGCTGCTAATCCAGGGGGGCAGAGGTAACATTGACTTACCCTCATTAGCAGGTAATTACCGAGGGCGTCTGAGGCTGCCAGATCTGATAAATGGACATTAAAATGCTCCTTATCTTCTTGCATTTTCCCAGTTTCCCAGAGAACAGGGCTCTGATCACTGGGTCCCAGCCTGGGAGAGCCCAGTGTGACCTTGTAAGTCCCTGTACCATAGACAAGACACTTGAAGCAGCATCTCTTCTCCTAGTCAAACCCAATAACTGTTCAGATCATCACCTGTGGTTCCTCAGTTGTGTTTGTACCCATCAGTCAAATCTTTCCAAGGAAATTCAATCTTCTAAGTGATTTTCCCATTAACCTTCACCACAGAAAGCCACTTGAAAGAACAGGAAAGCAGTCACCTTTGAAACCAGCCCTGAGAGCAACCCAACAGCTGCTCTGTGGCGCCTCTCTGGGGCACCCTGAGGAGCTCCTGCAGCCAAAAAACGACCAATACTGAAAGAAACTTCTTGAAAGCTCAGACCCAAAGCAGGGAGGAGTTCAGAGCAGGTCATCCCATGGCCTCAGGAGCTTCCCTGCAAGGAGAGGATGTCTGCAGAGCCATGGTTAGGGCCGACAGCAGGGGAATAAGTCAATAATTGTGTAATCAGCATCATCTTACTTTTTTTTTTAATGAACCTGTAGGGTGAGGATTCCCCCCTCCAGTGCCCTCCCTCTCCTCTTATCCCAGAGCTCATCTTTCACTTTGTCATGCAATTCCCAGCTGGCCAGCTGCAGCCTGCTCACTCCCTTTTCCATTACACACTCGGCTGAGCTGAGGACCAAAAGGGCCCCTGGAATCCAGCAGGAAGGTAATTAATTGGCTTGCTGCTCTCGTTGCTATGCGGCAGAGGTGCACGCTGCAGCAGCTACACTTCAGTTCTGAATCCTGGAAGATTAGTCACCAATGGCATCGTTATGAGGGTGATCAGCTGCCCACAGCACAGGCACTGCTCAGCTCAGGGTTGTGATGTGGAGACTGGGAGCCGTCACACACACGCTGTTAACCCATCAGCCAGGTAGTACTGGTTGTAGCCCCTCTTCTGGGTAGTCTTCTTTCTCCTTTTAAAACTTCTTAAGCCTGTCCTAACCCTCAGGTTGGGCAGAGCACAGTCATCAGGGAATCACAGAATGATGGCAGTTGGAAGGGACCTCAAAAGCTCATCTAGTCCCACCCCTCTGCCAGAGCAGGATCACCTAGAGTAGGTTGCACAAGAACACAACCAGGCAGGTTTGAATGTCCCCAGAGAAGGAGACTCCACAGCCTCTCTGGGCAGCCTGTCCCAGGGCTCTGTCACCCTCACAGTGAGAAAGTTTCTCCTTACATTCACATGGAACCTCCTCTGCTCCCCCTTGCACCCGCTCCCCCTTGTCCTGTCAGTGGATATCGCTGAGCAGAGCCTGGCTCCATCCTCCTGACTCTCACACTTTGCATATTTATAGGCATTGATGGGGTCACCCCTCAGTCTCCTCCAAGCTAAAGAAGCCCAGCTCCCCCAGCCTGTCCTCATAAGGAAGGGGTTCCACTCCCTTCATCACCTTGGTGGCCCTGTGCTGGGCTCTTTCAAGTAGTTCCACATCCTTTTTGAACTGAGGGGCCCAGAACTGGACACAATACTCCAGGTGTGGTCTCACTAGGGCAGAGTAGAGGGGGAGAAGGACCTCTCTCAACCTCCTAACCACCCCCCTTCTAATACACCCAGGATGCCATTGGCCATTTGCCTTAGCCATCAGGCCACCACTGCCAGGTAGGAGGAAAACCAAATAAATTTAAACAGTCACTTTTTAGGGTTGTAGCTACAGTAAGTGACTGTTTCTGAGCATCACTCAGCACTGGTGAGTGCCTTGGCCTGGTGTGCTGGCAGAGCTGTGCCCTTGAAGGCACAGGCCTTACCAAAATCAGCTTCTTGGAGTGCTGGAACTGCACATTCTACCAAAATTAGTTATAAGCCCAGAAAAATGACGCATGTCCTGGAAATAGGTTTGATTTTCAGCTCCAGACTCATGCTGGAAATGGATTCTTCTCTCCTCAACAGCAATGAGTAGCTGCAAAAATAAACCCATTTTGCTACTGGGAGAAAAACTATGAACCCAGAGGGACACTTCCAGCCTAAGCTTTATAAAGTTTATAGTAAATCCAAGTAAGAGCAATTGTTTTGTTCATTGTGCCAAAGAGCTTCTTGTTCTTCGAGTCAAGTATTTGCTGTTGGTTTTAGCTAAGCTGCTCTCCCCATCTGCCAAGCTGCTGTTTGAGCCCTGTCCTGCTAGGTCCAGGTTTAAAGCCATTTGATAAGGAGGAGCTGGTCCTGGAGGTGCTGGCTGTCACACGGCTGCCCCAAACTGCTCGCGATGGTGCCTCACATGCCTGTGGGTACCTCCCCTCCCACAGCCAGCAGCAGGTGGGGAAAGGGACAGACCTTACTCTCAGAGTCCTAGGGGGCTACTTGGGCATATTCATCCAGATAAGGGCTTCTCACTGCACTGGAATTTGGGGATTCATGATGGGTCCCTGCAGTAATCAGCTGCTTCTCTACATCCCCCCCATCGCTTTCGGTGGTTTCCCACTGGACCTGGTGCACTATTTGCTGGAGAAGGTCAGCAGCAGAACAAATATTTGCCCTTCCCACGCCTCATCTGGGGCTTTATAAGAATTCCAGGTTTATTTTATGATCAAAATCTGTATCTCTTTTCTTTTTTCCCTCCTGGCTGTTTCCTTTGCTTTTCACTTTGTACCAATGTACCACTAGCATCTTGTCACATGCACGCACACACACACACACACATACACACACACCCCTTGCTGGCCCCTTGCTCCTAGTAAGAGCACAGAAGAGCATCACTTTAACCTAAGGTCTCTGGACATCAGCATCAGCCTGAGGTTAGAGCTTCCCACACAGCTTCTATGGCCTGAAAGAGAAGCAAACCTGCTTAAGCAGCAGTGTTTACACAGAAGCCCCATGGGCCATCCTGAGTGCGAGCCAGGATGGCATTAATGCTACAAACAAGGAGTAAGGGGTGTCAGGTCAGACCAAAGAAGTCAGGCTATGGACAGGTGACCACAGTAAGTGGGTTACTACAGCTGAGTAAGTTACCACACATCACCCAAATTTGCTGTGTAGATCTCTCTAACCTCATCATGTTGGGCTTCAAACCTCACCTCCAGAGACCTGGTGGTTCAAAAGCATCTGCAGGTGCCTTCAAACCACTCCATGGCTTATCCTCAATGCTGGGCTCAGCCACTTGCACTTGCTGGTCTCTTGACACAGGTCAACCTCCACAGCTGGGTAAGGATGGAGGGAGGGTTTACTGGCCAGGGGGTGAAATCTCTCACTGGAAAGGAGGCAGAGACCCTTTTTTGGACCTGATGATCTCTTGAGGTCCCTCCCAACCCCTACAATTCTGTGATCCTTTTCTTGCTCGTGGCCAGGACCATCAGTGAATTCCCAACGCCTGTAACAGCACAGGCCCCGCTGCCCTGCAGCACGCCCAGGAGAGCCGTGTCACTGCGCCCAGGTGGCAGCTGCGGTCCCATGGGGACCCGAGCCCAGACCTCACACAGGGAGCAGCCGAGGGGTCTCAGCTGCAGCAACACCCTGAGTAAGAGCACACTGTCAGAGGTGTCAGTTTACAGCACACAGCTGGGCTGTGCCCAGACTCATTTTCACCTTTCTGAAACTGTTGCAAAGCCCACAAGTCCTCTCTCTCACTGTCTTGGGGCACGGTGAGCCGCCGCCTCCGTCCCGTGAGGTGGTTACCCTCAGACTTCATGAAGGTGACCTGGGTGACCCTGTTACTTGCCAGCAGCTGTTTTCCCATGATCCTCACAAGCCCTGGGCCTGTATAATCAGCGGTACAGCTGCATGAAAGTGCACAGGCAGTAGCAGCATCCCAGGAATGCTCCCAACTCCCCTTTCCATCAGCGTGTCCAAGGGATTCCTGCTTGTGTCATCATAGCGTTACCGCACTCACCCGCGTAGGAGCCGTGTTCCCCACTCTGCCCAGCAAAGTGCAGTACAGGCCTGAGGCTCTCTGGGGAGATATTGAAGAGAACCCAAAGCTGAAATGTGTTTACTGCTCAAACATTTAACACCTCACATCGATTTCATCAGCTTTGAGTTTACAACCCACCAGTCGTTTCCTGTGCATTATCGGCATGCCCTGAGCTGGGGTCTGCACCCAGCTGTGTGAGCAGAGCATTCCCAGTGCCCATGGTGAGACTGGGGGGTTGCTGTGCCAGGTCTCTGGTGTCTGATTGGCATCAAGGGGAGGGAAAAAAAAAAAAGAAGGAAAAACAACAACAAAAAGAAAATCATAGGGAGGAAAAACACACAAGAGGAGGAAAAACAAAAAGAGGAAAAAAGAAAGAAGGGAAAGAAGGAAGAAAAAAAAAAAGAAGGAGAAAACCCCTGAGGTGGTAGAGGTGTATCTGAATGGATGCCCATAGTGTTATGAAAGAAGCAAGTTTATTGCCTGAGCCATAACAAATTTAATCGTCATTTGAAATGTGGAGGTGGTGAAGCCCAGAGGCATGCCCTGTGTGCAGGCATAACTGTGGAACTGAATAGAGCGGCTATGGAAGGTCACCTTATTTCCCATCAGGGTGTGATTTTGGTCACTTAGGCCCTTGTTTCTCTCTGGGGCACTTTTCTGTAGGCAACCAGGTAGATACTGGAGGCACTAACATCTACCCACACTTAACCTGGTGGGTGACAGGGTGGCCATGAGCCAGCAGTGTGCCCCGGGGGCTGAGAGAGACAATGGGATCCTGGGGGCATCAGGAAGAGTGTGGGCAGCAGGTCACAGGAGGGGATCCTCCCCCTCTGCTCTGCCCTGGTCAGGCCCCACCTGGAGTGTTGTGTCCAGGTCTGGGCTCCCTGGGATAAAAGGGACAGGGATCTCTTGGAGAGAGTCCAGAGGAGGCTATGGAGATGATGAAGGGTCTGGAGCATCTCCCCTGTGAGAAAAGGCTGAGTGAGCTGGGGCTGTTCAGCCTGGAGAAAAGAAGCCTGAGAGGGGATCTGATCACTGGTTATCAATAGCTGAAGGGTGGGACACAGGGGGAATTGGCCAGCCTCTTCTCAGTGTCTGTGGGGACAGGCCAAGGGGCGATGGCTGCAAGTTGGAGCATAGGAAGTTCCACACCAATCTGGGGAAGAACTTCTCCCCAGTGAGGGTTAGGGAGCCCTGGGCCAGGCTGCCCAGGGGGTGTGGAGTCTCCTTCTCTGGAGAGATTCCAGCCCCATCTGGATGCCGACCTGTGTGCCCTGTCCTAGGGACCCTGCTTTGGCAGGGGGTTGGACCCCATGGGCTATGGAGGTCCCTTCCAACCCCTACAGCTCTGTGATTCTGTGATCCCCATTACCCCTTTGCTCTTTGGGGCCAATAGCGGAGGTGCAGCCAGCTCCGCCTCGCACCCCCTAAAAGGGTTGAGCTGTGCAGAGTCAGAGCAAGTAGCCCAGCCCATTTTGTTGTGCTGCTGCCACGCTGCACAGGCATTGTTGTGACAGGTGGCCCAATACTGAGCGTACACAGACCGAGGGGCTGCAGTGATGTTGACAGGAGGCAATGGGGAGTTCGTCCTTGCCTTATCTCCTTCGTCCAGCGCCCGTCATCGCTTCTGCTGCTCCCTGATCCAGCGGGTCCCAGAAGGATGCACCTGCCAGCGCTGCTCTCCTGATAAGAGAAGCTCCACCACGTACATCTGTAGTTCTGTACACACTTTGCACAGCCACAACGACTACTCGGCGTTCCTGAGATCTAATGAGATTTGGGACAAAGGCACACGCAGCCAGTTCTCATTAAAGCATCTATCTTGGTGTCGCAGTGTTCAGAGGGGAGGTCAGACCCAGAGGCCTGATATTTGCATGTCACAGCGTAGCATGCAAATTCATGCTGAATGCCATGAGATTTGGTGGGAAGCAATGTGATAGTTACCCCAGGAAAAACCCTGGCTGCAGAGAAAGGCGTGATGCACAGTTCCCACCCCATCTCACCCCTCCCCATATTTTAACAGCTGAGGTGAGATTTAGTGTAGGCATTTTGAGGGGCTCCATACAGAGCAGCCCAACTCCAAGGGCACCGTTTGCCCTGTCCTATCTGCTCCTCATCTCCAGCCCGACCAGGAGCCTCTGGTTTTCCTTCTGCAGTTGTATTACACTGTAGATAAAACTCAGAGCATTCAAAGGTACTGTAACTTCATCCCCTGCACAAGGTGATCTCCATCACCTCCGACTCAGACATCAAAACCAAAAAGCAAGCCACAAAATGGAGTATGGACACAGAAAACTTACCTTATGCACATACATGTGTGGGAATACGTTTACCTGGGGATATTTAATTGCTTAAGGCCGTCAGCATAACCCTCCACTGCAGGGGATCTGCTGTGTCCCAGGAGGGGACACACACAGCTGGTGCAGACTGGGACTGTCCCCACCAGAGATGTGGGATGCACCGGTCAGAATCTATATTTATAAGAGTCCCAGCTTCACATTTAGCTACAAGATATCCTGGGAGGAAAAAAATGGGGCTGCACTGTGATATCTCCCCAGCTGGAAAAGAGGGAGACAAGCAAAGAGGTTTCCACCAGCTCATTTGATGGCCAACATCTTACTCACAAGCATGGCTCTTGGGCTGAAGCCCCTCTTTGCAAACACTGCATGAATCAAGGTAAGTGTTTGCAGCATCAGGCAATAGCCCCCAGCTCGTGTGTCTCCTTTATAGAAGGAGCCCAGGGTGAGGACAGGGCAACATTCTGGACAGTTAGAGGTCCAGGTCTCCTTTAAAGAAGAGCTGGTGGCTGGGGAAGTGCACACCCCGTAACAGTGGGGTATTTCCTACCTTTCAAAACTCTTTGCTGGGAATAGACTAACAGCAACTTCTGGACATCAAATTAGGCAAAGAAAAGCTCTGGACAAAGAAGGTGTGTGTGCCTATTTACTCCATATTCATTCACTTAATGCCCCCCCCATCCTACATCTCTGCCTATGCCCCAGCACGCTTATCCAAGGGATGGCAAGGCTAAACCTTATTTTGTTCACAGGTTTTGGGGAAGTCAAGTATCTCAATCTCTACCTTTAAATCACTGTGCCCTCAGTATTCCCTCCCACAGACCCTTCTCCCATCCCACTGCAAGAGGTGGGAGAATTTCTGGTGCTTTCAGGGGGAGACAGATCAGGCCCATTGGGAATTTCAGACCTTGTCTCTTCTCCATGTTTCAGGCTGGGGTGTTTAAGAATTGGCTTATTGTCTCCCTTGCTAATGTTTTCAATTATGTGGAGCCCAATTCAATCTCCCTACCTGACGGGGAGGCAGCAGGAGTTGGCTGTTTGTGTTCTCTGACCTAGGGCTGACTCCATTTGCTGCCTATCTGACTAACTAGTGAAGCAGAAAACGCACACAATACAGCACAATTAACCACAGAGCCTGAAAAACACACCAGGTCCCAGTGGAGAGGGAGAAATTAGGCTCTTGCACAGTGAAGGAGTTTGTTGATGCTGTCTTTCTATTTATAACATTTCTAAAGGGCAGGGTGGATGAGCCAGGCTTAGTGGAAAATCCTGACTATTTAATTTTTTTTCCAAAATTGGCTTAATTTTTTTTTTTTTTAATTGAAGATGATAGTATTAAAATTCACACCAGCTGCATGGCCCTGCAGAGAGCCAAGAGAGGGAGAGGGTTTCTTCCCTGGGCTTTAACAATCTGCTTTTCCTGGCAAATACAGCATACTAGTTAAATCTACATAAAGACAAAACCACTCTTTAAAGATAATTGTCAAGCAATACAACTCGCTCCTCTACCATGCTGATCTACTACTATTATCTACTACTGTTAATTTTATGGTAAAGATACATATGAAAAACATCAATTTGACCTTTTTTGTATTTTTTTTGCCCATCCATCCATCCATCCATCCATCCATCCATCCATCCATCCATCCAGAGCCAGAATTAGTGAGTCACATTTACTTTCCCTCTAAGCCCTGTGCTTGTTGTGCTGTTTTGGCTTTTATCATTATACACCTTAGGAAAATGGCAATCCCAGTGCTGGGCTGCTCTGCTGAGTCAGGTGTGTGCAGCCAACCCTTGGCCTGACACAGGGAGAGACATAGGCAGCAGGTACCTCCCAACACCTCCACTTTGGGTACAACTGGGACGGTGACACCTCAGTGGGTAGGAAAACACCAACCCTGTTTTATCAACCATAGAATCCCAGCCTGGTCTGGGTTGGAAAGGACCCCAAGGATCACAGAGCTCCAACCCCCTGCCACAGGCAGGGACACCAACCTCCAGGCCTGGAGCTACACAAGGTTGCCCAGAGCCCCATCCAACCTGTCCTTGAACACCCCCAGGGATGGGGATCACTAATTTCATTAAGTTCACTAATGGGACGGGTCTTTTTAACCACCTGGTCATGAGCTGGAAATCTGTCTCGTAGACAAAGTGCCTTTAGAGACTGTGAAAGAACCAGTAGAAGCAGCACAAACTCATTAACGGGACAGTAATATAGCAGGCAGGACCCAAGGTATCAAGAGGGGCAAAGCGCAAACAGACAGAGCTATCTCAACACATCACCTCTGAAAACCAGGAGTGTTCAACGTCCCTGTTTACACCTCACTCTTCTTTCAGGCTACTTTATAAAATATTTGTTAAATATTCAATTTAGACTTTTACTTATTTTTTTCTCCCTGCTGTGGAAAGCTTCCACATGCCCTGTCCTGTCCCATGGCAAGGGGCTTCCTGAGCAGTGCTGTTCCCATGCTCTGCTGTCCTCACCTACCACCTATGACATCTCGTAACGTCTGGAGGTGACACAGCTGGCACAGGACACCGTGGGTGGCAACAGCATCTAATCTACTCACACTAGCTCCAGCCTAGCAGCAGGATCAAGGTGAGGAAGCTGGAAACCTCTCTGGCAGCACCTTCATCAGTTATCCCAAGGGTCAGCGATGTGTTCCCCAGGCGTATGGCGCTCGTGTTAGTTGTTAAACCAGAAATGCTGTTAGATAAACCTCACCATGTCTACGTTATTCAGAGCCAAGACCTCATGCAGCACTAGGATTGTTAAGCAGTAGCCATGCTGCCTCCTGGATAAACACACCGACACGCTGCCCGTTGGCTTTCACAAGGACCAGGTCTCCCTAAAGGCAGGAGGTACGGACAGACCACATCCACAGAAGCTGGAGACTGATGCAGAATGGAGCACGCAGGACACCCAAAGCACAAGGGCTGAACTTACTCCTACAACCCTGATCAATCATCAAGCAGATCCAAAGCTCAGCCTCCCAAACCCCACACTTCTTTACAGGTCCTGCTTCACTCCACACGTGGGAAAGGTAATGCTCATGGGAGGATAGATACCAATGTTTCCATTTCCTTTCACTGTGGGCTGTGTGGCCACAAGCTTCATTCACTGGAGACTCTCTGACGCTCTCCTGAATGTGCAGACATCTGCTTCCCCACAGGCCAGTGGAGCAACCAGATTTTTCAAGCACTAACAGATACATCCACACAGCAATTCAGCAGGACACAGCAGCACTATTCCCATCTTACCTATAAAGTACAGTGCTTAATTGGATAGTCAGCCCAAAACACACAGGATCTGGTTTTTTTTTCCAATGGAATTTCATATTTTTCAGCAACTGCTATCTTCAAAACTCAAACCTTGTGGACTGGAAGGGTTGGCCTACTGAAAAGTCAGGTCTCAGGGTTGTGAAATACAGTTCTGTGGCTCCACATGTGCTCCTTAATGAATAGTTTTTGGAAAATAAGTACTCTTCAGCTTGACAACACCCATGTTAATAAAATATCTTCTGTTCATCCTCTCTGGGGAGCGGATGCTCAGTGCTGTGCTGGACTGGGACTGCTGTGAGCAGGATTGAGCCATTTGTCCCATTTAAACTTTGTAGCATTGTGTATTTTGGCACTGAATTCCCATTTCTCTCCTCTTCTCAAGAGCCATGGAAGCCTGAAGAGTTTTGTTTGGGAGGGGGTGGGTGTTTGGGATGTCTTTAGTACTAATTTAGTAAAGAATTATTTATTGTAGCATTAAAAAAATTGAAAAGATTTTAAAAATCCCAGTCACCATCCATCTCACTCCTGCTTTTCTGCATTTCCACCTGTTTATTAGGGAGACTCCTTACTGGATCTGAGTGGCAATACAGGGCCTTGAGAGAGCTTGCAAATGGAATCTAAATTGATGTTTAAAAGCCTCATTTTTAAAAAAATAAGAGAGGCTAATGAGTTTTAATTCCTTAGAAGGTCAGCTACTTCAATAAAGAAGGGGTTTTTCTATTACTAGCAAGTCATTGGTTTTGGAGACTGGTTTATGCACTTATGTGTGCCCTGACCAAACCAGCACTTCATTAAGGCAGCTTTGTTAGTTAATAAGTTGTATGGGGCACTGCTGGAGCGGGTTTTACTTTGGAAATATTCAGAAGGATGGATGGTGGAAGGGAATAAGTGCATTACCTGAAGGCCAAAATCTGAGTGTCCCTCCCAGCACCCTGGGACTTGAGCAGTTTTCAGATGCTCAGGGCTAAACCCTCCCTGGGCAGCTGAGGAAGAGCAGCAGCAGCCAGGGCTGGGCCCTGCACTATGGCCAAGAATAACATTTCAGGCTTTAATAGACACCTCAGGCTCCTTACCTGAGCCTTACCAGGTCTGCCCAAGGGCTGGGGTTGCAAATCTGGCTCAGTCAGGGTGTTGAGGCCAATTATGTCGACGAACGTCCCTAGTAAGGAAACCACTGGAGGAGAAGGCAGTCTTGAGGGGATGGGGTGCATGGTCCTTGTTTCATTCTCCCCAGACGTTTAGAAATTGGACAGTCCCATTTCCTACTGCTCAAAAACATGAAGCCAGAACAGTTAATGTCCCCACGAACAAAGAGCTAAGGCAAAGGGATTCCTGCTGCAGGTGGGGAGGAGAAGCTGTTAACTGCTGCTTTCTCCATGGAGATCGTGCAGCCATTGCAAACCACTTGCTGTTCTGCCCCAGAGTAACGAGGTGATGCTGTTTCTCAGAGAAGCTTTGCAGCTCTGTTCAGCCGTGCTCCAGCCAGAGGAGAATAAGTTATTGCACCAGTTTCCTTCCCCTGGTCTGAAAAGAACCGTTCTCCCTCATCATCCTCAGTCCCATCCTTTATAGAAAAGGATCCCAAAAGCAAAAGAAGTTTTCCCAGGTTCAAGAACAAAAAAGGTGACATGTTTCTTGTCACTTTCTGTGGGAGGAACCCACAGTATCAAGTGAACAGGGAGAAGAGAGGGAAAAACCTGTTCTGCTCCGTAACAAACAGCATACGCTGGAATACGGCTCCGTGGTCTGGACAGCTTTCAGGTCCTGATGGAGCACAGGAGAGAAACGAGCGCATTGCCAGGGAGACTGAAGCCCTTGGTAAGGTATCAGCAGAAGCAGATTTGGTTGGATGTCAGGAAGAGGTTCTGTACTCAGAGAGGGGTTGGGCACTGACACGGGCTGCCCAGGGGAGGTGCCACAGCCCCAAGCTCAACCAAGTCCAAGAAGCATCTGAACAATGAATGCCCTTAGTGCCATGCTCTGACTTGGCTGGGCCTGTGTGGAGCCAGGAGCTGGACCCAACAATGGTCCTTGTGGGTCCCTTCCAACTCAGGAGGTTCTGGGAATCCATGATAACACGTGCTGGAGCCAGTGAACCCCAGGGCTGTCCCCCAACTAGAACTCCCACTTGACCAACATGGTCCACCCAAAGTGGCAAGGCTTTGGGGTCCCTCCCAGGCACCCCACAGCTCACTGCCAGTGCGAACAAGATGCCCATGTCTCCAAAGGGCAACACTCCATCAGTACCTGAGCACAGGTAGGGGCAATGGCAAAGCTGGGAGAGACGGACCATGGAGTGACGATGTGACACACTTCTCCCATGGGTGCTCCATGTCATGCTGCCTGGTGAGGACCCTCCATGCAGGGACAAGGGGTTGCTGGGCACCGTCACCTTCCTTGCACATCTGAGGAGCTGCAGGAGAAAAACCCAAAACTTAGAAGCCTCAGGAGTGAGATTTATTGCTTGGCTAATAACATCCTTTCCTTCCCAATGACCCCAGTGAAGAAAGGAAGGGCTGAGTGGCTTATCTTTATTCAGTGCTGTGGGCCTTCTGGGACACTTGAACGTGATTGCATCATTTGCAGTGTCAGGCTTGATAAGATGCTGATTGTGTTTCCGAGGCGGAGGACTCCCCCTCCCCCTGCAGCCTGGATGGTTAATGGGAGCTGACTGGTTCTCAGCTCACCAGCGGTTCCCTTCGGCTTCCTGCTGTAGCACATTAGCACAACAAATTAACATTGTAATTGCCTTTTAACTATTTAGCACTGGGGAAAAGGGGGGAAAAAACCCCAAAAATAATAAAAAAAAAAAGAGATGACAGGAGATGACCCAAGAGATATGGCTTAGGAAGGCAGGTCTCTCCCTGCTCCTCCCTTTACTCCTATTTATATCCAGCCATTAAGTTATGCTAATAAAGAGCCAACCACAGGGTATGGCAAACACCTTGCTCAGGCATGGAAAGAGCGCTGAGTTAAATATATTCCACTAACCCAACTCACAGAACCCACAACCACTACCAAAACCCACAGGGATCTAACAGCAGCTTCTGCAGCTTTCCCTGTGATCTGTCCACGCCGCAGAGCCGGTGCGGGCATTCGGCATGTATATATGGAAATGGAGCACGGGATAAATAAAGCATGCAAATTCAAACCAAATGCCCAGTATTGGTGACTCAGAAGCCATCAATTACTTTGGCAAAGGACAGGGCAGTTCATAAGCTGGCTCATCTGGGAGAGAACAGCCCTTTTATCCACAGGGCAGGATAACGCATCTGCCACCGATTTCTCCAGAGCAATGGCACCAAGAATAGTATTTATTGTAACTCTCCCTCTCAAACAACTGATTGTGATGCCATTCTCATGCATACGCAGCATTTTCTAAGGGGGATTGCATCAGGGCCTTGCAGAACCTATATATTTACTCAGATTATCCAGTTAAACAATACATCCTTAAACGAAAAGTCTGTTCTTCCCTGGAGCATTTCTGGGGAAGCTTTCATTGCTTGCTTGTTCTTGTATTTAAAATGGCTCAGCAGCACTGTCTTCCACAGCTATTTTTAGGCATCCAGACGTTGGTAAAGCATCCATCACTAATTTCTAGATGCTGATAACCTTGTTTTCCTCATCAAATCACAGCAGTCAGAAACGTCATGTTAATCCATACATTCACAGAGCACACACAAAGACTTTTACCTTCTCTGATCATTAGCAAACACAGGATGAAAACAGACTGCTGAGCACGGGGATTTTGTGGGGAAAGGAGGGGAATAAGGAGTATTTTGTGAATGAGAAGGAGAATCTCAGCAGGGTGCTGTGAGACGTGAGACGTGGCAGCACGTACCTGGTGGAGCAGCAGCCATGGAGCTGGGTATCCTCTGGGATTCCCTATGACTTCTCCAGCAGCTGTCAGATGACACGTTGCGTGATGGATTCAGTTCTTGGGGCGACTCATCGCAATTCATCCCTATCGTGGGACTGCAGCAGCTTTCCCCCTTTTCTGAGGGAAATGCTCTAAGTTTCAGTATTTCTGCAGCCTTTGGAGCAGGAATATGCAGGTGGGGAAAGGCCTTTCATTACCCGTGAGCAGAAAGTGCTGGAGCATGCAGATCTCCAGGAGGATTTCACGTGTGGAAGGTCAACAGAGCCCTGCTGCAGGGAGAACATCTTCCAGCAGTAAGCCATGTGAGGATGGGAACATTTCTGGTTATTTTGCCTCCCAGTCCCCATCTTGGTAGGACATGTGGCCTTGCTATTGATTTACAGTTTAATCCAACGCCTCCAAGTCATTTATTTTAGCAACAATTAAATAGGTCATCAGGAGAAAGGCTGTAAAGTGTCAGAGCACAGCGGCCTCCGGAGTGGTGGTGGAAACAACACAGTGGTTCAGTGCTGGGGTTAAGTGAATGCAAACACCAAGCGTTGTAACACGGTGGTTTCCCAAGGGCAGAACCAGGGAACAGCAACAAATCCAGACTGAGCACAGCAAGCAGATTCCCAACCAGATTGCTGACTCTGCTCTGCCCTGGCCAGGCCCCACCTGGAGTGTTGTGTCCAGTGCTGGGCTCCCTGGGATAAAAGAGACAGGGATCTCCTGGAGAGAGTCCAGAGGAGGCTATGGAGATGATTAAGGGCCTAGAGCATCTCCCCTGTGAGGAAAGGCTGAGTGAGCTGGGGCTGTTCAGCCTGGAGAGAAGCAGCCTGAGAGGGGATCTGATCAATGGGGATCAATAGCTGAAGGGTGGGATACAGGGGGACATGGGCAGCCTCTTCTCAGTGTCTGTGGGGACAGGACAAGGGGCAATGGCCTCAAGTTGGAGCACAGGGAGTTCCCCACCAATCTGGGGAAGAACTTTTCCCCAGTGAGGGTGAGGGAGCCCTGGGCCAGGCTGCCCAGGGGGTGTGGAGTCTCCTTCTCTGGAGAGATTCCAGCCCCATCTGGACACTGCCCTGTGTGCCCTGTCCTAGGGACCCTGTTTTGGCAGGGGGTTGGACCCCATGGGCTCTGGAGATCCCTTCCAACCCCTAGAGCTCTGTGAATTCTGTGACCAGACTCTGCTGGCTAATGCAGCACTGAGCTCCTCCTGAAAGCCAGTCACAAGGCCCAGGAATGCCAGTGTGTCCCAACACGACTCCACCACAAAGGCCTGATGGTGAGCGCTCGATGCTTGGTGCTTCCTGCCAGCCCGGCTCTCACACAGTGCCCAGGCTCGGGCAGATTTGGCCAAGTGCTGGTCAAAGTCCCAGGACACCTTCAGCGTTCGGGTACCACAACCAGAGAGGTGCTTGCTTCTGGATGCCACTACTGAGTAAAACAAATTATTCCCTGGCCACTTTTCTCCATCCCTGACACTAAAAGGCAATTAAAAAATAACAATTTGGTTAATTAAAATATCCATTCTATTTCTTTTCTCCTCCCTACTACCACATGCCCAGGTAAAGCAGGTGAGAGGCCTTAACCTCACGCCAGCTCTTGAACATTCCCCAACTTGCCCACCCTCCGCCTTCCCTCCAGAGACCAATTGGGTGGAAAGAGGGCTATTTTGCAGTCATTAAAATTTCATTCTATTTTTAACCAGACGCGCTGCCATTTGAAAAGCTCCCCGGTGAGAAGGGGATTGGCAGTCTGGGGAAGAGAGAGGGGAGGAGGTGGGGGCCGGTTGGGATGCGGGAGGCGTTTAGCGCAGCAATTGCAGGAGCAGCAGAGATGCTGCCGGCGCTGGGAGGGGTTGGCTGCTCGCCAGCCTGCTCTGCCACTCTGAAAAACAGCAAAGCTAATAACCTCAATTACAGCCCAGCCTCTCTGGGGGTAGCTGGCGATGCCTTTGTTTATCTGAATGCCAACGCGAGAGCAAAGATTGTTTTCTGTCTGCAGGGGCATATGTTGTACAGACAAGCAGAGAAACAAGCAGTCCACGTAAGGTCAACCATACTTTCCTCCAAAATTCACCTGACAGCTTTAATGTGCCTTAAATTCTGGCTCCTTTGGGCTCCAAATATTTCAATTTGGCAACCAGAAGGCAGTAAGTCACCTGGAAGGTGGCTACTGATGTTTCAGCCTTGCTGAGCTTTCACCCTTGCCCTCTGTGGCTCTACCTCGGCCTACACTTCCACTGCAAAGCTCATCGCAAAGAAAGGGCCTTTGGTTTTCTAAAGAAGCCCAGAGCTATTCTGTAACAGTACATGGGGACTGATTGCCAAAATGTGTCTTTCATGAATATCTGAGTCAGCTAGGGGTGCCTAGAAGGAAGAGGCATAAAGAAAACAGCTGCATCTGTTGGGATACATCTCTGTTGAGCCATGTCTCAAAGAACATTTGAGACTTAAGCAACATTGCAATTTTCCTCCTTGTTTAGAAATCTGATCTATATGCAGGAAATCCAGAAGGATGAGGTAGAGAAACCACCGCCTCCATCATCAGATAAGGGACCAGAAAGATGCAGTATGAAGCATCCACACAGGGACAAGGAAAGCCCAGAGTACTGTAGAGACAAGGGCTGCCTGTATCACTGCAAATTAAAGCTAACTACAATAGATTTCATAGAAGATGAGTGTCACTGTAAGAACCTTTGTCATACTCAAGCACTGATCCTGCTGATAAGAGGCGTGGTGCCTTTGCTTACGCATGGCTTCCTGTCGCGTGTCACTGGACACAGAGCCCCCAGGCCCAGCGCCTCAGTGGGGTCTGCCAGATGGATGCTCAGACCCCGTGGTTTTAATGCAGTTTGGGGTGCTGCCTCTTCATTTTGTTTTTATATGAGAAAAAAACATGTACAAAGACTCACCAGGAGCACAGAGCCTGTGATGTTACTCAGCTCCTCTGTCGGTGTACGCGAGCAGACCTGTCACCTAAGGTGCTTGTGACAACACACCTTCAGGTTGTGTCCGTATACATTTCAACGTGGGTTACTTACCTAACAGCCGTTGTCTCTATTCCCCTGATGGAGCAGAGGCAATCAGCCAGTGCTCATGGCAGTGTCATGAGTCAACTCTGTGCCCTGTGTACACACATGGGAAACACACGTCTTGCTCATCTACAGGGGCATGAATCTGAAAAAAATAGAATGATTCCTGGAAAAAAATCCTGAAAAAATATAATAATTCCTGAAAAAAAATTCCTGAAAGAATAAAAATAATTCCAGGAAAAAAATTCCAGGGGAAGAAAATTTAATTCCTGAAAAAAATATAATAATTCCTGAAAAAACAGATTAACTCCTAAAATAATATAATAATTCAGGATAATTCCTGAAAAACTAGGATAATTCCTGAAGAACTAGGATAGTTCCTGAAAAAATAGGATAATTCCTGGTTTCTAGTCACCAGCTACTAGATGCAGAGATTGCTTCCTGGTGTAAGTCAGTACGAAGTACAATGCCACCCACTTCTTGGACAGGTCATGGATAACTCGTTACCAGGATGTGTTAGATCATGTTTACAGACTGAGGAGAATCCATCATTCCTTGCAGCAAACAAAGGACAGCGAGGTCACACCGTCACTGTGCTTTGCCTATGAAGACCCAGACTAACAAGCAATCTAACAGCTGGGGTTGGGTGCCCCTGCCGCGGGGTAGGAGTCCCATCTTTCCTTGGCCAGGAGAGCCTCGTGGTTTAGCCTTTGTCTGATCTCACACACGCCTGGCTCTTAAAAAATTACAGCAGAAGAGCTGTGAAAAAAGGAGGGGGAGTTACTGTACCTCTGACCTTGTTCACTAACATAAAATAACAAGACATGGACAGGTGGCGGCTGGGGCCTAGCGCAGCCAGGCTAAGCCTCACCGTGGGCACCGGCTGCTTTTCCTTACTTAGCCCCAAAGGCATGCTGGAAAGTTGACAGGAACCAACCATAAACCAAACCCAATGTCATTGCCTCATCCCCACCGTGGAGCTGAGCATTGCCCGACTGCAGGTGCCCCACCGCCCTGCACCTGCAGCCTTTACGGCCTGACAGCACAGGCTGGACCTTCAGACATCAAATCATTTCCCCTCCTTTAAAACCAGGAAAAGCTGCACATGTTAGAGCCAGAGGTTTTCCCTGCACATGTCACCTGACTTTTCAGTCACATCACAGGAACACTAAACACACCATGCTTACCTTCATCAGCCAAACTCTCCCATGACACCTCCAGTCCCCAGGACCCCACATCCCCTTCTCCCACACACACACTCCTGTGGAAGCCCTTGCTGTTCCTGCCATGTGTCTGTGATATGGATGTCCCCAGCACAGGCAGCCAGAGCGGCAACAGGAATAACAAAAGAAAATCTGGGGGTTTTTTTTGTGCATTTAACCAAATAATTCAAGGAGTATCCAGGTCAATAGAGGGTTGGAAGGGTGTGCTTAGCATGGATTAGAAGCTCCAGTTCAGGATACCTGCCTGGGTGATGGAATTTGGCCTACGCTGCTGGAAAAGATCCAGTTCTCCCTACAGCATCCCAACTCTTGTCCTTTGCTGAGGAACTATAGCTTGTCATACCAGCCCCTCAGCACCTGTGGAGGTGCTCACTGAGCTCTGTGGGGCACCCACGTCCCAGCACCACCTCACCAAATAAGCACTTGGCACCAATGGGGAGGGTGACCCAGAGGTGCCACTGAGCAGCCACCAACCAGCCTGGAGCTCCAAAGGAACAGGCGTTGGAGCATGTCCCCTAAAGTGGTGGCAAAGCCAGAGCAGCAGCAGTGTTACACCACCCCTCATAATGGTGCAAATGCTGGTGCTACCAGTGCCAGGGGGAGATGTGACCTTAAGGTCTGAGGATTAAATGGGCAACTGTGTGCCCTGTACCTCCAAATTTCAGTAGCTATGTGCTTCAAAACTAGGCTCAGCTAAATGACAATGTGGTAACTCAGTGAGCACAATAAATTGTGCTTCAATGTCCAAGCTTAGGGAAATCACAGGCAATAAAACATGCTGCCCCCTCCCCTCCCCAAGATGAGCAGGAGAGGAGAGGGGACAGTGCAGATACTGCTGATGTTTGTGGGAGATCTGTGGGCTCGAGGCTGATTAGCAGTGTCCTTTCTGTGTCAGGAGAAGATAAGCCAGGAGCAGAACACTGCAGGCAGCTGATAGCAGCAATTCCCAGACCAAGGCTCCTGGGGGCAGAGGATGCAGAGCAGGAAGAGATTTCCTGGAGAAAACGACTTGTGATGCTGAGTGGTTCTGAAATCTGTGAAAAGTGCCTTGAGCTGACTCAATAAAAACACGTCCCTAAATCTTCTTCTCATCCCTGTGGCAGTTTTGTTTTAAGCAGAAAGCAGCATCTCCCAAATTCCAGCTCGGATACATTTCAAATGTAATTAAGTTTGCCAAACAACAAGAGCTCAGCCATCACTTACAACCCTAACTACTGAAACCCATGCGAGTTTATTCTTGAACACATCATATACCTCCCCATTCCTCACCCTTAATGAGAAAGGGACACAGATTTCATTAAAACAAACAAATAAAATAATTTTAAAACAAAGCTGTCACTCACAAGCTGTCTGGAAGTTCACTGGGACCATCAGTGGCTGTAAGGACAGACAGATATTGAATTGTTTTTTTAGTCTCTTTTAACACTTCACCCTAAAGCTTTTTTTTTAGAGTGGTTTCTTGGTATGTGCACACCTCTGCCAGGGTGCAGGGCACACACTGGTGGTCCCCAAGTGGCTGTGAAGAGGCCTCTATCCCTTTCTGACTTTCTTTCCAAGGGCACTGCAAACATTACTGTCCTTTATCACAGGCCAGGAGGTTTAACCAAACCCCAAGTCCCCCTCATACACATACTCAGCCCTGCGAAAGGTCTTACAGCGCCCATGGATCAACACACACCAAAGGAATATTATTATCCTGCTCTACACATGGCACCAGTGATGCTGAGAGGGCCAGTGACACATCCAAGCTTGCAATGGCATTGGTAATAAACCAACTGAAGCCCAACCCTTGCAGCTCATCAACCTCTTTCCATTCAGATCCCAGAATCACTAGGTTGGAAAAGCCCTTTAAGATCGAGTCCAACCGTCCCTGTCCTGTGCTGACCCCCATCCCTGAGTACCTCATCTCCCCTCTGTTAAACACACCCAGGGGGGTGACTCAGCCCCTCCCTGGGTAGCCTGTGCCACAGCCCCACAACTCTGCCAGGGAAGAACTTTTCCCTCCCAGCTGATCTGACCCTGCCCTGGCACAGCTTGAGCCCATTGCCCCCTTCTCTCCTGCCCCTGCTCCATTCACAGTCCTGCTGTGAGAGGAAGTCGTGGGTCTGGGCTATGTTAGATTTGGTCACTTGGGATTTCTGTGCTTTTCAAGGAAAGCAGGAGTTCAGGGGATTCGAGGCCCAGCTCCACAGAGGGTTTTGGAGGAGAGGCACCAGCATCTTGAGCATGGGAGAGAGGGGTAACTGGGGAGCATCAGGACCATCAGCAGCAGGGATACTGCTCTCCTGCTAAAGCTCATGTTCACCACCAACAAAAGGACACAGAAGGAGCCCTACCAGCTCCTCTGTCATGCAAAGTACTACAAACCCTTCACTGCCAAGGAAAATAAAGAGATGAGAGTTTCCAATCCTCCAGCAGACTCAGTCTCCCCCAGCCAGCTGGGCAGCGGAGGGGTCCTGCCTTTCAGACAGAGCTCCAAGCTCATTTTTTATAATAGCCCTACAATTTAGCTATCAGGCCCAAGCCAATGAGGGCTCAGCAGCTGCAATCACAGCGTTTTTAGCCATCCAACCCAGCACAGAAACCCTCCCGTAATCCCCTTTTCCTAGCACATTATCTTTAATCACGGGCATAATAGAGAGTCCCTTTGAGTCCTCCTCCACATTTTCCTCCTTGTTATTCACAGTGCTGCATTTTTCCTCAGTAATAAACAGTTTTCCCCAATAATAAACAATTTTCCCCCACTGCATTTTGCATTGATCTGCCTCAAAATTCAAAGAGAATCTTTTAAGGTGTCTGTAGCTCTGCAGGGAAGCTCCTGGCCAGTAATGATGACACAAACTCAGGCCTTTTTGCCAGAAAAATTGCACAAAGCAACTGCCAGGAGAGCACCCATTTTCTTTGTTCTCCTTCAGGTAACATCCCTGGAAATTTGACAGTTCTTCATAGCCATTTTCCAACACCATTTTCCCCCTGATGCCCAGTCTATCCCACTCCCAGAGGAGTGTCCACGTAAATATGTTGTTACCAGAGCTCTGTGTTTCTCGTTTCTCCCCTCTCTCCTGGTACCTTCTCCAGCACTTTCTGAACAACCAACCTCTTTAAGCAACACCAGTAGTCTCAACTGTTTAAAAAGAAAGTTGCCAAAACATTAAATTAATCCAGGCTGGGTAAATACACAGATTCCCCTTAATTGACTCTTTAAATGCGCCTGTATCAATGCAAGCGCCGCAGCGATGTATCAGCTCGCAAGACAGAAAGGTCTGTTCCCCCCTTGAGGCATCTGGGCTAACATTTCATAAATTACAATCATGTTTTCCTTTTCTGTTAATATTTTCATTCCAAAGGTCATTTACCACACACACACACTCACAAGACAGGGGAAGGTGATAGAAGCTGCTGGATTCCCAGGCTTGGGCATCACAGTTGCTCCATTAACGATGCAAATCTACCGTGTCACGACAGAGATGTATCTGTCCACAGCCAATGGACTCACCTAGAAAAAGCTCTGTCCTTCGATCCACACATGTATAAAGACATGAGCTGCATCTCTACATGTGCTTGAGTGTGGGTGCTTGAGTTGGGCACCTTCGTCCAACAGTAAGGCAACCAACCTTCAGTCACTGGGCCTTGGGCAAGGACCACCAGCGTCTAGTCTTGCTCAGGAGGGTCATGCTGATCTCTCTTCTTCCCTGGGGAGCAGAAAAGAGCAAGCTACATTTCAGCCATGGATCAGTACCAAAAGAGGGACCCCCAAGGTGACAGGGGTACTGAGCCTGCTCTATTTATTGCCCCGGTGTGACCTGGGGTCTCTGGCAAGGGATGCTGGGTCCCAGGAACTCAGCCACTGCCCGGACAGCGGTTGGGTGGAGAGAAGAGCGTTTCTGAGTGTGGATCCAAAAATCTTTAGCTGCACAGCCAACTCCCTTTCTGAAACACCTACAGAACACAGCATTTTCTCTTACAATTATCATACCAGCCTGAGAAGGTTTGTGCGCCCCATCCCAGCGGGTGTCAGAAGCTCAATATTAATTAAATACCAGATTTAAGGTTATTGCTCATAATCACAGCTGCGATCTGAATTATCGCTCGATGATATTCCACTTCTGCCCGCTCGCAGCTTTTGATTGATTATTTGCATTTGCTGGTTTATAAGGTGCCAGCATTGCTGTGCAGAGAGGCAGCGGGTTTGATTCGAATGGTATTACATCGCCTGGTCAGATGATGGATTGGACTTCCCAGCATACCATAAACACCAGCCCATTCTTGGCAGCACGATATGTATCTGTATTCCATATTCACTCCTCAGCGTATCCCGCATTCAATCATCCTTATATTCATTTCTCATGATATTATTATTATTATTAGCCTTGGGGAACTTGTTTTATAGGCTATTTAGTTTGAATTAAGCACGTGTGTCAGTTCTTTCTTGTTTCTAAAAGAACACAGATGATAAATGGTAGGATCTACCCCTAGACTCAGTTTTGGACTACTTTCCATCTCTACTGATATCTAAGTATTATTGCTGTTGGTAAAATAACTACTAGGTCCTCTGTTGGAGCCTTCCATGCACACAAGGCCAGATTGGATGGGACCCTGGGCAACCTTGTGTAGCTCCAGGCCTGGAGGTTGGTGTCCCTGCCTGTGGCAGGGGGTTGGAGCTCTGTGATCCTTGGGGTCCCTTCTAACCCAGACCAGTCTGGGATTCTATTTTTACACAGGCTTTTTACTAGATTTATCAGGCACAATTGGAAATCACTTTTTCTTTAGACCAACTTTCTTGTTTAACCCCATCTAGTCTCAAGACAAAAGGGCCTTTTGCCATTCCCCCCGCACACGGCTCACTGCCACTTCCCCAAAATAAATCCCAGGATCTATCAAGGCATTGATTATATTCCAACTGCGTTTCATCTTCATTTTAAGCTGTCTATACATTGAGACGTATTGAAATTTTAATTACTGCTAATTAAAGACATTTGGTCATCTAGGAAGAAGCAAACATGCCAACACCACTGGGGATAAGAGTCTGACTGTTCTTTTAATTCAGCTTTAATAAGAGCTGTTAGGGTGCCGTTCCTGTGACTCGCTTGCACAGAGTCAGATCACCGTGTGTGCAAGCTATGATGACACCTTCAGAGGTACCATCAGACGTTCCCCACACTCCCCTCCATGCAGAGCCATTAGGCTCTAACGCTTTACCCCCTCCCTGCAAGCTTCCTAGCGGATCATGCAATCGGAAGACACGATGCTCAAATTGTTCCCCATCATCCCTGCACCGCTTCTGCCTCCCACAGATGACTCAGAAACATCCCTGGGGATTTCTTGAGTAACTGGCATCCTTTGCAAGGGGGAGGGAGCATGCTATTCTCTGCCGCTCTGCACCCTTCGGAGCAGGAATGAGTCACTGCTCCCTATTTTTTTGCCTGAAGCCCACAGATCCCTGTAAAACTACTGAGAAGAGTCACATTGCCACTGGCTAGCACGGGGAACGTCACTCCTCTGCGCTCTCCCTAGCTACTACCACGCAAACTCATTGACTTCTCTTTACCCCAATTCATCCCAAAGTTTCTCAGGGTGCTATTCATCGAGTTTCAGGGTCTTTCTGCTCCACGTTTCCAACTCACGTTACAACCAGAACACTGTATTTACCACACACCACTTTCTGGAGGCGTTGGGTGTAGCGTGCCAGCCCTTGGGCTGCGGCAGCGCACGCCAGCGTGGCTGCATCCCATGCCGTCGGACAGAGCCCTGTGCTAGCCAGCCACAGATCTCCAGGAACAGGAGTGAGCAGCCTAACGCACTGAAGCAGATTATGAAACTGTTTTGTCACATCCACATCCGGAGATTAAAAGCTGTCAGATGGTTGTCATCCTGGAAATGGGTTCTCAGGCAAGGTGAAGATGGGTAACAGCTGAGGCGCCGCCACCAGAGCCCAATGCTGATAAAACTGGCAGACTCTCTGCTTTCCCTATCATTTCTACACACGCTGCCAGCCACCTGACCAGAGATTAGGGCAGGGAAGCCTTAAATCAGGAGCGATTTTTCAGGCAGACACTTTCCTCAGCCTACGGCATGCAGCAGGCATGATATTTGGGAAGGAAAGGGAAAAGAAGCCGCAGCCTTCTGCATCCAGTCAGAAAGCAAAGCATGTGTTAGCCAAAACATGAACAGAGAGGAAAAACATGAGGACCCACAACAGGAAGCTCTGACTGGAAGTATTACAAACAATTTAGATAATGCTTCTTGCTCTCTATAGCTCTGAGTAGTGTATCTAAGGAAAATACACTACTCAGAGCGTTGTCAGGATGCCTTAAATCAAAGGAGTAACAAAAAGAAGGCAAGAAGCAGTCAGCAACGCATGCTCCCAGTCACCTGATGTAACAGCGGGCATCCCTCCATGGCATACTGTGCTGCAGCCCTCTACCGAGCTGGGACTTAGTCAACACCCCTGCAGCCAAACACCCATGGAGCAACGACTCGGAAACAGCTTGGAGAGCAGACACAGCCTTGCGGATAGGACTGTGGGAGGACGAGGCACAGTGCATCCTTTCCATTTAATCCTCGTCAGTGTAAGCAGGCAGTGAGACTCAATTTATTATGGTAGCTTTAAAATAAACCCCAAAACCCCTTAACCACAAGAAGAGTGATATTTGTCTCCATGTATGGCATCTGCCTCCTGCCAAAGGTCATCAGGGTGCGTATGGCCATCGCCAGGATGGTCCAGGAACAGGAGGAGGAACCATGTGCGCTGAGCAGTGGAGGGGATGGGAGCTGGAGATGAATGATGTTTCTGTCTCATTAGCCTGCCAGCTGTAGCTTGCTGCTGGCAGAGAGACTCGCCAGGAGTCCTGATTCATCCAGCCATGGAGGTCATGGGCTTCAGGACAGAGGGGAGGAAGGTGGTGGGGGCGAACATATTTTTGTGCCTGACCTTTCAGGATTTAGGGGTTGTTTCTCGAAAGGTCCAGGTCCTGACCTCAGAAGCTGCCTTACAGAAACGCTGTGGCACTGAGATCAGACTTTTGGGTACTCGTAGGGTAGTGACACACCTGGCATCACAGGCAGGTCCCTGTCCAGTGTACAGATCAGTATCCATGATAACATCAATTAAAATCACAGATGGGCAGTGATGGACTTACTTAGATTTTCTCATTGGCTCTTGGGGATGTATTTTTGGATTTGCTTGTGCCTCTATCCACACAGCCAGGGGAGATGGTGCTGCTCAGATCTGGTGCCACACGAACCACCACTGCAGCTCCTGTGTCCCATAAGAAACCCCACAAGTAAGTTCATCAGTAGGCAAAAAGATCCCAAGATTTTGATGCAGCTCTTTCTTCCAAGTAAGAGAAGGAGAAAGAGTGGGAAGCCTGTGCAGAAATAGTACCTCTACCCAGGACCTGCAGTCTGCACTTGTGAGCTTTAAAGTACACAGATACATAAAACATCTCATGAATTCCTGGGGATTCATAGTGTGAGCTTCTAATAAACGAGCACTCAGGAACATTAAGGAAAAGTTAGAGCCTTTAAACAAACATTCATGCTGGGCACCTCATTTATAAATTCACTGTTCAACCAAAATAAAAGCAGAGCCAAGCTCAGGGCCCTGCCCAGCCACAACAAAACCTCCCTGCTGGTTTGCAAGTGTTGGCAGGAACTACCTACCAGCTCAGTTATTCCCAGAAGTTATGCAACAGGTAAACCTTAAATATTACAGAATCACAGAGCTGTAGGGGTTGGAAGGGTCCTCCAGAGCTCATGGGGTCCAACCCCCTGCCAAAGCAGGGTCCCTAGGACAGGGCACACAGGGCAGTGTCCAGACAGGGCTGGAATCTCTCCAGAGAAGGAGACTCCACACCCCCCTGGGCAGCCTGTCCCAGGGCTCCCTCACCCTCACCAGGAAGAAGTTCTTCCCCAGATTGGTGGGGAACTCCCTGTGCTCCAACTTGAGCCCATCACCCCTTGTCCTGTCCCCACAGACACTGAGAAGAGGCTGGCCATTTCCCCTGTGGATGATGGCATACCACCAGTTTAACCAGCTCCTAGGGGCATTGACATTGTGACCACCTGGTTTTAATAGGAGAAGGTGGCACAGATTTTAGGGCCAAGGTCCAATGACAATGCTTCCTCCCCGGAAGATGCTGGACAAGGTGCCAGTGTTGCCATCTATGAATGGTTTCTCTTGCTCACTCTTCTCTCAGTCCAGAGTGATAACGTTTTAATCAAGGTTAATATTTTGATTACTGAGGACCAACCCACAGCACTGCTCGCTCCCCAGAGAAGGGTTATCCTTCCACCAGAGGGTAACCTGAAAGGAGACTTCACCAACAGAAGCTTGGGTTTCCCAATCCTTGTATATTAACAACAATCTGGCTATTAACATTTTCTGAAGCTTATTTCCATTTTCACCTGCTGCTCTGAACACGGTAGGTGCAGAAGAAAGGACCTTCCTGAGCTGGAGAGCCCAAAATTCCCAGGACACAAAGCAAATCAGTTCAGTGTGGTTCAGCAGGCTCCACGCTTCGAGGGGAAATGCTGAAACTTAAACCCACCAACATCCCTGCCTGAGTATCCACAGAGGGAAGCAGGAGCCGGGTGAATGTTGTTACACATTCCACCTGACCTGCTTAGTGTCCCCGATGGTTTGTAAAAGGTGTTTTCAACAAACAGCATTAACTCACTTTGTTCCCTACAAGATACTGATTTCCAGTGTTTTTACAAGCCCTCTGAACCACGCTGCGGTGTATTTATTGCTTGAATAGGTCTGAGGTCTCAGGTGCACAAGGCTGCCTGGGGCTACTGGCTTCTCCACCACCAAGGTGATTAAAGGCAGGCAGCAGAGCCCTGGCAGAAGGACAATTCCACCAATAGAAGAAACAAAACTGAGTGAGATGGGCGCAGAATTCTCTCCTCTTTGCCACGCGCCTCTCCCAATGTTCACTTGCTGCCAATAGTCCAGCAGGAAAGTATTGATTAGAAGAAGATTTGGCAAACCTAAAAGCCACATGATTCTCCATGCTCCTGCCTGGACTTGCCCACATCCCTTCCTTTGAGCTGAGCTCTTTTCCATGCAAAATCTGCCACGCTGCCTTACTGATTATTGACCCGTCACAGTTTGGAAACATAGCTTAAAATAAATGAGCCTGGGTGCCATGGCTGTGGAGTTATTAAACTGCCTGGCACTGAGGAAATTGCTTTTCATAAACATCCTGAGCTTCGATGGCTCCTTCCTGAAGTGTTCAATACAGCAAGAGCCCAAGTTAATCTGAGCCGGTCACAGACTGAATTGTTGACGAGAAGGGAAGATGTGTTATCACTCAATATTGCTGACTGAAGTTAGGGGAGAGGGCAAAGGAAGGAGTTTCATGATATACAAATAATATTCCTCCAGCTTGCTGTCACTTGATGCACTAGTTAATCAGGGAAAGAAAATGCCTCCATCTTCTCATAGACCACATAGAGGATGCTCACTGCAGGTCTCTCCTGTGCCGTGGATCCCAAATCCAGCTGCTGATATCAGCACCTGCCTGCTGTTACCTGCACAGCCTGGCAATACAGATGTTAACAGCTGAGCAAAGAATAAGGCAGTGATTTCAATGTTACCATACAGAGCCACAGAAGAATGCTAAGGATTTGTAGCTGCTAACTCCCCAGCTTCCCTCAGTAGCACTCCAACATGCCCTTTTGATGCTAGTGCTCCCTCAGGCACACAGTGAGGGTGCTGCTCCACTCCACATAAGCTGTTTGGAAAGACAGACACGTTTTCCAGGCAATGGCACAAGGATAGTGTGCTGATCTGTACTGAGTCAGGTGCCAGATATGGACCGATTCACTATAGATGCCCATGTGATGTCTTAAGTGGTCTGGTTCCTCTTTCAGAATGGAGCTGCCTCCACCCCACTGCACTTATTACACCATATATACCAAAGCTTAAGTTTGAAAAAGCTCTTTGTGCTCCCCCTGTATGAAACAACTAGAGCTGCAGAAGGATGGGGAGATGGTGGGATACCCCGTCCTACCTGTACATTTGGCAATCCTGCTCCTCGGTGCTGGGACTCATTTCTTATTTGTGCCACTGTGGTCATGCTACACTGCAAAACAACCCTGGACAGTCCCCATTTACCTGAACCTCACCATCTGGGATTCCAGACAAGAGGTGGGCTGGTGAATCTTTCTCCATACATCCATAGCTCCTCAACAGACCCACAAGTATTCCAGATTTGAAGGGGCTCTGAAGCCTCACTGCAGCTGACATGGAGAAGCAGTAGCAGAACCACTCCCCTTCTGCAGTTTCATCTCCAAACAGGAGTTGGATGGAAGAGGGAACACAGTCACCCTTCTAACCTGCAATAATCTACGTGACCCCAAGGAGGGCTCCCTGGAGATGCCTTTACATCAGATCCGAAAGGAGCGATGAAATTTCCAGTCCTCATCCCATTTTGAGCCCCAGCAAGACAAAGGGATGAAAACCAACAGCTGAAAACACAAACCAAACCCAGATTGTCCCAGGCTCATTGAACTTGTGAGTTTGCATCTCTGTGATGGTAAAACGGGGCCGACACCGCCTGCCATCCCCTCACGGGATGCAAAACCTGAGCGAATCCTTTGTCAGTACTGAATTCCTGTTTGCAGGGCTGCTAAATTGGAGAAAATGAGTATTTCTTTTTCCTCTTGGAAAAGCCGCTCGGTACCCCAATCGGGGTTGCTACGCAACCGCCTCCTGCACATGGCTGATAACACTCTGGGCATTATTTCCCCGCCTGACTGCGCCCTCAGAACAAAGCCTGGCTAATGAAGCTTTCAAACGCTCTTGGCTCTGCCTTTGATGGTTCAACATGGGTTTTCCTTGCATGTATGTGACAGTTACAGCAGCGACTCGATGTCCCCTCCAGCCAGGGATGCCTCCCGAGCTGGACAGAGGCAAAGCCTGGTGGGAAGCAGGGGGCAGGATTGAAGAAGAGCGGTAAAATGCCCAAAAGATACAACCAGCCTCCAAAATGGAGGGCAGCCCTCACATGCCATGAAACAAGGTAGTGAGGTTGAGCCCTCTGAAACGTTGTGCCATCAGCATTATAAACCAAGGCAGACATCCTCCAGCACCCATTTACCCATCAGACACGGTACCTGTAACACATGGCAGCTGCTGCCTGTGGGTATGGGCACAGCAAGGATAAACTCCCTACCAGCACGCACAGAAGGGGACAGGATTTCGATGGCTCTCCAGGTAAAGCAGTCCCAGGCCCTCGCAGCACTTACAGATTTATTTTGAAGTAAATCTGCCTGTGACTTTCTCAGACAGCGTGTGCAAGCAAACCCCTCCTCTGCCAGGCAAGTAGGCGTAGCACGAACTGCCACCATTGGCAAGGAGTGCCAGCTTCTTCCCCTACAGACACCTCTTCCTGCTGTAAGAGCAGCCAGCTGATGCTTGAAGCAGTCCCAGTTTGCAGCTGGGACAGTCTCTCCCTCTATCACTGCCAGATCTGCCCTTCCTGGGGTCAGTCACAGGGACGGCCCCATTTCTGAGAGGAGGTACTTGGTTACCCTCCCCATTTTCGTGCTGCCAGCCAGAGCTGGTTTCCTCTCCCGCAGCAGGTCTATCCTTAACCAGTTCATTTCACAGGAGAGCAAAACACAGTGAGATGAAGAGCCTCTCCTTGGCCCTCCAGTGTCTTGTCTGCTCTAGTGAAATACACGTCTGGATGCCATGCAGTCCTGGAGTGAGGAGGCAGTGAGGATGGGCTGACAGCACATGCAGCATGAGATCGCTGGAGCACACAGACATACCTGCAAAGCTCCACTGGGGACAAACCCTGGCAGCTGAATGCTTTCCAGACAGCTCGTGGATCCGAGTGTTTTCCTTAGGAAACTACCATGACTTAAGTCAGGGCACAAATTCAAACCCAAGTGACTATTCTGCACTCAGTGGAGCCTGAGGGATGCCAAGGTATGACAGGTGCCTCTCCAGGAATCCAGGGAAAAACTGCAGCTGCTGAAGTTACTGAAATTCTTTCCTATGTGAGCAACTGCTAGAAGGCATCAGTTACCTGGAGGAAGAGCTTGGGACACCCCAGAGAGCCAGGAGGATTGGCCAGGGCCAGAAGAACATCCACATAGCACCATGGCATGAAGAGTAGCAGCTGGAGGAGATGGACCAGGCAACATCCAGCAACCGTAAGGCAACCTGAGGGATTAACCTTGCTCCTAAAGACACAGGTTCTGCAAACAACCAAGTAAGAGTCACAAGAGAGCACAGCACCCAGCGAATCCAACCTAGCCTTGCTCAAGGTTTAGGTTATAACAGCCACCCAGCTATTCACCCACCATGGCCCTGCCTGGCTGGGCTGGGCTGAAGAAAGCACAGTGTGAGTGCTTTTTGCTGGAGACAAAATTATCTAACAAGAGACAATTATGTGACATTACCATTAAAAGCAATGTGTGGAAGGAAAAAAAGAGAAAAAAAAAAAGCTTTAAGCTTGTGTATCCCAGGGTCTGCAAACCCCCTTCTCTGCCTCAGTACAAAAGAGTCTCATTTAGCCCATTTGTTCTGTCCCAGCCAGGCAAAGGGAAAAGTAGGATTGATCGATTTGTTAATTACAGTAATTTTATCTTAAATACAGACAGCTGAGTGTTCATCAAGTCACAAATTCGCCTGTTACTGAGAGACCTCCCCCCTGCTAAATAATTAGGGATAATAAGTGGCTCATAATAAATGCAACCCACAACAACGCGCTCCGAGAGCGCAGCGCAGAGTCAGGAGGGCTATTAGGGAACCCCCAGGTCTATTTCTCCTTTGGAAGAAAACAATGCAATATCTTTAATTGTCTCTCTTGAAGCCCTGAGCCAGCTCTGCTGGTTTGTTATAAGTGAAAGGCAATTACTCCACTTTCTGCCTGCCTCTCGTGTCCAGGACCGGCTTACCACAGAGCCATCAGCACAGATGAGAGCAGCCTTCTCCACCTGCGCTGACTAGGCACATACAGAGAGCTGAGATAAGAGGTTACACAGGTGGGTTACATACAACCACCCTCCTCAGGGCTTCGACTTTGGGTAAGGCTCCAAGAATTCAGTTTCAACGTAAGTCATGAGCTGTCCACACACAGCTCAGAGCATCCATCCACCTGCACGGACTGACATGAAGCCGACCCGGCGCCTCGGCACAGAGCGGGCAAGTGAAAGCTGAAGGCAAGGGAAACCAGCCTGAGGCTTTCAGCCAGCAAAGGATGGGGAACCACTGAAGCAGGTTTCTCCTGCAGCCTGCCAAGAACAAGGTTTGGGATAAGCTAGGAGAGGACAGCAGAGCTCATGTCCACTGGCATCTCTTCCAAAAGCTGCAAAACAAACAATACCACCACCCCCCTGAAACAACCCCCACAGTACACATACACCCTCCACTTCTGTTGCTTTTCTTTATCTTTACCTCCTTTATCCATAATTATTCACTCCTCCAAATTCACCAGCCAGGCAAGGAGGGACAGCCACAGGGGTCAGAAAGGTGAGGACATCGTTACTTCAGTTTCTCTTCCAAGGACTAAGGACCAAAAGGATTTCCTCCCCATTCCCATTCTTTGGGCCAGCCCTTGGACAGAGCTAGGTAACAGACCACAGTGTGAGGAGGAACATTTCAACCCCTTGAGCTCAGTGGATCCTGCCAGCTCCATGTGCTGGGGAGAAGCACCGTGGCATGGGAGGTCACCTGCCTTTCCCTGGACACTGGGGAACTGGGGAGGGACAGCCAAGGTAACGCTGCTTCCAACCAGAAAGTGTTTGTCACCACACACATCCAAAAAAGCAAAAAATCACAGAGGTTTGTAGGGAATGGAGATGGCTGGGGAAGGCTACAGGAGCTGATCCTGCCATGTCCAGTTCTTCACTGCTGATCTCTTTATTTTCTAATAACTTAAAATATGAAATCCCAGACTCACAGGGTTGGAAAAGCCCTTTAAGACCATTGAGTCCAACTGTCCCTGTCCTGTGCTGATCCCAGATCCCTGAGCACCTCATCTCCCCTCTGTTAAACACACCCAGGGGGGTGACTCAGCCCCTCCCTGGGCAGCCTGTGCCACAGCCCCACAACTCTGCCAGGGAAGAACTTTGCCCTCCCAGCTGAGCTGAACTGAACCACAGCCTCTTCTGTTTCCCCCTGCAAGGTGAAGACATCTGCAGCCCTGGTGTGCAATCAAGACCAGACAGGATTTGGGGAGAATGTTAATGTTCCATTCTCCAGCACACAAAACACAGGTGCTGGTTGCTGGGAGCATGCTAGGGAAAAGAAAGAGATTTCATCAAGTGCAACTGTACCTTGTTTACAGCAGTCTTTGCTATCATTTACTTACTTTGCTCCAAGAAGAGTATTTCCTTCTTTTCCAACAGCATTTCCCTCCAAGGGTTTGCTCCAGGGAAGACTCCATATTTCTGCAAATATTTTTCTCTCTCTGAAGCTTTTTTTTTTTAAATGAGCCATTCCACATCCACAAATATGTTTAACCAGCATCTGCAAGATGCTGTGTGCTGTTATCTCAGCACACCGACTTGAAGTTGCATAGGGAATGAATGCTGGGCTTTTGTTGGGAGCAGGGGAGAGCCTGTGTAATGATCAGTCAAAGAATGCCCTTGGGGACTGGAGAGATCAGCACTTTGATACTGCTGAAGATGAATGGGTGAAATGAGTTTGATAAGCTGGTGTTTTCCTCAGATAATTACTCTGAAAGCTTCCTAAAGCCCCGTGGATCCTCCTCTATTTCTGGGCAGGATGGCAAGTCTTGCTTCTCTGTCAGTGACACTGGACAGGCTGCTGCTCTCACTGGTTTTGAACAGCACTGAAGTTACACCACGTTCCATCACTGACTATTGAACACTACACTATTAGTCATAATTTAACCAGATTCAGCCTGGATCCCTATTATCCTTGGCTAACCTGGCTAGTCCTGCCAGGATACAGGCTGCTAAGCACAGCTCAGCTGAGAAGAGCCTGAGAGGGTGGGAAGGGGACTTCTCACGGGCCATCTTTCTTCACCCTTAAATCTTAACAGCAGTTCTTCTTCCTTCCAAAGTCACTAATCCTTGGTGCTCCCAAACAAACAGACCTTCAGCCCCCTACCAACCATCCTCTGGGCTTTCTATACCCAATGCCAACATCCTCTTCCTCCTCCTGGAACATTCTTTTGCAGCAGCTCCATGGGATCATCTGAAGAGGAAGAAACCCTTGTCCAGCTCACTCTTCCTCAGGCACAAGACAAATCCTGCTGGTGCTCACAGACGTGGTGCCATTTGCCATGTTAACTCATCCTCAGCCACTAACAAAACCAGAGCCAAGAGATTTCACTGTATTTTTATTGTTTCACTGAATAAATGGATTTTAAATACAGAATTAAAAATTTGTAAAAAAAATTCTTAAAAGCCAGCATTCAGCAGTAGGTTCAGTGGCTGAAAAATTCATACTTACTTTTTGGTATAAAGATAGGAAAGAAGAATATAAAACCATATCCATCACCTGGAAGGAGATGCTTGTTGCTTTGGTTTGGGGGTTTTTTCTTGGTTTTGGATGGTTTTACATTTGTTTTCATATTTGACAACTGATATTTGTCTCACAAGAATTTCCCACCAACCCTGTTTTTCACAGCACTGGTTCACATTATTTGGTGTTCAGACAAACCCACTCTGTCATCCTTACAGAAGCAGTGATGGAACATTTCCCCCTGTATGTATGGAAGCCAGCATGTTTAAAACCTCCAGTATAGGAGGGTGAGGGGAAAAATGCAGTGTTATGCAATTTGCAGTGATGCAATTCAGGTTGCAAAGTATCTCAGGGCAGGAATGGGTTCTTCTGCCTCTCCCACTGATACCTTTGTGGGTTACACATTTCTTAGAGCATCACATCTCTGCTCTTTGCTAAGCTCCATCACTGCAATAAGGATTTCCAGAAACAATGAGTGGATAGGTACCTTCAATTTTTTAATGCCCGATTTTAAAGCAGCTTGATCTTTCAAGGGACACAGTGCACCCATCCTCAGGGATCAGTCTGTCCCTTTCAGGCACAGTTTAAGCCCTGTAAAACAGAAGTACCTCAAGAAGTCACAACACTGGGGTTCTGGGTTAGGAGGTGGGATTCTTTGCAAGTTTCTGTTATGGGGTCTCAAAAGGACAGTTAATGGAGAGGATCCCACCAGTCAGTGCACCTGCAGCATCTCAACAAGAAAAAGCAGACAAACTCTTTAACACATGCATCATTTCAAGGCATCATCACCACTCATGCAGGTTAGAAAGAATATTGACTATGGCTCACTTGTTCCTCAAGGATTTAACCACCAAAAGAACTGGACCACTCAAACCAAATGAAGTGTCCTTACAACAGAAACTAGGACTTTGGGATAATGAAGAGGGACAGCTACACATCAGCCTGGAGGGAAAAGAAAACATCAGAGGAGGGAAAGTTCAGCCTGCAATGGGAACAGGTTCAGTTAAACAAAGGAAGTAATACTGGAGATTGTGACTACAGTGCAGCTAAGACTTGGCAAATGAAATACTTTGAGTATGGACTTGCAGGGCAGCCCTGCTTCTGCCCCAGGAATAAATATCCAACAGTCTTTAAAAACAGTATATAAAAAAGACATAGGATTTTCAGAAACAGTGAGTGTTCCATCCCTTGTAACTGCACAGCAGGTTCCCTCACCTGAGGTATTTCAGCATCACCACAGAGGGAAAGGATCTTTCTGCACTCCTGTTCTGCAAGCCCAGCTGAAGTTGAGCTGAGGTGCTATGATGGCTGTGCAGCTCAGTTGGGTACCAGGTACAGACCTCTCATTTCAGCTGCTGCACATCTTGGGTTTGTTTGGGTTTTGGTTTTAGGACAGACACATTCACACAGAGTCTTCCAGAAAGGAGTTTAGTTCATGTGGCCTGGTCAGATTACTGACCTCAAATCAGCCTCCGAGTATTTTCTTGGTTATCCATCGATATATATGGTGTCCAGCAAGACAAATCAGTGGCAACATGTACATTTGCCTCTGTGTTACCAGCAGAGCTGTCTGGGAGAGGCATCTCTCCTGTCACACCACCCTCGGAAAGGCTGAGGTCCATCCCATGCTTTGTTGTAAGGAGAGCTGATTTCTTGTGCTGCATGTACGTATTTGACTGCAGCCACTGGGCACAGGATTATGGCTTCACATCCCATCTGGACATTTTGGAAACATCCTTCTTCATTCTTCCAAGAAAATAACAGTATCTTCTTAGAGAAACCCAGGATCACAACTTCTTCTGGTGATGTGCAACAGTTGATAGTGGAGCCTTCCCAAGGGAGATGCCATTGGTACCTCTGCAGGGCTTGGCTGTCTCTCCTCCAAAACGTGGATGTGACCAAAAGAAACAGCATCTCCAGAAGAACCAGATGTCTCCTGTCACCTTCAAGAGGACATCACCCCTCGTGTGTTCCATCTCTGCTGCACAATCACTGTAGCTGTCACTGCAGGGTTTGCTGGGGGTGGGGTGTGTGTTATTTTGTTTGAGCATAACCACAACCCCTGCAGATTCTGCTACATAACAATTGCTGTTTGTTAGCAACATCCCAGTTGGCATGTAGGCTCCTGCACTCTCACAGCCAGCTCTCATGGAAGTAGTAAATAAAGCTGCCTATCCTTCAGAGACACAAGCACTGTCCAGTCTGTGACTATACTGGGGACATTTCACCCCCATGCCTTCCAAAACCTTCCATCAAAGCTTTGCTTTGCTCATGGCTTTCATTAGAACACGCGAGGGTAAGATGGGTTTTGCTTAATTATCCACTCAGCGTGGGGATTGACGTGGTACAAGTCTAAGAGGTAAGTGTCTGGGTCCAGACAATGTTCACCTACCAAAACAAGAGATTCAGGGAAAAAAAACAATTGTATTTCTTGTCTCATGAGTCCCAGTCTAGGCTTGTTCCCCCCTCCAAACTGGTATTTGTTTACATTAATTCAAATATCACCACCAGTCAGCAGCTTTAGTTAGTTATGTTTAAATTAATGTATGTTTCTTAAAACTCTACTAAGCCCAAGCTTAGACCTTTGTGGAGAGGGACTCTAACACACAACAATGATAGCACTTGAAAACCACCATGAGATGTGTCAGTGATCAAATCCAGCCCCTGAGTTGTTCCCAGTGACAGAGCTGTTCTTCTACAGACACTACTGAGAGGCAGACAAAGTGCTCCAGTACTGGTAGTGTCCAGAAGCAGCTGTAACGTGGCATAAGAACCCCTCACTGTTTTCAGACACCCTTATTCTGCTGTTGATATCCTAATATTGTCTTCTTTATCTGATGTCACTACCCTACTGATGAGTGGGAATTGGTTCATGACTAACAAACATCCACAACTTAGTTGACTGCATCAGTTGGGAAACTTCCACCCAAGCTAGTACAGGTTCCCTGTCACAAAGTTGGTGGAGGCAGCCAGGATCCAGTCCTGGAGCTGGCCATCTTTAGTGAAGATGTTGTCTGTCAGCATACCACACTTAATTAAGTCCAGATAAGCAGCACACAATTAAAAGCCTATACTGGCATTGAATGAAGTTGCCCTGAGTTTGTTTGAAGTTTCACACAGAATCACAGGGTTGGAAAAGCCCTTTAAGACCATTGAGTCCAACTGTCCCTGTCCTGTGCTGACCCCCATCCCTGAGCACCTCATCTCCCCTCTGTTAAACACACCCAGGGGGTGACTCAGCCCCTCCCTGGGCAGCCTGTGCCACAGCCCCACAACTCTGCCAGAGAAGAACTTTGCCCTCCCAGCTGAGCTGACCCTGCCCTGGCACAGCTTGAGCCCATTGCCCCTTGTCCCATCTCCTGTAAGTTCTACACTTAATTCCAAACATCAACCTTTTCCATTGAGGGAAGAGGGAGTTTAACTTGGTACATTTAACAGAATGGGAGGTTGGTTTGTTTTTAGGATTGACAAAGACTTTAGGATTGACCTAAAGCCTTTTGGACTCCTGAGTTTCCACCTTTCTTGACAGGGTGACGTTAACCCATGCTTGTTCATTTGGTGAGGTTAACCCATGCTGGTTCATTTGCCTTTTAACTTTTGGAGACTCATCCTTTATTTAACTCCCTCCTAGGATAAGTTAAGCATATCTGGATATCAGAGTCCTTATTTTCAGTTACCACCCAGACTCACCAATATTGCCTCCCACTTCGTACAGGAGCAAGTTTGGGCACTCCACTGAGTTGTTACTGCAGAAAGAAAAACACATTGGGGTTAAGACAGCTCCATGAAAGAGAAGTTACATAGTTTAGTAATGTTTCTTCCCAAAAACTGTTTATGGTTCAGAGACCAGCAATGGTCAGGAAAGGTACAGAGACCTTGCTGATGCTCCTGAACAGAGCAGCTGTTGAAAAGGACACTCAAAACTTAAGAAAAGAAGGCAGATATTCCTCACTGGTAGCAAGAGGCTCTCTATGTGCAGACACTTTTCAAGAGGAAGACAATCAGCATAAATACTGTTCACTGGCAGCATAGCTGTAGAACTGATAGCCTGCCCAAGACAAGCTCTCTGAGGAAGGCTTTGGCAGCTGTAGTAGCTTGTTAGTAAGATTCTGGTTCCCAGATGGCCCATATTCAGCCAGCTTCCCAACCTCCTTCCTTGTCTAGACATCTCCTGTCCAGGCACATGGTCGGGAGATGCTCTAAGGCTTTACCTACTACATAGGGTCTGCAGGCATGGTGACAGAGAGATGGGAATTCCTGTGTTCGTCCTTTAGGCTTTTGCACCAATTCACTGCTGGACCACAGGAGGGAATCACAGAGCTTGCTTCAGGAAGCCCCTACATTAACATATGCACCTGCAATACTAATTCAGGCAGGTAATTTGCACAGGGGATGTTTCTGCACCAAGACAGCTAGAGAGGGTTTGTTTTGCAGGGCCAACATTACTCCACCTTCCCTCCAGCAAGGCAATTCACATACCATCCAACAAGCCAGAGGGGACAACCTGACCTCCTGAGCAGGGTGATGGAGCTGCTCAATTGAACTAACTCCCAACACACTATTTCCAAAACTCAGAACTGAGAGGCAAAGAACAGTCTCTTGACAGCTCACTGTGCACATCAGGTCTGCCAGAAGACAGAAACCAGCCACTAGACCACCTGGTAGCCTTTTGTTTTATTTTTTTAAAGGAGAGAAAAAGCCATTTACCATTTGAGGAGATTGACAGTGTTGACAATACTCCAGCCATTCTGGCACAGGTTCTTCTGAAACTGCCTCAAGACATCAGCAACTCTGGTTGCATTGTTCAAATGCACCTCCAGTGAGTCCTTCAGAAGCAGTGAAGCGTGGACCTTCACTGTCTTGGAAGGCTGAACAAGGCAGGGGAAAAGAAGAAACTGCTTAAAGAAAGATCTTGTTATTGTCTCAAGTGTGGAGCTTCAAAATAGAGTGGAGAGCATGAAGACATGAACCTATCCCTCTCTGGAGATATTCATGACCCATCTGGATGCCTATCCAGCTAGCTGTTCAGAGATTTGAGGTTTGTCTCATATCCCACACATGGTGCAGACTGGAAACTTAGAGAAGCATCAAGGTGAGTGTTATAACCCAGACATCTGTGCCTGGGTGCTGTGGTTGGGAAGAAAAGCACTGCTCTCCATCAGCGTGCACTGGTGCTCTCTGCTGTTGGAATACAGCACCAGCACTAGAAACCACACGAGGCTGGATGAAAGTCGGATCTGTCCAAATAAATTTTGGCAAATTGTTTTGTGCAAGTCTGATAGACTTCTCTGGAATTAACTACTGGAAAAGGACCATTGACAGCTGAATTTTCAGACAGGTAGGTTTTAAAACAAAAACCGGTGCTGAGACATCATGGAGCAGAGCTCAGGTGCTATTTTCTCAAGCTTGTTTTCATCAACTCCCTCATGAAGTAACTTCTCAGAACTTCTGTGCAGAACGTTCAACTGTTCTAACAGGGTCTGACCTGCAGCAGTTTAACTTTACAAACCCAAATCTTCTGCAAAAACAGCACTGAACACCAGGACCATTAGGAAGTGGTACCAGCACAGTCCTAAGCACGGGGTCCTCTGACTGCAGGAACAGCAGTTACCCTCTCTAAATTGTCCCTCTCCAAGGACAAAATGAGGGACCTTCAACAATGACATGCAGCCTTAATAAGCTACATTTTAAGCTGACATCACCTCAGCACCCCAACTTGCACAGGTGCACCGGCTTGTGAGAACACAAACCTGCAGAATCCATCTAGTCCATGTCCTCAGAGCATCCCAGTTGCACCAGCATCAGCATGACATACTGAAAATCCAGCACTACCTGATGTAGCTTAGCTGCCACAGACCTACACTGGCTAAACTAACAGGGGCAACCAAAGCAAGCCAGAATGACTCCAAACATCTTTTCACTACTTTAATACACAAACAGATCTGTTTCAAAAAAAAAAAATCTCCACTTGCACCAAGACAAGGAGTGGAGTTATTTATCAGGGAATTAATTCTCCCCTTTTAAGTGGTAAGAACCTCATCCTCAAACCCTCCCATGCAGACCAGCAGTACTATAGAGCAAAACCAGCAGTATTACGGAATCAAAAATGTCCTTTCACACTACTGGAATAGCCTAATTTTTTGCTTTAAATTCATGAAAATAAGTCTGCCTTTATCACTGCAGAACTATCTGTCTAAACACATGGAACATCTATCTGATTCTATGATTCTAACATCTCAATCCACAGGAATTCTGCTTCATGCAAGGTAGAATGCATCAGCATTTCTGCCTCTGGTCTCTTTCCCCTTCTCCTTCAACAATGTAGGATCTTAACCAAGCGTTCTGTAGCCTGACACTTATTTAGTACACTTGCTGTTGGGATCAGTATTTGCTACAACCTGGCCAAAAAGGGTCTGGGAAGTGGCTTCTCATGGTTCTGCAGATTCTTCTCCCTCTTGCTCTGTAAAGGAGCATCACTGCTCACAGTTCTCCCAAGTTCTCAAGAAAGCACTTGCAAGGCAAAAGTATTTGATGCTGTTATGAAAGGTCTCAGTTTTTCCAAGCCCCAGCTCACCTCTGCCTGGTTCTTCTCCACTTTGTCTTTATCAGCATGAATCTTCCGCAACAGATTTTTAATCCGCTTGTCACAAAACTGGTACCTCTTGCTATTGCTCTCGTTCAGCTTCCTCACTTGAGCTACCAGAAAAGAAGAGACCTGGGAAGGGAAGGAGGAAGATGAGAGGAATTAGATTTAACAGAGATTAGGATCATAGAATCCCAGACTGGTCTGGGTTGGAAGGGACCCCAAGGATCACAGAGCTCCAACCCCCTGCCACAGGCAGGGACACCAACCTCCAGGCCTGGAGCTACACAAGGTTGCCCACGGCCCCAGCCAACCTGGCCTTGAACACCCCCAGGGACGGGGCACCCACCCCCTCTCTGGGCAGCCTGTTCCAGCCCCTCACCACTCTCTCTGTAAAGAACTTCCCTCTAATATCCCATCTAACCCTTCCCTCCTTCAGCTTCACTCCATCCCCCTTGTCCTGACAGTCTCTGCCCTTGAACAAGCTGATTCCCTCCTGTTCCTCTGCTCCCTTCAGGGACTGGCAGGCTGCAATGAGGTCACCCCACAGCCTTCTCTTCTCCAGGCTGAACAAGCCCAGCTCCCTCAGCCTCTCTTTGTAGGGGAGCTGCTCCAGCCCTCTGATCACCTTCATGACCCTGGATGTCATTAAGAACCTAACATCACTTTAGGAAGCCCCTTGAACAGACAAAATATCCATACACCTTGGAAATGGGCAGCTGTGGAACTCAGCCAGAGGATTTTTTTGCCTTTTAACTGTGAAATTCCCAAGACTATCCCTTCCCCATTCCAGACTGGGATAGCCTAACACCACACCACAAACCACCTGCACAACTTACTGTCCAGAGCAAATCCTGGTAATGGATCATCAGCCGCACGACATCCGCCGCCCCCTCCGCCAGCTGTTTCTCCTTCCCCTCAGGGATCTTGCTGGGCAGCCCCTTGTGCATGAAGAGGTTTGGGGCCATGACTGTGGACACGTTCCAGAGGTTCATTTTGTTGTTGTTCTCCCTGGCAACCACTTTGCTGAGAAATTCAAGTAGAGCCTGAAGAGAGGGGAAGGTACTTAAGGCTCCTGTTACTCAGAGTCCTCAAGAAATCACTGTGGCAATTGCTGGGGAGATCATTTAATTAGCTGCCTTTTTTTTTCTTTTCATAACATCCACGAGCAAAACCAGTCAGGAAGCTGAGTGAGCAATTTCTAATACTGGGATAGCAACAAATAACCATACCAGGCAGAGATATAATCCATCCAACATTCACATGGGAAATTGATGAGCTCTTACTCCTTGGCAGGTGAAAATATACAAAGTCCAGTTGTAAAACTTACAGAATCTGAAGGGGACGTGCACTTCCCCCTATTTCCCCAGTATCCACTCAAAACTATTCCCAGATCTGGAAAAATAAACCCTTCTGGATGATCTGCCTCACACCTCCACAGCAGCAGCAACAATCGCTACAGCTCTTCTGAGCCCAAAGGCAGAGGCTGTGCACTGCTGCAAAGCCAATCCAGTCAGCATGGCAGGTGGAAGGACTGGAAATGCCTTCTGATTGGAAAAGTACAGGAAGTTACACCCTTAGTGCCTTTCAAAGGGTGAGGGAGCTGGGGCTGTTCAGCCTGGAGAAAAGAAGCCTGAGATCAATGGGGATCAATAGCTGAAGGGTGGGACACAGGGGACATGGCCAGCCTCTTCTCAGTGTCTGTGGGGACAGGACAAGGGGCAATAGCCTCAAGTTGGAGCACAGGGAGTTCCACACCAATCTGGGGAAGAACTGCTTCCCAGTGAGGGTGAGGGAGCTCTGGGACAGGCTGCCCAGGGGGTGTGGAATCTCCTTCTCTGGAGAGATTCCAGCCCTGTCTGGACACCGCCCTGTGTGCCCTGTCCTAGGGACCCTGCTTTGGCAGGGGGTTGGACCCCATGGGCTCTGGAGGTCCCTTCCCACCCCTAGAGCTCTGTGATTTTAAATGTTTGGTTTTAAGTTTAAACTGTCCTTCACAGCTGATGAATCAAAGGACTGAATCTCTCCCTGTATCTCAGCACGCCCACAGACCACATAAGACCTACAACATCTCTCACTCCACAGTGATGTGCTCTAACACACTGCAGAGGGAAGAGCACGTTTCCGAACTGGGTGCTCCAAGAGCACAGGGATTCCTCTTGCCCTGAGGTTTGCTCCCAAAAGGCAGGCTGTGCTTACAGCTTATGTTCACAGACAGCCTTGAGCTTTGCCTGCTCCCTCCATCATGGATTTCCATTCCCAACTCAATAAAACAAACCCAAATACCACGAGATGTGTTATTAACAAAAGCTGATAGTGTTCCTTGAATAAACCCTGCGAAGAGATAATTCCTGTGAAATCCAGAATAGGTAGTTACCTTCAAAGTGTTTCTGTTGGGCTCTGGCAGAATCAGGATGAGGAGATTTAGAGCTTGCAATCTTTGCTTCAGGTCTGGAATATCTGGGGAGGGAGAGCACCAACAGGACAAAGGATTCAGGCTCACAACATGGTTCCTACCAAGTGTGGGAATCCCCCAAGGAATGAGGCAGTGTTTGTCATTGAGGATTTGACACCTCATTTTACAGAAGTACATCAAGCTCATGAAGAGAACTACCTGTATTTTAAAAGACTGGCTGACTTGTTTCAGAGTACACAGTGTACCAACAGGTCTGATGCCTCTGAAGGGCATCAGAAGACCCCATTATTTCTCACTTCTTGTATTAAAAAAAGTCATGCACTCAAACAGCTTACAGAATTCAAGTCGTCTACTGAGGCACAAATCTCAAGATGCAGCACATGCAGAACACTGCATGACTTGAAGACAAGCCAAGACTGGCATCCCGGCCAGCTGCCACAGCTCGCCCTGCATGGCATCAGGGACTGAGTTGCCCTAATTCACAGCAGCCACCTTGCAACCTCAAACATCACAACAGAATTTAAGAACCCAGGACAGTGTTCCTACACAAAGCTGTATGCAACCAAGCACCAGGGGCTATAACTTGGGCTGACACATGATAGCACACACAGCAACCAGCACACTGAGCTGGGCTGCAGTTCGTACTGGGCTCTGCATCCCCATCTGACCCACGGGCTCCCAGACTCCTGACAGGAGAGCCCAAGGCCAGCAGAGCTTGGCAAGAGAAGCACAAGAGAGCCAAAGCAGGGACTCACTTTGTACAGCAGCAAAGGCAGGGAGGTACTCTGCTGTCAGCAGCGGGGCCGGCAGCTCCCTTATGAATCGCTTCAGCAGCCCAGACACGTCGTTCTGGTGCACTTCATCCCAGTGGAAGAGCCCAGTATAGAAATCCCTTTCCAGCTTCTGCTCCAGACTCTACAGAAGAAAGATGGAATGCATTACATGCTGTAATATGCAAATAGAAGGGAAATCCCATAGGTGAGCACTAGGAGGGAAACCCATCAATGCAAAAGAGAGGAGAGACCCTCGCAGCAGACAATCCCAGACTTCCCAGCTATGGATGCTTCTAGTTGTACTGGGAAGGGAGAGGAGACAATTCCAGTTATTTAGATAGTCGCTTCAGCAAAATACTCCCTGATCACCCCCTGTACTTGCAAACACCACTGAAGATCTCATACCTTGATTCTGGTCTGGGATCCAGAAACTCTCAAAATGCCCTCTGTGTCAAGTCCTCTCTTTTCCAAGCAGGACAACAGCTATTAAAAGGGGAAAAAAAAAAAAAGCTCTTAGGCAGAGAGGAGGAGAGGAGGAGAAGTCAGCCCTTCATTATCACAGGTTTCCTGACTGAGAGGTACAAATGAAAACAGAAGAACTTACTGACTGGAGCAACAGAGGGACCTTGGTGTTGGGGAGCAGCTTTTGGTCGTTTTCCAGCAGGGTGTTGAGTGGCACTCCAAAGAGCCTTTTCTCTACAACAGAAACAACAAAAGTCTGTAACTCCACTAACACAGGAGTCAGGAATACATCCACCACTGCAGATTAGGAGAGTACAGATTGCAGGTACTGGGGAAATGAGAGGAACAGTGATAGGAAAAGGGCGCTTGACAGGTGGTAAACGCAGCATGGGGTCTTGATGTTACGATCCAGGAAAAAGACCCTCTCTGTTCTAACACTTCAAACATAACCCTACAATAAAATCCATTTAAACACCCAAAGCCCCAATAAAATCAAGGTGAAATAAGCCAACCTGTTGTTTTCAGCTTGGCTGCCTTGTTTCTCTTCAGCTCAAAGCCCAGGACATCACAGAGCGCCGTGAGCTCAATAAGGGCCAGCGTGGGGATCTTCTTCATGTCCTGAGCAGACAGATCTCCAATCCTGGTCACCCCAAGTCTGCCCTTGGGGATCTTAAATTTCTGAGGGAAAACACACACAGACACATACAAGGTTCAGTGCCAGTGTCATTACCCAGCCCACTGGTAGCAAGTTTTGCAGCATTTTTACCACAACCAGGCATCTAACTATTCTCACCAGGCAAATGCCCCAAACTATTCTTCACAGATTCATAGGGGATGAAAGCAACTTCAAGAGATCCAACCCCCTGCCAAAGCAGGGTCCCGAGGACAGGGCACACAGGGCGGTGTCCAGATGGGGCTGGAATCTCTCCAGAGAAGGAGACTCCACACCCCCTGGGCAGCCTGTCCCAGGGCTCCCTCACCCTCACTGGGAAGCAGTTCTTCCCCAGATTGGTGTGGAACTCCCTGTGCTCCAACTTGCAGCCATTGCCCCTTGTCCTGTCCCCACAGACACTGAGAAGAGGCTGGCCATGTCCCCCTGTGTCCCACCCTTCACATGTTGATAAACATTGATCAGATCCCCTCTTAGTTGTCTTTTCTCAAAGCCCCAGGTCATTCGGCCTTTAAAATGACCTTTCAGTCAGACACAGCATATGATGGTGAAGGTGTTCATGCTTTTCACTAGGTAAATGAAGCAGCTATAGAGCCATAGGCAAATAACACCACAGACACTTCTCACTGCAAGGTGAACACTCCTACTCAACCCACAGCTGAGTAAATATTTTGCCTTTTCAGCATTGCTCTTTAACTGTATTTGAGATCCCAAATTATCTAAATTAAAGACAGCCCAATACACACCCTAATCTACTAATACTTGGGAAGCAGTCCAGTACATTTACAAGGAAGAAAACTGTTAGCGTTACAAGAAAGTCCAGTTAGTCTTCTTTTTTTCAGTGGAAATGACACAGATTACAACTAAACCAGGTAGTTTCCCACAAGCACTGCTTCTTTTGGTTCCTCATTAGACAAGTTATCCTGCCCAACACTGACAAATACTTCCCTGATAGAACTCTACTGTTCCACCACTACCCACAGAGGGCATTTCCAAAGACTGATCATACAGCTGAACCCAATGTCCTGCACCCCTCTACACAAGCTAATACATTCCAACAGGAAAAGTTCCTTCTGTGCTTACAGTTAGGGTGTTTCCATCCTTTAACCTCCTAGGCTCAGAGCGGAACGATCCCTTGAGCAGGACAGCCGCTTGCTCCGAGTAGGCAATATCCGTGTTGAACACCTCCTCTTTCCCAGGGTTTCGCACCATGCAGGAGTAATCCTGGGGTTCTGCTGCAGAGGGAAAAAAGGTCTTGAATTTCAGCAAGCCAAAAGGATGCAGTTTAGAAAACCAGTGTGTTACAAGGGGTGTTTGAAGCAGATTTGGGGACCGGCACTTTTTAATGAAAATTATATTACTGTTTGGAAAGAGCCCACAGCACAGCCCTGAGATGGATCAGTAGCTTAGGGCTGCAACGTTACAGCTACAATCACATCACTGGTAAGGCATGAGCATGCCCTTAAATTAAATGACACAGTGATGGCTGACTTCTCTTTACACAACCACACATGGCATTTGTAAGCTTTCATCGTATCATCTCTGTGTCTTCCAACTGCTTCCTTGCAGACTTCCAGTTACCAGTTTGAGCAGCAGCTCCTAACAACACTACAGCTTGGAAAAAATTCACTAAACCCACAATTATGGAGAACCATGTATCAAGCCCACCACCACCATCACCACCAAAAGCAAACAAACAAAACACCCCCAAACCCAGCACAAACGAGGCCAACATCTCAGAGCCCAGATTAGTATAAGCGCCCTTTCAGTTCCAGCCTTACTTCAGAACCTACTCCCCTTCCAATCCTACTCTACTTTTTAAACTTCCTTCTTACTTCTCTGTACATTTGAGGTCCGTAGATTGTGCCACAACTGATCTGGGCTGGAGTCTTTTTTCTCTGCTGCCGTCTCCTGAAAAAGAAACCAGAACATGTTTACCTACACAGAACAGAAGGTATTATATAAGGCAACCTCGTTTTGTCAGGGGAAAAACCAACCAAACCCCCACAGAACCCAAACCCACACAGGATCAGCTCATCAGAACTGAACTTAGAAAGTTTGGGGGTTTTTTTTGTTACTAATGATTTAATGTATCACTGCAACAAAGGAAACACAAGAGGGCTCCAAAGGACATCAGTGCTCCGTGAGGCTGCAGAGCTGCAGGCACTGCACAGAAGTCTTGCAGCAGTCTTATGAATCTGCAGGTTTTGTGGCAGCTTCTCAACGCTGCGACCTGGATGCAAAATTTCTACCACCTCAGCTTCACTTCAGCTCAAAAGACGAAGTCATCGACTTGGAAATGAAAGCAGCCCCAGCCCCAGAAAGCCAAGGCAGCTACTGTAACGTAACAGTCTTTTAGGAGACCCCACTGAATCAACGTACCTCAGAGCTGACCACTCCAAAAATGTCTCGCACATCCCGCACAGGATGTTTGTTCTTCCTCCTCCGAGAGCGGGAGTAGGTGTCCAAGCGCCGCTGCACGGCAGCAGCCTGGGTCTTGGTCAGGGTGGAGAGCAGCACGATGTTGTCGTTCTCCGAGGCACGGTCCCCGAGGAGGTCGGACAGACCCGCGTCCTGGAGCCACTCAGCTTCAGCTTCTCCCTCTACGAGGCAATGTATGAGAAGAGTGAGAAGAGAAAGGGTAACAGCAGTGCTTGAAATGCTATTCCCAGGTACCCAGCTGGGTGTTGGGGTGAAATCGGAGGAGACAACACTTCAGACAGCTACAACTGCCCACATACACCCTTCTCCTCACCCTAGGAAGAGACTACAGAGGCATGGGTACTGCCAGGAACCCAGGCTCCCTCTGAAGCTGGGCAGAAAGTGGGCACAAGCAGGACTCGGCATGTTTTTTGGCACAAGGACTGCAATGGAAACCAAACCCAGTGCGGGGTTTCACAGGACATGGGAGGAAAGTCAGATGCACTGGCTGAAATCTGCCTTGGCAGCGGGCAGCAGCACAGCCAGGTTGGAATGCCTGGCACTGCCTCCCTCCGCAGCACACCCCATCCTCCAGCACCTCTGAGAAGCGACAGCAGGTCCGTGGGAAGCCACAGCATTCAACACCACACATCTGGCTTTTGTACTCTGTTACTTGCCCATTTCTTTAAATTTTTATTTACCTTTACACACACTTATGTAACAACAACTTCTCTTCTTTCTTTTTCCCTTGCACACCCAGCCACTGGCCTGGTGGATTGAAGCACATTTTCTTTAACACACTTGCAGGATTATTTGTATGCACCATCCCTATTCTTCACCTTTTGAAGGGAATCTGTATCCCTACAGCCATTCAGTAAAAGCTCAAACGTTATCCTGACTCTGTGGAGTCATTTCACTTCTGTGCCTATACCAAACATTAAAATTAAAGACCATTCCAGGTCCTGAAGGAAGTGTGAGAAGCCTGGAGACAGTACAGCAGCATTACTCAAAAAACCTCACTTCCACTTCATTCTCCACACATCTAAAGCTGCACTTCAAACACAGGAGACAATTTTTCCTGTATAGGACGCACCCTTTGTGTGAGTGAGAAAGTGCCCAGAGCAAGGCAGCTCCTTGAAATCCAAGGATAAAAGAAGCAATTTTTGCAGGTAGCCTCAAATTTAATACAGTGAACACCACAAAGCCTTTATCTGTTCAGTTCTATGTACCATTCACTGCAGGCAGCTCCAGCACAGCTCTGTTAAAGGTTATACTGGGAAAAAGGAAAATCACAACTGAACTGACACAGAACAGTTTGTTCACAGAATCATACAGTTGGAAAAGACCCTTAAGATCATCAAGTCCAACTGTTCCTGTCCTATGCTAAACCATATCCCTGAGCACCTCATCTCCCCTCTGTTAAACACATCCAGGGTAGAGACTCAGCCCCCTCCCTGGGCAGCCTGTGCCACAGCCCCACAACTCTTTCAGGGAAGAACTTTTCCCTCCCAGCTGAGCTGACTCTGAATTCCACTCTTCCTTTCCCATGCAGGCTGCTATCTCCTTGGTTGTCAGAGCTGCTCAAAGTTTTAGTACTACCACATCAGTAATAAAACAGCCAGGCAACTCTTCTAGAGGGATTCAACAGTTTCATTTCTCTGGGGAAACTTCTGTGTTCGTGCAACTTGGAAAAACATCTTGTGACTCCATTGAACCCCTTCCCAGCTGTCAGAGCGAGCTCTTTGCGTTCTCAGCTCCTGTAATGGAACAGGACTTTTTTCAGCATCACACCATGGTAAATTGAGCTGGGTCCAAAGTCAAACATTTCCCTTAAGGAGAGTGGCTACGTCTCCTACAGGGCCATAAATTTTGGCATTTTCCACAGCTGGTTGTAGAGAAGCTAACAGGTTATTGCATTCCCGTGATACTACTTGCTTGGCTACTCATGGTCCTGTTCACAACTCCTCACTGTACATGTCTGTCCCACACCCACTGTTTCACAGCAGCACAGCATGCAAGAGATTTCTGGCTTATTTTGTCTTTGGGAACTAAAGGAAATTAAGTGTATTGCTTGCAAATTTTGAAAATACCCAGTTCTAGTCATAACAGGAAACTAATCTAATACACAATACTGAGCGGCAGGCCCTGAGTCGGACATCCGCATGAGCCTACTGCCCCATCTCCTGCCAAAGCACCAGGTTTTCATTCCTCTATTTAGTATTTTTGGCCCAGCTATGTTTGCCAGTAACACAAAAGGAAACGAGCAAAATAAGCTATTTATGGGGAAAAGGGGGAAATCAGAGAGAACCAGGTCAGCACCCAGAGATGCACAGAAGCCGAGCTGCAGGATTAAGCCCTGAGAGTTCCAAAGATGTGTCTTGTGTGTTCCAGACACACAGCATTTCAGGGGGGCACAACGAGGATTAAACTTGCAGAACTAAAGAAAGCTCCAAAAACTCACTTGAACCATGAGTTAGCTAGAATAGCACACATAATAAAGCATTTAGTTTCAAAAAAAGCTAAAGGACAGCTAAGCGGCCTACCAAAAGCTAAGCGGCCTACCATTTAATACACAAACTACATATTCCTATAGAGGTTTTGAAGGTGGAGAACCACCACTCTTCGCAGACACTTCTCAGACACAATTACATGCTCTAAGGATGCCAGGAGGTATTTTAGTGGCACTACTGCACTGAGTACATACATTATCAGTCTTCTGTACAGTCAGACCTTGGAGAGAACAGGATAAACAGCAGATAGCAAGGAAAGGACACTGCTGCTCGCACTACTTTCTGCCCCTGTTAAGTGTTATCAAGGCCACGAGTATCATCACCAGCGCCTTTCTGCTGACCCAGTTCTACACAGCTACACACTGGCCTCCCACCAACACTGGGTCACAGGCCACTTCCCATTACACCAGCCCTTACGTGGGGCTGGCACAGGAGACCAGTGCTGTCCAACTGGGTCAGCGTTTTTGCAACGCCTTATCGACACGTAGCCTCCACACGCTATTACCATCAGCTGCCATTAACCCTAACCCATACTGCCATTACCATCAGCTATCTGTCAGGTTGAGAACACTGTCTCAGGCTTTATGCAAAGCGCTGCGGTGCCTTTGGGCTCTGGGGAGCCCCAAATCCCCCGTGCAGCATTGCCACCCCACAACGCTCCAACCTCACTGGCACAAAAGCCCAAAGGCATTAGCCAAGCCCAGATTCCTACACCCACGCCATCTGAGGTTTCCCCTCACTACTTATGCTTCCAGCCCGACACTTCTTTGACTGAGATCCTTGCAGAAGGCACCGGGATGTAAGCGTGCTGCACCCCAGCCTGCTGGGAAGGCTTCGCTACTTGGAGCGTTATTTCAAGTCCGTCTGGTTTCAGTGGCCAATTAAGCAGTCAGCTCTTGCCTGCTTATATTAATGCTAATTAATATACAGTATTAAAAAGACACCTTTTCTTGTGTCCCTGCTTACACACAGCAATCGAATTGCCTCTAGCGTATCAGTGTTTGGGATACCCCAGACAGCCTTTCATCTCATGGCACGGCCTCTTTCCCAGCGTCTCCTTCCTGGCACACTCATTATCTGAGTCACTTTTGCATCTCCTCCAGTTCTAAAAAGCAGACTTAGATCCTTTATGCAGTGACGCTAACAGCGGGCCTTAGCATTTACTGTCTCTTGCCTACTATGGCAGGCTCAGATGATGATCTTCCCACCCCGCTCTCCAGAGCTCCTCTATGCACCCAGGATAGCTCTTTACCCTTCCCAAGCACAGCAGCACATTGGGACTTTCTCTGCAACATTTCCCCACCGCATACCCAGGTCCCGTTCAAGATCAGTTGGAGGCTGCAAACCCAACCACTCAAGAGGATGTACAGCCAAGTAAATCCCATTCTTCAAGATGAACCTGGAAAACATGTGACCCTGATCTGCAGGATTTCTGGGCGCTTACCGAGGTTTCTCATCCCTCCAGCACCCCAGAAAGTTGTACTTCCTATGTCAAAAGGCAATCAGTCCAGGTTCCAGATATGCCAAAGCACTATGGAGGTTCCAGTTATGCCAAAGCACTATGGAAAGCCCACTAGAAACATCCCTTATGCATGAAGTGGTCTTCAAAAGAAAGAGGGGGAAATAAAGGAAGCATATAAGAAACACCTTGTGTGGATGGACTCAAGTCATTCTGGATCTTTGCTATGATTTCTTGAGCAGCAGATCAGAAGGGAAAGCCTCCCACGTAAGCAGCTCTCAAAAGCCTCCATGGTGAAGCCTCAGGACCACATACACAATGAAGCCTTCCCAACCATTGTCCACTACCACACGCTTAGTGTGCAGCCACCTGTGGGGAGCAAGAGCCCCACACTCAGCTGGGGCTGCCTGGAAAAATCAGGAGCCTTGAATGTACTCCTGACTGAGCCAGGGATGCTGGCCTTTGGAGTCAGCTTGGTATCAGAGGTTAAAGCCAGGTCAGGCCACTGCTCCCCTTCTGTGGGGCATTATCCAGCGCCCCCCAAAACCACAATTATTCAAAAAAAAAAAAAAAAAAAAAGAAGGTTTGACTGCCGAATTCCAGCCATATTCAATCATGTTTCTAAACCATTTAGGTGCATAAGCAAATTTTCTAAGTTGTTTATTTTCCTCCCCTCGCTCCCAACATTTTTGGCAACCTACCCTCTTGTGTTTTGATCTCTGCAATGCTGCATTCCTCTTGCTCAGCTTCAGCGCTCTGTTTAATGTTCTCTACTTCCAGCCAAAAACTGTCCATTGACAAGTTGTCCACAGACTCTACCCTGGAATTTGGGCCCTCTGACACTGGGGATGCCAAGGGATTCTTCGGAGGAAGCTGGCTCATTTTGCAAGGGCAATTTCTGGTACTGAGAAAGGAAGAGATAAGGAGAGAGAGATTAAGCTGTGGGCATTCAGACAGGCACTCACAATGCAGTGGACTTCATTGATTAATGACTACAATAAAAGCCAAACAGAGGTAAGTGCTGGACTTCCTTTAGTGTTTAGCAATAACAGACGAGGTTGGGATTAAATCCCACGGAGTAAGGGAAAAACTGCCACCCAAACACATGAGAGGACCCAGTATCAGCCCAGCTTTTCCAATGCTGTACTTCCAGCAACCTCGGAGACACCCCCAACTGCTCCCACGTTTGCTTCCAAGACTCCCAGCAAACGCACACAGATGCCCTCTACATTCACAGACAACCAAGGCATTTCAAACGTGGTGAGCATGTGTTGGGAGTATCCTGCACACACGCTGAGCTTGACATCTCCCAGCCACCACAGACTGAACCCAGGAGGCCTGTCCTCCTCCGTATGCAAAAACCAGCTGAGCTCCACTTCCCGCTCTTCGGCTCATGCAATAAACAACTGGGATGTGTGAGGCCCTTTTTTCCTGCCCAGACCAGATTTCTCAGCTGTGAAACTGCACAAGCATCCTGGGAAACCCAAACAGACAGAATTTTCTTACCACCCTGTTGATTAATTCACGGGACGCCAATGAACTGGCTGGCCTCATCCAGCTTTCAACCCTACTGCAGAAAGATGGGAGGTTCTCGCCAGTTCGTTAAATAAAGCCTCTCCTAAAACGGATTTCAATTCACTTCAAAGAGCTGCAAGCCATTCAAACCACGCTGTGGATCTTTTTCAAAGCCTAAAATGAAGGGATAAGTGGAACCTACCTGTGAAAACACCTCAATGGTTCCACTTATGAATACAAAATTAAAGAGACCAAACACCACGCTGACCTTGGTCTGAAGAACACCTGTCCATAGCCACCACTGCCAGACACCGATTGGAACTGCTTTCTAGTCACAGCACAAAAAAAAATCCGACCCCAACCCCATCCCAACCCATCCCCCAATCAATTCCTTTGCCTTGAAAACCATGACAACAAAACACCCATCAAAAGCAATTTAACCTCCCAAGTCTGGAAGGACTTAAAGTTATAGATGGCAAAATATCTGGAAAGTTTTAGTTATTTTCATTCCGGAAAGTCATTATTAGCAGTTCTGGCATTAACTTGTTTCTGTTATAGGAAGCATTTCAAGTCATAAAAGATGAAATTGGAAGATCAACCAACCAGGAGGCCTATGTTGTGGGATATTCTGCACTTACAGTTACAAATCTGCGGGCATATTATGCTCGTGCCTTTTTCTAACGTGTACAGGCAGCCCTTCTCTTCCAAAGGCCAGAACTAAAGCCATCACCATCACTCCAGGAACATCTGGAGCCAGCAACAGCACTGAGAACGAGCACAAGGAAGTTTGCTTGTTTTACTGGAACACAAAAGTGAAAAACTGAAAGGAGCTATTACACGACCCAGCCCATCTCTGACCAGGGAATAGATGGTCTGCTTTTTTAGTGCCTACCCCCACCTTGCCCATCCCCCTTCCTACTCCTGGATATCCAAATAACAGACCTCCAGCTGAGATGCTGCTTTATAGCCTGGAAAAGAACTTAAATAGTCAATCTAAGGGTTTTTTTAAATGATATTTTTCACTTTTCATAGTTCACTCCCATCTCACTCAGTTCTACTACAGCTATCATCCCAAATCAGGATTTCCCCTTTCAATTTTTTACTTATATCTTTAGCCACTAAGACTTAAAAATTAAGTGAAAACTTTATTTAAAACTAAATTTAAAATGTAGATGGCATCCCTCATGTTAACTCTTCATCTCTAGTACTCCTCTCTGTTCTCTCACACTTGCTGACACTAAGAGGATTAAACAAAGCCACCTTGATTAAGCAGATGACTGCTTAATACCTGGCTGTGATGGCTCACAAGAACTCTATTACACACCACTCAACAGAAATTATCACTTGCAACATGAAACTAGAAGGAGGATTTTAGATTATCTCAAGGCACTTGGTTTTGGCCATACCCATGCCAGAAACGCTGGCAGCCAAGCTTGCAGTGAAGAGCAGTATCCCCCAGCACAACACTGCACAGGCTGAGGAGCCTGCTTACTGCTTACTGAAGGTGCTCAGCAGGCACACAGCCATGCTTCCTGCCCTGATTTACTGCACAACACTACAGTGGGATCCAGGTTACACAGATCAAAGCAGCTCTGAAATGTACCGTTCCTTCACGGTGTAGGGCCACATCCCAGAAATCCCCGGGAATTCAAACCAAAACAGGGCTTATTATCCAGGTCTGTAGATCCAGCAGAACCCAGCCCAGACCCAAGCAGCAGCTAGCTGCAGCAGACAAGCTCTGCAGCAAGGTGGTGTGTCCCAGGTGGGTACAACACCTTCCCCACACCTGCCATAGGCCAGCCTGGAAAAAAAATCCCACAAAATCTTAAGCCAATAGGAATACAGTCTTCAGCTCTTTCAAAGAGGTGACTCTTGACTAAGATGTCCTGCACGACATACCTAGCACTAGATCCTGAATGGAAGTTTTAACCCACAAAATGCTATGACCAAGTAGAACAGTAATTACCTAAAACATCAGGGCATATTTCTGGTGCACATCTCAGCAGGATCAAAACATCCTTTCAGTCCAGGTTTCAGGCCATAGCCTTGCCAGCAGCTATTCTTGATCTACCAGCACCCTCAGTTCATATCATGACACCACAGTGCTGGGGCACAGATATGGTTCTGCCAGACAACAGCGACCCCTCTCTCACTCAGCTACACTGCTTCCTTCCACAGGCTACACCAAAAAGCTCCACCATCAGCCACACTATACACCTGTGCTAGGAGAACCACATTTGAACTGCTTCCACAAGCAGCCCCAAAGCCATCCTAACCTTTTTCTTCAAGAACCTCATGGACAGATGCACCAGACCCTGTTTCACCCAGGCACAGGATGCTGGTGTCCCACAGCAGCACTACACAGTGGGATTCAAAGTCCAGCCCTACAAGTCTGAAGCCAGTGCTGTTGCTCCTGTCTCACAGGACAATACCAAAACAAGGTCAGGCCTTGCTTTGGTATTGTCCTGTTTTATTTTCTCATCTAAATACTATTTTTCTTGCACAGTGTTTTACAAATCCAACTACCCAGGTAGAAGGTTAATTTTAGATCCAGTGCCCCTAAGAAACTGTTCTCCCTCACTGCATTGCCCAAGCCAAAGGAGGGCAACCTGTGATGTATAAACATAGCAACAGTTCAGATTGGAAGTGTAGATTGTTGGCTTAAAACGTTAATTGCTGAATTGCAACTGGACAAAGAGTAGGTGGAACAATCCAGTTCACCCAGTTGCACTGTCAACATAACAGAAAGCTTACGATTATAAAGTTTTTAAAATTAACTCACTAAAAAGCAAACTGGCAGAAAGGTGTAGTTAAGGGCATCCAGAAAGGAGTGACTCTGTCGATGACTGACCATCCCAACACAACTGTTTGCCTCTTGTATAAGAGCAGAGCTCTTCAACTGGGGTGCATCAGCAGGAGTGTAGCCAGCAGGTCACAGGAGGGGATCCTCCCCTCTGCTCTGCCCTGCTCAGGCCCCACCTGGAGTGTTGTGTCCAGTGCTGGGCTCCCTGGGATAAAAAGGACAGGGATCTCCTGGAGAGAGTCCAGAGGAGGCTACAAAGATGATGAAGGGCCTGGAGCATCTCCCCTGTGAGGAAAGGCTGAGTGAGCTGGGGCTGTTCAGTCTTGAGAAGAGAAGACTAAGGGGGGACCTAATTAATGTTTATAATTATCTTAAGCAGGGGATGCAGGGGGAATTGGCCAGTGTCTGTGGGGACAGGACAAGGGGCGATGGGCTCAAGTTGGAGCACAGGGAGTTCCACACCAATCTGGGGAAGAACTTCCCAGTGAGGGTGAGGGAGCCCTGGGACAGGCTGCCCAGGGGGTGTGGAATCTCCTTCTCTGGAGAGATTCCAGCCCTGTCTGGACACCGCCCTGTGCAATATGAGCTGGGGAGCTGCTTTGCCAGGGGGTTGGACCCAGTGATCTCTCGAGGTCCCTTCGAACCCCTGTGATTCTGTGACTCAAGCTTCATTCAGCTGAGTCCGCTAACACTTTCAGTCTAACCCAAACTCAATAACATTAACAGCAGACTTATGAGGCTAATGTGGCCCTTTATGGTCCATTTTCTTATTATTTCCTCCATAAACCCTCTCCACATGCAGCACTGGCAGCCTGAGCCAGGCTTGCACGCCTGTACAGCGCTGATGTCAGTGGCTCACCGGCCCTGGGCTGGAATATGAAATCCCTGAGTAGTTTTTGATCTGTTCCTAGATACTGCCAACACACAGCAAATACACTGCAAGCACTCATGCAGGTCTTGGTCCTTTTGAGTATCAAAATAAAACAAACACCGTTGCTATGCATTTGTTCATTCCCAGCTTGAATCATTCCTGTCAGAGCTTCTCAAAGGATCCGTAGCTGCCTAGACTACTTCACTGCTTGCTCAACAGGCCTCCCTCACTGAAATACCTCTCTAGCAGATGAATAAGCAAAGAACTTTCTTCTCAAGCATTTCAAGCAGAACAGGAGGTGACAAGTATAAGCCAGGAGACTGGAAATCCTTTAATAATGTTTCCAGAAAAACTAAGATGAGAAAAAGGCAAGGAGAAGAGAAGAATTAAGCTCTATGGGACAGTCCTTTTGCACGCAAGCACCTAGTTTTTAAAGGCATTTCCAAATAATCAACCACAAAGGCACATGTGAAACAGAGAAACAGATGGAAGGAGTCTGAATTAACCTCAAGAACAAGTTTGGAGCAGCACCCCAAGTCACAGCACCCAAGCAGCTCAGAGCACTATCACAAAACACAAACTCTTCTGAAAGGAAGAAACAGAAGAAAAATCATTCTCTTGACTGGTCACAATATGTTGACAGACAAAGACACAAAGTGCCACGTTAGCACCGCAACACATGGACATCTTACCAGCTTTCCATCTGGTTCAAGGTCAAACCCAAGGGTTCAAGGAACCCATTTGTTCCAAAAAGCACCAGCTTAAAAGAAACAAAGTCCATGCAGAAGAAAACTCCTCTTCACTTTCCTTCCCAGCTCCTACCCTGAGCAAGCAGCTTAACCCCAAGCGAAGAACTGCCTAGGTAATTCCAAAGAGAAAGAATCACCGGGAGATCAGCCCACAACAGTTTACAGAACAACAGGTTCTCTTGTTTGAAATCATGTAGCAGGGTACAGGTATTCAGAAACAACACACAGGGTGTTTGGAAGGTCAGAGGGAATGCTGAAGGAGTAAGTGATGGATCTCTAGCTGTATTGATATAAAACATAGATGATTTCACTCGCTCAAACTATTGGAAGTTCAAGCCTCAGTCTTTCAAGGATATCAATGTTTATATAAGCACAACACCTTGTATGAAAGGAGTCAATCTACTTACTGGATTTCCAGATGAAATATCCATAATCAGTTATTGTATTCAGTCAGGCAGAATCGCACGGAACTCTGTTCCCAGCACAGACAGCAAACTGATCCAGGAGATGCCCTGTGGCCACTAAATCAAAAGCAAGCTTTATTGCAAATCTTTATAGCCTCAATTTGTTAATCCTACAATCCTCTAGATTTTGTACAAAAAGCACAACCACCACAGACGAGCAGCTTTCTCCTCCTCTCTGCAGTAAGCAGCAAAAGAACCATACTGAGGGCTACTCTTAGGAGCAAATGAGAAGCATGTAGCTGGCTCAAGTTCCTTGGGCCAGACTGTAGAAGTAAAGACAGGCCAATTACCCAAGTGCTGCGGCAGCGATGAACGGTGACTTACCCGACATACTCTCACCATGCTTTACTTTCCCTGGCTTAACTAACCCAAAGCAACCAGACTAAAGCAATCTTAGAAGCCAGCTGCCACTGCTGACACGGGTCTTTGCATACGCCTAGCCACAGGGGATGTGCTCATATAGCCTGGCGTTTCACTAAGCACATCCCCTACAAGAAGCCACCTGCCTCTAGCCCAAGGTGTTCCGCGCAGGGCCGCTGCTAACCACCGCTTACGTTCGCATTAAGGCACTTCACCAAGGACTTTGCACCCGTGGGATGACACACTTGGAGGTCTGTCCCTATAGCACCAGTGAGAATAGCTCAGATGTCACTACTACAGTTTGCTAATAAGATTACAGCTTGTTTTCAGTAACATGGCAATCAGTTCATCAAGATCTTCCATTATGCAAGCAGCTCGGGGAGCAGCGTCATTTCAGGTTGTTTTGAAGAAGCCAGTTCTGCAAGCGATAAAGAGGACACTCTGCATGCATGGAGTGTTTCATACCAGATCCAGCTTTCCCCTCACCACAAGGCACTCCCCTGCTCCTGTCCTGGCATCCCTAGCGACGCCAGAAAGACAAGGCAGAGATAGGTTGCCCAGTGTTACGCACATGAAAGACTTAGAACCACAGAATGTGTTGGGTTGGAAAGGACCTTTAAAGCCCATCTAGTCCAACCCCCTGCAGTGAGCAGGGACATCTTCAGTAGATCAGGTCACTCAGAGCCCCATTGATCCTGACCTTCGCCAGGGATGGGGCCTGCTCTGGGCAACTGGGGCCAGTGTCTCACCACCCTCAGAGTGAAGAACTGCTTCCTAATATCCAACCTAAACCTCCCCTTTTCTAGTTTAAAACCTTCATCCCTCATCCTGTTGCTACATGCCCTTGGGAACAGTTCTTCCCCAGCTTTCCTATGGGCACCCTCAGGGACCGGAAGGCCGCTATAAGGTTCCCCCAGAGCCTTCTCTTCTCCAAGCTGAACAAGCCCAACTCTCTCAGCCTGGCTTCACAGGAGAGCTGCTTATAAAGACTTATATCCTGATGCTCGTGTGTAACACGCTGCTTTAGCTCAGCACCTCCATCGCTTCGTGTGACAGACCTGAATTCCAGAGGTTACCTCCACACAGCACTGGGAGGTAAATAAATCAGAGGTCTAACTTAGGTAACAACAATCACTTCTATCAAAGTATTTAAGGGCAAAGAAGCTCCATCTCGACACCCCTGTCTCAGGCCTTGATCAGGATCAGACTTGTCTCCACTCCGTCTAGCAAGGGTCTAAACAAGCGAGCTAAGGACTAGCCTACACTGCCTGTAATTACAGCTCTGCCTGGAGCTGTCTCAGAGCGAAACTCAGAGTGAGCACTGCATTGATAAGCCCATGTAGATCCAACCAAATCAAAAATATTCAAAGCCACGCTTAGTTTAGTCTGTTAGCTCGGTGTCTGTGCCCTCATGCTGGAGCTTGCTTTGCCCTCAGCAGACGTAGCCCGTGCTGGCCCTGCCTGTGTTTCTGTTTTGCTGTCAAGTCACCACAGACGAGCCCGCTGCTCACTTTCCCTGCGCCAGCACGGTAAGCCAAACAGGAAAGGCCTCTTATCCACACGGAAATCTGGCTGTGAGAGGGGGGACCTGGCCCAAACGAAGCTTTAGGAACCCTGGGATCTTTAATGTGCCTGTGAATTGGAAAACCTGATCTACCGGATGATCATATGAGAATCATTAATTAAAAGGTGGCATTCCCACCCCTATTTTCATCTTCACACCGAGCCCATGTTCATCTAAATACACAAGCAGCTTTGTCTGTCCAGCAGCCACAAAGATCCATGGTCTGTCACTCAAGTTCCACCTATCAGCACACCATCAGGACGCCAAAACCCACCAACCACTACAGACAGGAGCTCCCACTTACTTGTTTGTACCCATGTCCTCAGCACAGAGGCTGCCCTGGGCTCCCTCCAGCTGCCCTGAGGCTCAGCCTGTGCACGAGATTCCCAGGAAGCGCTGTCACGGGCTCACAGCCCTTTTGTGACTTGCTGTCACACACTGCAGCACACACTGCCAGGGATTTTGCCAAAGCCAGAATGAGTCAATACCTTCCAGTTACTAAAAGCCCCCTCAAAACACACCACCGTTACGTCAAATGAGAGATCTTTACCTTATTTCCAGCACTGCTCTGACTTCAGTTAAACATTGGCACAGCTCACAGGATGAAGGACCACAGGGCTGTCAGAGGACAGACTGACAGTGTGTTTGAACCCTTTATAAACAGGCTGCAAACTTATTTGTGTGTGACTGTTCATTAAGGCAAAGGCTTTCTACCAAAGCATGGATTCACACACACCAAGTATTTGTCCCACAAGTTCTTTAATGTGGAACTTCAAGCGAATCATAGAACAGTCTGGGTTGGAAGGGACCCCAAGGAGCACAGAGCTCCAACCCCCTGCCACAGGCAGGGACACCAACCTCCAGGCCTGGAGCTACACAAGGCTGCCCACGGCCCCAGCCAACCTGGCCTTGAACACCCCCAGGGATGGGACACCCACCCCCTCTCTGGGCAGCCTGTTCCAGCCCCTCACCACTCTCTCTGGAAAGAACTTCCCTCTAATATCCCATCTAACCCTTCCCTCCTCCAGCTTCACTCCATCCCCCTTGTCCTGCCAGTCTCTGCCCTTGAACAAGCCGATTCCCCTCCTGTTCCTCTGCTCCCTTCAGGGACTGGCAGGCTGCAATGAGGTCCCCCCACAGCCTTCTCTTCTCCAGGCTGAATCAGCCCAGCTCCCTCAGCCTCTCTCTGTAGGGGAGCTGCTCCAGCCCTCTGATCATCTCCATGGCTCCTCTGACCCCTCTCCAACAGTCCCACATCTTTCTTGTATTGGGGCCCCAGCTCTGGACACAGGACTCCAGCTGGGGCCTCCCGAGGGCACAGCAGAGAGGGACAATCCCCTCCCTGTCCCTGCTGCCACCCCTCTTTCAGTGGAGCCCAGGATAGCATCAGGATGATAGAACTCATTATTTCTTGTTGCAGCCCATTCTACCAGCCCTACCTACATGAGGGCACAAAGCCGGTAATTCTAAGTGGTTGGGCAGATGTATGGGAACTGGCAAGAGAGTCTGAAGAATCCCAGGAGTAACCTGCTGACCAGCACGAAGGACGGAGGGGTGGAGAGACAGGCTGGGATCAAGCTATGCTTCACACTCGGGAGGTTTACAGATTCAGGAAGATGGAAAGACAGTCATGAGCTGCTTGCTTGGACTTCACAGCTAAGAGTTACTACAGCTAAGAGTTACTACAGCTAAGAGTTACTACAGCTAAGAGTTACTACAGCTAAGAGTTACTACAGCTAAGAGTTACTACAGCTAAGAGTTACTACAGCTAAGAGTTACTACAGCTAAGAGTTACTACAGCTAAGAGAAAGGGCTTGGCTGTGACACGATCCCCCCTTGACTGAAATTTGTAGTTACTCTATAGTCAGTATCTAGAGCGCTGCCACTGCCCCCAGCTCTGAGCACCTCGGGTAGGACCAGGCCAGCGTTAGGAGGAGCGGGTTCTGCAGGGGCCATTTCTCAGTGGTGCTTCAGAGGCACCGCCGCTGCCACTGGGTAAACCAGTGGGTGTCTTACTGGGAACCAACGAGCATGCCAGAGCTACTACTGCAAAAATTAATGTCAATTCGTTAGAAACCCAGGATGCTTGGCGTATATATATGATAATAGGCCTGGTTTAGGTCAGTCTGAGCAGAGGCTTGGTTACCCTTACACACACCGGTCACGTTTCTCCTGCCAGCGAGTCCCCAAGGAACAGGTGTGAATTGCCACTTGCTTAAAGTGTTTTGGTCAAAGTTAGTGAGCAAATTTGGGGTTCCTGCTGTAGCACCTCTTCAGACCTGACCACGGAGGTGTTCTGGCACCAGTACAAACACTGGAACTCGAATAACTTGTTTGGCAAAGCCCGTAAGTTGTTACTGAATATTTTGATTTTTATCAAACCAACCCTGTGATACCCAAGCTGTGCGTTCTCTTACACATGGGTAATGTTAAAGTCATCTCCCACATTATTCCTGTGTCATTTCCCCTGTTATTGGCTTTTACATCTCAAACTTTGCCCTGGAACTTTTGAAGATTCCCTTCCTTGCTTCTACACACAAGGTCAAAGCAGGCTGGGAAAAATGACAGTCAGAAGCATGAAAACACGAGCTAGGAATAAAGTAAAAATCCCTGTGAGTGTATTGACACAAAATGAGCCGGTTTCAATTCCTGCAGCAGGGAGATGCTCTGGAACTTGGTGCAACATGTAGGCTGGTGCAACCACATGTTAGGTGGAGTTTTAAGTCAGCATCTAAGCACGCAAACAGTGAGGTGTTTGCCAAGCAAGGGAGTGTAACTTTCAGCTGTACCCTTTGGGACCTGCGTTCTGTGCAATATTTATAAATACCCAGCTCTCACCCTCCTGCAGTCCTATGGATCACTCAACAGCTCTCAGCCCCCCGAGCTGCCAGGGCAGTGTTACCCCTGAATCACAAGGAAACACACACTCAGCATTTTAGCCCCCCTACCCCAAGCCACACACGTGTCCCCTGGGTCCCACTCCCACAGCTCACCACACTCACTCCAACTGTGGAGTTAATACAAAAAAACCCCACCAAAAAAACAAACCACAAAGAGAAGCGGGGGGAGCTTCAATTGGTTTAGTTTCATGGTCAAGGCAGTCAAAGCAGAGAAGTAAAGAGATTATTACAGCCCCCTTAACCCTGGAAACCTACCTTGTTTCCACCTATGCTGCCCCAGGTATCACCTATGCCTACGCCCTGCCTTCAGAGGAAGGGCAGTCGTCACCCCGTCCATCTGTACCCCGCGACCGCGCTCCGTACCTGCTGGGGCTGCTGAGCCGGGCGCAGCTGGCTTCCCGGGCAGTTGCCAGCCCCCCCAGGGCCTGGGAGTCCCAGTCCTGGTGGCCCCAGAGCCACAAGTGCCACGCTTGTCCATGTCCACACAGGGAGGAGAGCGGCGGTCAGTCCATAGGAGTCCCTCTGCTGCGGAGTGGCTGCCAAGTCTCGTGGCTGATAAGGAAGAGCTGATCCTTGTCACACACGGGGCGCTGACTGGGTGTCCAGGAGCATCCTCTCCTCCCTCTCTGCATCCACCCGCCTGGGCAGACACAGCACAAGTCACAGTAAATCCAACCTTCAAGGCAGCGGTGCCCAAGGCTGAGCCACCCACGCCTGGGACGCGGGCTGAAGGACACAGCCCACAGCCAGTGTCCAGCCCTCGGAGTAACCAGAAGGCAGCACGGAGTTATTTCCAAGCCCGGGCTGGAGCTAAACATTAACTTGAGCCTGAAAAAGTAACTCCCACGAGCAGCGCTGGGAAGGAGGAGTCACACGGTGTATTTGCTGCTCAGAGTCATACTTCTCTGAAGTCAGAGAGCTTCAAGAACAGCAGCACCAAGCATCTGCCTGGGGATGCGGGGTGGGGGCAGCAAAAAAACCCTGAGCAGCTGTTAAAAAAGCAAATTCAGCATTTCCTGCCATAGCTGAGCAGTGAGTGAATCCCAGCCATGTGTCAGGCATCGGTGTGGAAAGAGCAGCACAAACCATAACACCCACTGAGAGTATTTTGCAAGCTTCAGATCCTTCTTAAAAATCTCATCTACCAGCAACCCACGAGCGAGTGAAGGGTTAAAGCAGTCAAATTTCCATCTCCGTCCTCACAGGTTCTGTTTTCCCTTGTTTTTCTCTCCAGTCTCCTCTCACAGCGCTTCCATAACTCCCCTTTCCTCCAACACTTACTATTCATAATCCTGAAGTTACAAGGCAAACAAGTCACTTTAAAGTTTCCCTGATGCAAAGCTTCTCCAGCACAGGTAACCACCCTGATCCTTGTTTCCAATACTCCCAGTAAGGTGGATCTGTGGCTCAGCCTGCTTTGCCTGCAGCGGCTTTAAGCGCAGCAGCAGCTGTTTCAGAGACGAGCCCTCATAACTGCACGAGGCATCTCAGTTTTGCTCCGTACCCAGGAATACAGCGGCTTTTCCAGGCTCTGCTTTAGCCCAGCCACCTTCACCCCACCTTGCAAGCACACAGACAGTTCCTTGCAGAAGGAAAGCTACTGGACCTCCCACCACGATCCCGCTTTGCACCCCACGTCAGGCAGGATTAGCCCAGACACTGTCCCAAGCCAGGCTTAGCCCTGGCTGCATCCAAGAGAGATCCCTGATTAACTCCTCCTGCACTACGCCAAAGGACATCAGCTGTCCAGGATGGCACATCCCCAGCCCACAGCCTTCGGCTCTGCCCCAGCACTGCTTGAGCCCCCTGGGGAGACAGAGGGAGGGCGAGGTGGTTGGGGCCTCTTACAGCCCCCCACACTCAGCATGCAAAGATATTTGTGGGATTTTTCACATACACATTTTACCCTTTCCTACTTACCCCAAGTTCCTGCAAATTTTTATTCCTCTCCTCAAATTTCAGACACTGAGGACAGCTGTCCAGTGAGAAGGAACCACCACAGTGAAGGTGGGTCCTTCTCCAGGGAGCTGAAGGTGCCTGCAGAAAGCTTCTGTGTACAGGGGGAGTTGGAGCTTCCCCCTGCTCCCCACAGACCCTCCATATGCACTGTGCAGATCTCTTCAACGTGCACGCTGAGTGACATTTCTTAGCTGGGTTATTCGCTGCAAGTGGTCCTCATAAGGGACCAAATTAAAACCCAGGATACCCATACAGCTTCTCCCCCATCAGCTGCCAACTGGGATAAACCACAGGACATGCCAGTCTGGAAGAATCTCAGCTTGGGAAGTCCAGGTACGACAGAAGCCCACCCATGAGCCACAGCTCTTACAGCACTGCTGAACCAATACTTACCAGTATCAATATGTATAACCACCTGAGGGGTGGGTGTCAGGAGGATGGGGTCAGTGTTTTTTCAGTGGTGCCCAGGGACAGGAAACGGGAACAAACTGGAGCAGAGGAAGTTCCACCTAACCCTGAGGAGGAGCTTTCCTGGAAGGGTGACAGAGCCCTGGGCCAGGCTGCCCAGAGAGGTTGGGGAGTCTCCATCTCTGGAGACATTTAAAACCTGCCTGGATGTTGCCCTGTGTGCAGCCTGCTCAAGGGGATCCTGCCCTGGCAGGCGTGGGACTGGGTGATCTTCAGAGGCTCCTGCCAACTCTGACCATTCCGTGATGCTGTGCTTAGACATAAGGCAACATACTATAAAAAACCCCCAGCGTGTATGCAATACTAACGAGCTTACCAATGCACAAAGGGGAACTCAGACCAGTTCTGATGGCTTTATTCAGGTAGAGGCAAGGCTTGTTGCACAGCTACACCAGACACAGGCCTGTGCTGTCCTACATGACTGCACAAACTGGCCAGGGTTTGGGACATGGGAGGGGAGAGCAAGAAGAAGAGGCAGCACAAACCTCTGCAGCAGGTGATGCTGCTTGTACAGCCCTGGGGAAGCGTTCCCCCTCCCCAGGGAGCACCGAGCCTTTCAAATGGCTTCACACCCAGTGCCCTGCCCAGAGACAAGCAGCTAGGTTTCAAGCCATTCCTTCTCCTGTAACACAGAGCACATGGGAGCTGCCAGTACTGCAAGGAGCCGGGCACAGCAGCCCATAACTACACTTCTTTCAGCCCTCTGCTACATTCCTCCTCTTTATGAGCCAGCTGCTCGTCCTTTCTGACCGTCAGACTTCGGTGTGGCTGCCAGTGGCTCCTACAAGCTCTGTCAGTGCAGGTTTCCCCACAGCAGCAGTGATTCAGCCAGGTTTGGTGCACAACTGAGGCCAATTTAAAGCATACAGAACAAAAACAGATTTTCTTACAGTGCCTTCAGCTTTGATTACTCCTCTAAAGCAGGACACAGGTATTGATGCAAGTTTAAGATCTCTGTGGGTACTGAGAGCATCTACACGGTTTCTGATACTCCTGTCTGACCCTCAGTTATTCAGAGCTTTAGAGAGGGATAATCAGCAGGTTTCTTCCCTAGCTTGTGAGAAAAGAGGTGGAGGACTGGAACACAGGGCCAGCTGAGGCTGCATTTTTGGACAGACTGAATTAGGATAAATATTCCAACTCCAGTTTCGAGCTCTCCAGCATGTTTCACGCTCCAGGACAATCTTCCTGGCGTCATTAGAGATGAGCCAAGCTCACTAGGACAAGATCATCTGGATCACAGGAGCTGAATCTTACTCAAATATGGAGACAAAGAGACATAGCAATGCTCTCAGCAGCCAATTAGTTCCAATGACTCACTGGTACGGACCCGGTGCTGTTACCGTCACAGGTTTAGTGCATGAGTTACTTCTGAAGGTATCTGTGCACCCTGCCAAGCTGACATGACTTGGCTCGCTCAGTAAACTGTTTTTTTTTCAGGACCAAAAAGGAGAGGAGGGGGAAAACACACAATATGCTTTTGGATGTTTAGGAGCTTCAGCTGGGCAAACCACGTGCAGGATGGAGACCTAAAGATCGCAGGGACCCAGCTGGCCTGGAAGACCTGCCTCTGAAGGCTGCCTGGCAGAGCTCAGCACCAGCGCCCTCGGGCTGGATTGAGCACAGTGGTCATGAGCTGCCTCCCACCATCTTAGGGCAGCATTACATTTTTCAAGCATCTCCAAAGTAATTTGTTACCTTGAGAATCCAACACAAGTGAAAGACACTGCAAGGCAGAGTAGAGGGGAAAAACCTGCAGCTGAAACCCCACCAGGCAAGTCTCTCTTCCTCCAGCAGGTTTATTTTTATGGAGCATGTAACATGAGGGCAGCCTGAAAACAGTTTATCCCCTCCTCCACCCCATCACCTATCAAGAAAATCCTCAAGTTGTGTTACCTATCCATCACGTGGAGCCATTAAGATTAAGAGATTACTACAGTTTCTGGAGTCACCCAGGCGGTGAGATTATCCAAGTCCCAGCCTGTTCCCAGCCTGGCAGGGAGGCAGCACCCCGGCTGTGGCCCAGAGCAAAGCACCAAGCTGCAATCATGTCTGGGTAGCAGGCACCAGCTCCCAGCAGCCGCCCCACAAGGCCGTCTGGCTCTGCCCTGAGATCACACCAGCATCTCAGCCCAAGAGCTGCTGAGAAGCAGCCACAGCAGCACTCGAACCCTGCAAAGTGCTTCTGCTCATGACTCTACCTCATGAGACAAGGCCTAATTTGTCATCCTACCAGGAGAGACTCAAGCGTGCCCACGGGAGCTGGCGTATCAAGCCAGTGAAGTGGAGAGGTAAAGCATCGCCTTCCCCAAGAGCACAGCATTATCCCCTTGCCTCCCCCCCAAGAGCCCAGCATCATCCCCTTGACCCTCAGTGCTCTACCCACACTTAGGGTGGCTCAGACCCAACGATGAACAGTGTGACCTTGCTTACTGTAAAGCCCAACAAGCTGTGTGTCAGAGCACATAATCTGCTTTACTGCACCCAGGAGTTGTAACAAACAGAGGATTAAGACCTTCAGGCGGTGGACAGTGAGAACAGATGCTTCCTGAGCTGAGACTGCACACAGATGCCTATTAATCTCATGTTGAAGAAAAAAAAAACCCAAACAAACTTTGGGCAAGGAGGAACCCCTCACATCTGTCTGGGTGTGATGCTGTAGTAGAGCAGGAGAGCAGCTCTGAGCAGAGATCTCCACCAGACACGGGCTGGTGGCTGGGTTCATGGCTGCCTCCAGCTGCCCACCCCATTCACTACTGTCACGGCTTGTGTGAGTAAAAGGTGGTGGGGGGACCATACACTCTTTAGACACAGATGTATATGTAGATAAGCAACTGCAAAGTTGCTTAAGCCTAATTGCTACTAAAAATGTAATTTAAATCCCCCAAAACATTTCCACTGCTCAAGGAAGAGCTGTAACAATGGAAGGAAGCACTAAGACACAGCAGCTATTCTTAATACACAAAAAACCTTATTCTGATGAAAAACCAAGACTTACTAATTTAAACTGAGTCTGTTTCTGCCCCCTGGGCATTCTCAGACCTTATAAAATTGGAAGCCTTAGCAGATTTCTGGGGATGACCTTGTTTACCTCCCTATTCAAACACGTGCCTGCCATCCACAGAGCACCGTGCCCTGCAAACACTGGACCTTTCTCGCTGGACACTTGGGGCAGAGAGAAGTGACTGGCACCAGATTAACACCCATCAAGCTGCTTGTTCACTTCCTTTAAACACAGGGACCTATTAGAACTACAGCCAGCTGACAACACGCTGCACATCATTCCCAAGGTGTGATAGGAGAGAGGCAGATGAGTTCTGATCTGCAGGCAGTTCCCTCTCCAGATGCCATGAGTAACCACCACCCCATCCCAGCTCAGCCCAGTCCTGTCAGTGCAGCTCATGTGAGGCCAGAGCGCTGAGCTTGCCCCCATCACCATCTTCATGGAGTGCTTTGCACCTCCTTAATTTTCACAGAAAAGGAATACATAAGAGCATAAATCCCCAAGTTCATGTCCAGGCCTGTTTCCCAAACTTCATTTTGATTTGTTAAACTTTCTGTTCCCTTCTGGGAAGCGGATGGGGCAACAGAGCTACAAATAGAGTGTCAGGAATGGATTATCTTACTCTGCTGCCCCAGTTCTCAGCCCAAAGACATGATAGATTAGGTTGTCATCTTGTTTATTTCCTGCATCATAATCACAAGCAGCGGGATGGGCTCCATGGGCTGAACTCACCATGAGTCAGTGTGTGTGCAGGCATCCCATAGGAGTTGCTGCCTGAAGAATGCCAGGCATCCACTCTTGAAAGAGCAGAAGTCATGCACGTGGCACGGCCCCACAAGCAGGGCAGAAGCAAATGGTTCAGAGCTACCAAGGTTATGAGACAGTGGAACAATAGGTACTGATACCTGGCCTCAGATAAGACTGAGTTTTAGCGGGGATGGCAGGACAGGAGGACAAGAAGAGCAGAGGGACCTGAACACAGCTACACAACTGCACTGCTTACTAAAAGTGAAACACCTCGAAACCACAGCGGGCATTGAGTACAAACACAGTTTTCAACACAGCATCTTCTGTAGGGGTTTCCTGATAGATTTTCAGAGACTCACAGAATCACAGGGGTTGGAAGGGACCTCCAGAGCCCATGGGGTCCAACCCCCTGCCAAAGCAGGGTCCCTAGGACAGGGCACACAGGTCGGTGTCCAGATGGGGCTGGAATCTCTCCAGAGAAGGAGACTCCACACCCCCTGGGCAGCCTGTCCCAGTGCCTATTTTAGAATCTAATAGTTTTAAAAACCTCTCCAGAAGTTTTTATATTGGGTCAAACTAGCTGAAACCACATCAGAGGTTAGGCTGGAATGCCCCAGTGTTACTGAAGCTTGTTTTGTTGAATCATGACAATAAAACCTAAATCCACTTACCTAAACTCTCCAAAATCCATGATCCAGAGACAATACTGGATAGGTCCCTGCACATTGTCCCTACACAGGTAGACACAGGGCATTTCCATGGGGATGAAATGCTGCTGTGCTCACCCATCAGCCTCAGAGCAGGGACACACAACAGTACCCTCCTTTCCAAGGGAGTATCATTTTCACAGATCCCCGTTGCTCAACCATTTATTTCCAAAAGACAATTCCACACAGCCCAGTAGCAGAAGTTCTCACTTAGCAGCCAGGAATTAGTAAGTGCCAATTATTCTGCTCATAAGCAACCATTGTGCTTGTACTCAAAAGTGCCATCATTTATCTTAACAGGCTTCTGTTCCACTTGGTCATCTCCTCAGCACTAACAGATCCATCAGGAGGAACCCAAACTTCCCTGTGTGGAGAGATTACAAGTGGCCCATAATTTACATTTATGGGCATTGTCCTCCAGAAGACAGTCAGTACAGAGACAGAACCAGACTGCTGCTTTAAAGGCTCAGAAGCTTAAAAAAAAAGAAAAGTCAGCTGTCACTATTTTTGCTGTGCTGGCACCCTGTTCTGAAGTCACCACACAGAGCTTGTTTGTACTAGTTTCATCTATAAACGATGCAACAGCTGGAGCAAAACTGCTTGAGATGCTGAGCCTGATTGCACAATACAGCCGACAGCTCTCACAGAGCTCACAGCAGCCAGGAGTTTGTTAACTCATTAGGAGAGGGCTTGTTTTTTCCAAATTACTCATGGCAAAGTTTAATTACATGTGTCTTCATGAAAACCAGGATTGGAAGACTGTAGGCATGATCTAGGATTGAGGGGCCAAGGAGGGGATGGAAGAGCTTGCTACAGACCCATCCCTAGGGGTGTTCAAGGCCAGGTTGGATGGGGCCCTGGGCAACCTTGTGTAGCTCCAGGCCTGGAGGTTGGTGTCCCTGCCTGTGGCAGGGGGTTGGAGCTCTGTGATCCTTGGGGTCCCTCCCAACCCAGACCAGGCTGGGATTCTATGGGGCAGGTGAGGCTGGTGGTGCAACATCATCTCAAAGGCTGGTCAGGGAGCAGAGAAGGGCCTATAAATCCCCACACACCAGTTGCTTTTGTGTAAAACCCCACTGGCTCTAGCCACGGGGCCAAAGAGAAGATCAGACACACCAAGTCTTGGGTGTCACTGCCGTGTTGCAAGACAGATTTTTATTCTTCAGTTTACACATGCTGGGCAAGTTGAGAGTAACACGGTGCTACTGCCAAGGCAAAAAGGTGACATCATGTACATCATCCACTGAATAGGCACTGTCAAACCCAATTAAAGCAGCAGGAATTCAATCCACACTCACAGGTGAGTTGAAAACTATGGAGATTTCACAGAAGCAAATCTAAAGACATGTACAGAAGCAGATGAACTACAGCAGCTGTGACCTCACAGCTCTGCTAAGCCCGATGAACTCTTACAACCAAACCGACAGTCAGGACTTGCTTTAACCAGGCTGGTCTAAGCAAGCAGAATTGGACAATGGATGCTTCCTGACACAGGCATCACTTGACTGTACCTGTTCAATCGAGTCCTGCTCAGGTTTTAGCCCAACACACAGCTCACACCAACACAGCTCAGCCTGACCTAGGCTGGGAGCAGTAGCTCCCGGTAGGAGCAAGAGCTACACGTGCACCAGGTACAAAGAGGAGGAGGTAAGACCCTCTGTCCTCACAGTTGTGCAAAAGCAACTCTTGGGCAGTTTCCTGTAAGACCAAAACTCTTCAGAAGTAACTAGAACAACCCACAGGAATGGTAGAAACCAAACCACCACGATGGGAGGTGCAAGGATGTCACCTTACCGTAAAAGCTTTCAAGCTGCCCCATCTGCATCTGAACTGCTGAGGTTCCCAGCTTCCCACTGTGGCACTGGGACACCTGCATCAAGACTGAGGAGGAGAGAGGAGCGCGGTAACCACCAGCTAGGAAACTGGCTTCCTCAGAAGCATGTGAGTCAGTGAATTAATGATGTAATGAATTAGAGAATTAACAAGTCACACTGACAGGGGACTAAGCTGTTGTTTGATTTTTACCTAATTAGTTCATGTAGTAAATTTGGGATCATGGGGTACATTCACTTGTAGCAGAGAGGTCCAAACAAACCACAACAACTGACTCAGTACTCCTGTCTGAAAACATCCCTGGATGGGGTTAAATGATACCCACAGATCCCCAGCGAGCAACCAAGGGGCAACTTCTTGACCCTTACCAAGATCAGCTTTGCTTTGCCATCTGCTTTGTTGACACTAAATATGAGGCAATGCGAATCCATGACAAAATGGCCCAGGCCTCAATAGCAGAGTTCCCAGAAAAGCCTTAAAGAAGCCATTCCTTGGCCCTACATACAGATCTACCACTCTCCCACCCCCGTTTGGTTTTCTTCCCACTAACACAGTGTCCCAGCTACAATAAGCTTTGCCAAAAGCCATTCTCCAAAAAGCTTTTTCCAGGATGTGTGCTGGTATTTAATAAAGCCTTGAATTCTCCCAACTGACCCGGCAGCTCCATGCTCGCTCCAAACTCTTCCTGGTCTCCAAACATCCGGCAGCTTCACGCCTGCTTTATGCTGGCCAAGAGAGTGTAGGAAGCACGGAGTGAATGAACTCTGCAACTCTTGGATTTGGGCTGTGGTTAGGAGGACTGCTCCCAGGAGGTATCCTTCCTCTCCTGTTTGTCAAAGGAAACCCTGCATCCAAACACAGCCATTACCTTTATCGACTTTTCCCCTTCTTATGCACAAGCTGGAGGGAGTCCAGGATTGTGGAATATTTGACCAAAACAACTGTATCTCGGATCAGCTGCAGGGATGTATATACTGCAGCCTCATGTCCACCTTCCGCTGTGAGACATGCAAGGATTTCCTTCCACTGTGTCAGCCCCACTGTTTCCAAACATCGACATTGTCTGAGCTTTACCTTGACCGAGAAAAACAACTTTCATCAGCAAAGCTGTATTTATTCACTGCTTAGAGAGGATATCCTTCCAGTTCCATTATATATTGGCCACCTGTTATGGATCTTGCAAGAGCTACAGGCTCCTGGTTTTCCTCTAGAACTCAAAGAGCACCCTCAAGACAAGAGCCACCACCTCCATTTCCAGCCCGGGTCACTTGGTTAGAGGTTGTCAGAAGTATGATTGAGCAGGAGAAAAGGAGGTTCAAGCACTGGCAGCGTGTTGATTGAGACAGTGAGAAATCAGAGCTCAGGGCTCCAGCACAACTGTTCATTTGGTGGCAGTAGTGACAGAGGTTTAAGGTGGCAGTAGTGACAGAGGTTTAAGGTGGCAGTAGCTATCACCTTGCACACAGGCGTCAGAGCTGCCCCACAAAGTCCTCTTCCTGCCCTGAACTAGCAGTGGTACATATGAGCCCCCAGCACGCAGACCTCCCTTCTGTGTGTGCATTCCATGTCCACCACAGGCTAAACCCAGGGAAGATTCACCAAAAACTGAAGATTACAGAAAAAGACATCTGTCTTTCCCCTTCCACCAGGAAACTGGCACCTACACAACCTCAACTGACACAGAAACGAGACCCTTCAGGGAGAAGGGCACCGGGTTGAGCAAAGAGTACTCTGTGCCATTACACAGAGCGATGCTGCTCCCAGGCTGCATTAGGTGACCTGGGCAGGGATAACCAAGAAGTATAACACAGTAACTCTTGCTCAGGACCCTGCTGTCACTGCTGCATCAATGCACAGGCTGACTGCTATGCTACTGCTGACCCATCAGCCTATCATGGTCAAGCAGGTTCTTGCCACTGCCCTCACCAACCTTCCTGGCAGCCCCCTCCCGATACAGACATGCGGCAGTACCAACCTCCACTGCTATCCAAGCCCCTCATCTTAGAGGCAACCTTCTACGAAAGGGCAAAAGAGGACAGAGAGGTGAGGATGTTGGTGCTACAAAAATCAACAAACAGGGATTCAGGCACCAGAAGTGTGCTTGGGCCTCAGCCAGGCTGTTCACTGAAACCCTGTGTCCTCAACTAAACACTGCAGTCTATCATTTCCTACACTCAGGCTCCACCATATGATGGAAGCGTGTATGTTCACGTGGGCATCTCACACACCGTAAGCCACAGGACTCAGTTCAACCAGCCCCAAACACTGCAAGTTATTGTAGATGGGAAAAAAATATCGCATTGTGAGAAGACTAAACAACTCACAGACAACTCGTGAAGTAACAAGAGGCTTGTGCTATTCATTAACAAGATTCAAGGGTCCCAAAACTTCTCCCTTTAAAAGCTTAAAAGGACATGAAGGAAAGACCAGAACGTTGCTTATTTTAAAGGGTTCCACTGCAGGACTTGCTGTGCTGGTTTTTCTATGTGACAACAGCAAAGTTCCTTCCATACACAGCTAATGCAGAGGATTTAGGGAGAAAGAACCCAATTTCTACAAGGGACCCAAATTCTGCCGACAGCTCAGGCACTGGGCGGCCCCAGGGCTGGTGGAACAGGCTATGCAGATGGAAACAATTATTTAGGAGGGGAAGGACTCCTGCACTCATGGAGCAACATCTCACTAAAATTGATGCCTCCCACCAACACATTCCAGACTCTTGGAGTAATCTACTTTGGGGAATACACTTTAAGCTACATCAGCTTTTATATTTCTTTCTCCAGACTTCTCCTCAATCACACAACAGGCTCCCCTGCAAAATGACCTAACAGCCTTACCAAACACCAACAAATACCAGAAAGCCTGGTAAGCATCAGAATCTAAACCCTTTTAGAGACCAAGCCTTTCAAGCAGGAGGTTCTGACTTCAGAGAAGCTTTTCACTACTGGACACACCTGAAGGGACTTGCCCACACAGTGAGCAGTGCTGCCATGAACGACTCCGACCCAAAGCCTATGGCATAAAGTAATTAATAAATCATACAGCCTACATTTGATAGGCAGAATATAAAATCCAAGTGCCTTATATACCTCAAAATCAGGTTCCTTAGAAAGGAACAGCACTCACTGATTGGGAATATCTGTTTAAGGGGAATCCTTCCAAGCCAGCTGCATAAAGAATATTTCATATACTGTGTTGCAGGAGGAGAATAACTCCAGAAGGTTTCAATTAAGAGTCGCTGCCATACGGATTTCACATCTGCAGCAGGAAGGCTCAAACACCATGTCACAGCTAAGACATTTTTATATCTCCAACTGAAAGCATTTAAACTGCTTGGAATTGAAGCATATGGGCTGTAACACCCCCAACTGAGCAAACGTTTTGCTGAACCAAGATCCTGAAAGACATGTGAAGCTAGAATATACTGTATTCTGGTCATGCATTGTAGCCTCTAATTTTTTATGGATAAAAAAGTTAAGAATATGCAGCCTGAAACCTCCTGTTCCTCCTCCCCCTCAGCCAAAGCAGATGAACCTGGTCAAAGTCCCACAGTGAATCCTACAGAGGACTAGAGGAGCCAGGTCCTTTGCTCCATGCAGGCAGAGAAGGTGCCCGTTCCCTGGAGCAGATTACACGTCACGACCTCATGTGAAGGGCTGCTTAGGTCACCTCTTCATCCAGCCTCCTGCTTAAAGCAAGGTCCAAAGAGAAAACAGTTGCCAGACCAGGATGCTGAGGGCTCTGGCCAGTTGGATCTTTTAAACGACTGAGGTGTGAGCACCTCCATAGGCCCCTGTTTCAACCCTCCCCTGCACTCACAGGGAGTGATATTTTTCCTTAAGACAAGCTGGCCCCTTGCCCATTTCAATTTATAAACCTTTGCCATGTGACACAGTTCCCCATCCAACTAATCAAAGACGCTCCAAACTGGAAAACAACATTTGTGAGTTTTTCCTTTCAGCATCACAAACACCATCTCAACACCCCACGTCCTGATGGAAGCTGAGCTACGGGGCTGCAGGCTGCGCCCTCTTAGGACACCTGGGACTATGAGCCAAATCCTCAGCATGAGTTTACTACGTGCAGCTGGCCCCAAGAACCCTGGTTCCTCTTTACTAAAACCAGATGTCAGCCAAGTTAAATCATCCCATGACTCCTTCAGGAGAAGGATGTAAACAGCCACAGCTCACCCTGTCGTCACCAAGAGAGACCAGGGATCCCAGCGTGCTACAAGGCCTCACCCACGCTGCTTTCACATGTGTGGATCGCTTAAATGCATCAAAATGCATTAGGTCACTTGAGTTTACACATGGTGTTTAGATCTTTTATCAACTTCTTCCAGAGTTTTGAGCTCAGGGGAGAAAGAAACTGCTATCTATGTCTGTCTACATACAATGCTTCCCAGTGGGGCCTTGGTGTTTAACAAACCCCACCCTGCCTGCAAAGTAAACGCTTTATAAGTAAGACAGGGAGGGGGTGGGAAGGGAGGAGAGATTAGGTGATGTGCTGAAGGTCCTAAAACATCCACCGTATAGCTTGGTGTGTAGAAGTGCAGGCTCCTGCCTCCCAGGAGGGAGTAGAAAAGAAAATACAGTCAAAAGAAACTACAAGACACCCAACTCCCCCCTGCCTCACTAACGCTGTGGCCTGGGGCGTTCAGTCCAGGTTTTGGTACCAAACTTGAGCAGCAGCAAACCAGACACTCGCTACAATATAGAAGGACCCTGGGATGAAGGCTGCTGGGTGCATACAAGAAATGATGCTTTGTCCCAGGGGAACAAGAGACTTTTTAGGTGCGTTAAATCCAAAGCTACAGGAAAACCTTTATTCTTTAAAAAAGGCATCTATTTTGAAAAGCTGCAAACAATCACACTGAAAGGAACCCTACAGCGACATACAAGCCTGCTCTGCTTGGCTACAAGTGCTGTGATGCTCCTGCTGATGCCCAGAAAACAGATTTGGCACCAGCAAAGGGAAAAGTAAAGCCCAAATTCCCTGGGGATACTCAGGTGCTTGCAGGCTACAGAGCAGCAGAGAGGTCACGCTACATCCACACCATGAGCCCCAAATGCTCAGGAAAAACAGGCCCAGGGGGCAGGCAGTGCAGCCAGACTCAGGTAAGATGTTAACAGAGGTGGAACACAACACAACAGCTGCAGGGTTCAGAGCCATCCCTCACATCTGCAGGCGTTCTCCACGTTCTCCAGGTCAGGCTCACATACCATCACCCCCCTGCAAGAAGCTCAGCCCCACAGCAGAGCCAGCGTGGCCTTTCCATTCCATCTTTAGCCAGACCCACACACAAGGTTTGTTCTCAGCATCCAGGTATTTCGTGTTTCCCATTGCTCAGGGAGCGGAAAACCGAGTGCGAACCGCTACACCCCCCGGCATGGGGGAACTCCACAGCAACCCCTCATCTTCAAAGGAGGCTTCTCAAGCAGGTTTTGGTCCTGGCACCCATCTCCCTGCTATTACATCGACACCGCAAGCGACAGCCAGCCCTGCCACACTAAAGCTATTCCGGGTGTATTTACACAGCCTAAAAACTACCCGAAGCCTATACTTAGGTGTCACCAGGCTTTAAACACCACCGAGCAATGCAACAGGGATTTTCTACTAGCCCTTTACTTTACACCTCGGTTAGAACGTTTCTAACTTGAGTGGTGGCGTTCTGGCCACCACCTCAAGATAATAAGGTTTATAATTGAGCCGAGATTAACAGAATCCAACGTATTCAATAGCCTGAAGGAGCGAGTCTCACGCACAGAGGCATCCCCGGGCGCTCCGGCTGCAGAACCGCATCCTCCTCTTAAGTGCACGTAGAGTAGGTGGAAACAAAACCCTTGAAGGTCCCAGCAAGCGCTCACCTCGCTGGGTGGGTGGGATGGGAGGCGCAGTTTTGGGGTGCCGGGAGTGGGGCTGTGGCTGAAACAATAGCCGCACGCCCCGGGTAGAGGGGAAGGGGGGTGGGCAAGGGAAGCCGCGTTTTCCTAGGAAAAGGGGCAATTTAGCTCCGAACGTTACAGCACCTCCGGGAAGAGGTGCCCCGCCGCTCGCCCACCACCAGCCTACCTGCTCGGGTCAGCGCCGCAGGCCGCCGGAGGAGAGGAGAAGCGCGGCCGGGAGCTCTTCTCTCCGCACCCGGTCGCGGCCCGGCAGCCGAAGAGTCTCGTTGCGCGGCCGCGGTATGGCCGGCCCCGCCCGCCGCTGCTCCGAGCCCCTCCCCAGCGCCCAAACCCGACCCCGGGCTCAGCGGGCAGGAGACACCCCGGACCGGGCGCGGAGCTCGGTGGCGGGAAGGGCCGACCCGTGGGAGCGAAGGGAGGGGGCTGCGCGGGGAGGGGCGGATCCTAGGCGGAGCCGCGACCCCGCAACAACGGCGGCCGTGACCGGTCCCTCACAGACCCCGCGGGGACGGCGTGGGGCATCCCCCCAGGGGAAGCAGCCGAGCCCCGGTCTGACCCCCCCGCCGGGCCGAGGCGGAGATTTCCTCGGCGAGCGGCGGCGTATCCCCCACATAACGGCCCTACAGAAATGAAGACGCGGATAAATAAGCTTTATTTCAGAGCACGCTGCTCCGGGCAAATATTTAGACGCGTGGGAAAGGCAAATACACACAGCGCGCTTCGTAATTAGCACGGGCCAGGGTAAGCGCTGCCCAGGCAAGACCCTGGGGAGACACAGCCTCTCCCCTCCCCCTCCCAGGAGCCCAGACAAACACTGCCACACACCGCACCGGGCTCTTTGGGATGAGACTTCCTAATTTAGGGCCTCTTCAAAAACCACTTTGCTCCTGGTGTTGATGCACACTTTCAACAAACAGCCCTTCTGCCCATAGAAGCACCAGGAGAGACCCTTCAGCCCCAAAATCCTACCAGCTGGTTAATTCCCATCGTTGGCATGTGCCTCTTCGGGCTGTGACCTTGACTGTCAGCACAACCCAGACAGCTGTAGGGAAATGCAAGCTCAGTATCTGCTAAGGGCTTAATTACTTCTTGTTAATTGGAGGTACCCTCCTTTCATTGGTTTGAGCTCCCAAGCCAGAGATCAGCAGAGCACAGACTGCAGTATGGCAATAACCCCTGGGCTGTATTGCATTTAAGCTCCAGTAAGAACAGCCACTGAGAGCCACTGCCTTGAAGATTAGTAGTGGTAAATGGAGAGCATCACCAGTGAGGAGTAGGGTTCGGTCCTTGCCAGAGAGGAACTCATCCCCTAAGGTGGGAGGGGAGCAGGGCACACGCCCAAGCACTGGACAAGAGGCTGCTGCTGTCTGTTTAACAGCGAGCCAGGCAACACCATTCACTTAGAAAGTGGCTGTTGTGACCGGTGGGCATCAATTTAGTCTTGATTAAGTTTTCTTTTCATGATTTGACCTCTCTCTGCCAGGCTGCAGTAGCTCTCCCCGATGCTGAGCAGGACTGCTGCTAGTGGTTGTGCTTTACTTCCTCCCTGAGGAAGCTAGGAGCTTCAGCCCTCTGTTCCAGTTTGCTTGTTATCTCCTCCCCAAGGTTGAAGCCAACAGCCCTCTGCTTCCCAGCCCCAGGGAGCCCAGGACATTCTCAACTTTTTCACTCAGCCACAGAGACAGCTGAGCCATGTAGGTAATGGGAGAGGATGGCAGCATTCGAATCCTCAGGACATTAGACATCTGGAGCAACTGGCAGACAAAGTTCCAGGTGAGAGACGAAAGCATGGTGCACAACAGCTGGGGAAGAGAAGGAGGAAAGAGGATTGTCACAGCAACGATGTTTTCAGGGAGGGTCAATTTTCAGCTGGAAAAGTGATGTGAGTGCTGTTCCCTCACCCACCCATCACATCTTTTGGTTTAAGTGTTCTGTCCCACAAGGGATGAGTTGAAAACCTGGTCCTTCAAACTGCTCTGTTTACATCAATATTCACATGTGAAGAGCTTTATGAGAATCCAGCATTAGCCCAACCATCTGTCGCCTTTGAGCAGCAATGAAAGCTTGTTATGCTGACCAGGTACAGCTTTGGTGGTGTGAACAAAGTCAAAAACGTTTCAACTGGAGGTATTAGCGATGCTGGGCTAAAGCTCAGCTTCTGGGTGTGCTAGCCAGACCCATGCAGCAATTTAAAATGATATTAGTCCATAGCTGTTCCAGCCCAGTAAAGGTCACTGCTAAAGCAAAGCTGGTGGAACGAAGTGTGGGTGAGTATCTCAGTTGCTGCAATTCAAAAATCCCAGCAATGTGAGTGAGCAGACAGGACTGAGCAGTGACAGTGCAGGCACAGAGCAGCTTTCCCTCCCGAGACCCTTCTGCAAAGGAACATGTGGTCAAGGGAAAGAAGACACAAGGCACTAAGCCTTTCCACTGCTTCAAATATATCTTTTGGGATTTGTGTAAAGCCTAAGAGGATTTGGGCTACCATATTGGCAAAGAGACACCTGGCTTCAGCTCTCACAGGGTTGGTGAAACACACCTAATTTTTAGACACATGCTCAACTGTAAAAAAGCCTGAAGCAGCTTTTAAAAATGCATATCAGCTATACAGACCAAGAGAGTTTCTACAGAACACTGAGCTAAACCTCTTACCTTAGAGGGATAGGTAGCAATTTTTGCTGTTTCAGATTAAGTTCTTAAGGACACTTTAAATACACATACATACTTTCAAATATGTATACACACAACATTCTTATACAATACCCATGTATGATAGTTATTCTGTTCAATTTTGTGTTACTTTTACCTTGTCTACAAGGGTTATTCCAAACAGGGAAGACAAGAAAAAAAGAATCATCTCTTGTTAGTCATTAACTAAGGAGAAACCCAACTTGCAGCTTTCTTCTGCCTAAGAGTCAGGCAGAGGTGAAAGAAAAACAAGTAAATCAGAGCTGAAGCAACAGAGCAGAAGATATGCAGAGAATTAGCCTGGTGATACTACTCACCATCACAATGTTACAGAAGTTACTCTTTTCAACATGGGAAGGTCTTATCTTCCAGCTCTCAGACCAGCTATCTGAGGCTGCTGTAAGACTTTGCTTTCGGCTTGTTGGCTGGGAACTCAGACAAGCAAGTTCTGGCCTCAGCTCTTCCAGAGATCCCCTAGATTGCACCTCCTCTTGTGTTTCTGTACTGGATGCATCAATCAGGTTTTCTTCTTCTGTCAGCTCATCCTCAAATTTAGAGTCAGAATCAGGCTCCCCAGAGAATTGTTTCATTAGTTCTTCCATGCTGGGCACCTGTACTAGAAACACATTCAAGAAGACTGCATAAAACATCACTGTTTCTTGCTAACAACAAGCCTTGCCTACTCTATTTAGGAACCAGGCAACATTCTTCTGAACTTTTTTCAGCTGAAATAAACACTTTCCAAGCCAATTTTCTTGCAGAGGCAATAAAGGGCTGTACAGGTGCTTGATTTTAACCAATTAGCTCTTAATCAGTAACTGTATTAAAGGAGGAGGGGAAAGATATGCTGCTTTCTGCTTGTGCCTGCTGTGAAGTAGCTTAAAACAAGGGGGTGTGAGTGAATTAGTCAGGAAAATATTAAGATGAACACCTTTATTTGTTTTAGAAAGATTAAGAAATACATTGCTATTTTAGTACTGTATGAGCACTGACCTAGAGAAGCTTAGCAGTATTTGTTAAAACAGAATCCAGAGTGCTTGTGTGAGCCTTTAGAGGCCTGCTGCTAACAGCAGTCACCTCAGAGCCAGGAACTGTGAGGGTAAATACAGTGTAACCTGAAAAACCTTATTCAGAGCATCAAGATATTCTAGAGTTACTCTGCCCACTCCAAAAGCTGCTATTCAACCTAAAGGTAAGTACATGGCACAGCTACTCTTTTCCTAGGCAGAGCTGGTCGCTGTAGCCTGCTTGTCAGGCACCAGTGGTAGGCCGTGCCTGTGCTGCTCGGGCAGTGCAACCTCTCACAGCCTCTGAGAGTGGGTTTGTGTGGAGACAGGGAGCCTCGCTGCTGTTACCAGCATCAGCTGTGTGCTAAGCCTGCGGTGTGGGAGCTGGGAGTGGAAAAGGCAGTGAACACACATGGAGGGTGGGAACGGGGAGAGGGGTGCTGTGGGGAGCATCTCCTTTTCCTCTGGCGTCTGCTGGTGCGAAGGAATAGGCTGGATGCCCCTGCTCCTGTGGGATCAGTTATAGGGCTGCATTCCGTGTTATTTAGTAACAGCAGAGGGCACCAAGAAGTAAAAACTCCCTCAAGTATAACTTTGTTCTCATTTTCTTTCCTATAGCTGTTCTGCAAAGGTGGAATTGCTATGTTTCAATTTACAATCCATTCCTCAGCCAGGATTGCTTATGCTCTGGGCTTAGAGCAAGCTAGCAAGGCTTTGTCCTCATGAATATATCAACAAGCCCATTACTAGCCTAAACCGAAGCTTATGTTATTAGCTACTGACATGTTAAAAGCAAGACTCACTGGTGGATAGGAAATAGATGCAAGATACAGAGATAAATGGAAATTCATGCCCTGCTGCCTCCACATATTTTATACCAGCCTCAGTGTTTATAAAAGTGTTACCTCACAGTTGCCCTGGGACCACCCCCCGACCCCAAAACAGAGTGTATGAGACCTACAGCACCTAATTTTGGATGTATACAAAGTGGAAGGGTTAGGTTTGCTTTCTGAGAGATTTTTTAACAGAATTTTACAAAAATTACTTGTCCTTCACCTTTCTTAAACTAAATTCCATGAGAAAAAGGGAGAGGGCAAGGGAAACCAGCTGGTGGCAGCTCGGCCTACAAACATTTTTAACAGAAAAGCATAATAGCTACACTTTGATTTTTCCATGCATTGCCAACAGACCTAAAACCCATTTAGATTCCCTCTGTGACAGGTGGAATTAGCCTAAAAATAGCTAGCAGTGTGCTTTAAAGAAGAAGCCAACAGATAAAGCCTTGATGCAGGAGCATTGTATCTGATCTACTGCAGAACTTACCTTCATTAAGGAGACGCTGTAACCAGATGATTGTTACGATCAACAGCATTACAAATGGTAAAGAGAACCAGAGGAAAAGAAGAGGGAAGGCCAGCGGGTACTGCATTGCTTGCTTCAGGGTATGCTAAGAGCCTGCCTGCTCCCCTTTGCTTCCTACCTTTTAATCACTCCCACTGCATCACAGAGTTAAGCTTAAAGCTGCTGTTATCCTTAGCACAGCCAGCAAAGGGGCAGCCCTGTCCTGTGCAGGGAGGGAGAAAGGAGGATTAAACACAGAATAAGAACTCTGAAAGCAGTTGATTTGATTGTCCTTCCTTTAAATGGTGTTTACAGGACAAATACAAAGTAGGAAGTTTTAAGGCTTGTATTAAAATGATAGTTAAGGTATGTTTATGCCTGCAGGTTCAGGGGAGGTAACCAAGGCTGCAGCCACATGAACCTGGGCGTCCAAGGTTACTTCTGGGAAATGAGTAAACCAGAATTACTCTGCAGAGATGTGCAGTGGGTGACTGGTGAAAAAGTAGAATCATAGACTCACAGAATGTGTTGGGTTGGAAGGGACCTTTAAAGGCCATATAGTCCAACCCCCTGCAGTGAGCAGGGACATCTTCACTAGATCAGGTTGCTCAGAGCCCCATCAAGCCTGACCTTGAATGTCTCCAGGGATGGGGCCTCCTCCGAGTCTATCATACCGAAAAACTTTTTCCTAATTTCCAACCTAAATATCTCCCCCCCCATTTGTCCCTGCGCGACAGGGACGCTGGGGTGTGGCGGGCGGAACGCGCGGCCCCGCCTGCTGCGCGCAGCCGAGGGCCGCCGACACCCAGCCACCGCCCGGAACGAGCGTCGGTGCCCGAGTTCCCGGCCGGAGGGAGCCGGGGGTGGCGCAAAATGGCGGCGGCGCGGGTGTTCGCCTTCCGCGACGTGCGCTGGGCTCCCGACCCGGTGCTGGAGCCGAGCGCGGCCGTGCGGACGCCCCAGCCGGTTCCGCTGGTGATCGACAACGGGTCCTTCCAGACGCGGGCGGGCTGGGCCTCCGCTGACCCCGCCGTCCCCGCTGAGCCCCTGCTGCGGTTCCGGTCGCTGGCCGCGCGTAGCCGCGGGGCCCGCGGGGGAGCCGGCGGCGAGACTCAGGTGGGCAACGACCTGGGGAGCCCCGAGCCGCTGCGCTGGCTGCTCCGCTCGCCCTTCGACCGCAACGTGCCCGTCCAGCTGGAGCTGCAGGAGCTGCTCCTCGACCACGTCTTCCAGCGCCTGGGCGTCTCCTCGCAGGTACTGCCGGGCGGGGGAAGGAAGCCGCCGGTGAAACCAGCCTGGGCTCGGGCCGTGCCTGAGGGGGAATGGGGGACGTCCAGCATCGCGCTGGCTCTCCTAGGCCGTTGTGTTCCCCCCTCTCGCCGGCACTCGCTGCCCGGGGGAGCAGGCTCTGTCAGCCTGCTGGGTGGTCCTGGCCAGCACCGCCGCTCCTCAGGGGTGTCGTTTGAACCCCGCTGTGCTCTTAATTCTTCACAGTTTCGTGGTGAGGTGAAAGCGGGAGGGTACAAGGGCAGGGGCCGCAGCGTCTCACAGGCTGTGGCTGAGAACCAGGGTCTGGTTTGGAGGACATAAACCACCAGTGGCTTTGTATCCCGCCCGTACTGCCAGTGCCTGTTGCCTGCTTGTTTTACACACCCGATGGGGCTCAGCGCTGTGAAGCCTTCAGCCTGTATGACAACACCACTTTGAAGCTTCACCTAGTGCTGAGTTAAACTTCCATGGGTTTTCACTTGCGCTTCACCTCCTCACTGCAGTTTGGTGGCTTAGATTTTTAATAAATGGTATATGCTTTCCGTTTTCCTCCACCCTCAGGAGTTTATTCTTTGTTTGATTTAACAATAGAAGCCCTGCTCTGGGCAAGCCTTCTTTTTGACTCCTTTAATGTAATCTAATGTGATTAATATGCCTGCGCATAAAGTGTTTTCTCATTGTTGCTTTGGAGGTGTTCTTGCTGATGTTCAAAAGCAGAAACAAGGGTAAGTATCCCTGGATTTGCCATTCATGCCTTTATTACTTCTTTCTTGTGTCTCACAGGGTTGTGTTGATCATCCAGTCGTTTTGACAGAAGCGGTGTGCAACCCGCTGTATTCGAGACAAATGATGTCAGAGCTCCTCTTCGAATGTTACCAAGTGCCCAAAGTGTCCTATGGGGTAGACAGCTTGTACAGTTTTTACCACAACAGAAAGCAGAACTGGCCCTGCAGTGGCTTGGTAATATCTTCAGGTTATCAGTGTACGCATGTTTTGCCAGTCTTAGAAGGCAGGTGAGTTCTTGGTGTCTTAAGGAGGGTGCAGCCTCTCTTTGTCAGTCATTGACTTTTCAGTGATGCATACACCTATTCCTCTAGCATTCCCTGTTCCTGCAGCCTGAGCTCTTATCAAGGTCTTGATTGATACTGATGAGTTAAAAAGAGGTCTGGAGATGTTGCTAAGTTCTGTTGAATTCTGAATTGAAGCAGCCGTGCTGTCCTTGTACTTGTCCATGTATTACTATTCATGCACAGTTCTGTACTTTCAAAAGCAGGAGGGGATATCTGCCTCAAGTAAGAATAGGCATTAAAACCCATGTATTAGGTTTTAAAACATCTTTGGGACAAAAGTAAGTGCCCTGTGAAATTTCTGCAGTTCTTGAAGCTTCTGTCATTCTGGTTTTGTGGCTATGTTTCTCTACTCTGTTTTTAGTTGGTTGGTTGGCTTTAATCCTCCCTGCAAGAAAAAGCTTTATTATGTATGTCTGGTGGATGCTTCAAATTCTCAGGGTCACACTAGGCCAACTGTGAAATGTTCCAGAGGTTAAAGGAACTGCTTTTAGCCTACTAACCATCACTTACCTTCTTGAAATAGAACATTTCCTTGCTGTAGCCACAGTTTTATGTTTTTAAAAAAGCAGAACAGAGCCTTTCAGAAAGTATCTGCAAAAACCAAAGCAATGGCTTTGCTTGTTGCCTGAGAAAAACAAATGTGCTAGATTCTCTGACGACTGAGTCTTGAAATGCTTATCTGTGAACATTCACCTGTACACCTGGGGAAAGTGGCAGTGCTGTTCTATGCTGGACTAGTGGGTTTCTCTGATCTTAGTTGTATCTCTTTGTGTTTCCAGGTTGGATGCTAAAAACTGCAAGCGTATTAATCTTGGAGGGTGTCAGGCAGCTGTGTATCTCCAACGCCTCCTTCAGCTGAAATACCCAGGGCATTTTGCTGCCATCACGCTCAGTCGCATGGAGGAAATACTGCATGAGCATAGCTACATTGCAGAGGACTATATAGAAGGTAAAACCAGCTGCAATTTACTGTTATGTAGTATTCACCCCAAATTAGTTTTGTCCTCTATATCCCTTGTTCTCAAACTGGGATTCTGGCAGAAATATTCTGGGTTGGACTCACTGATCTCTTGAGGTCCCTTCCAACCCCTACAATTCTGTGATTCTAACACTGTTCTGCTTTCTTTGTAGCTGTTTTCCTGACATTAACATAAAGATAGAAACAAAAGTTATATTACAAAAAAATCCTGTATTAATTCAGATTTCTCTGTGAATAAAAGTTGGAATTATTTCAGAGAAAAACAATTTAAAGAGAGTTAATTGGTTACTATATACTGTCAATGGATCATTAATCTGGTTAGCATGGTTTCTGCATCTGACTCTTTCTTCTCTGCTTTTTTGACATGGCCATTTAAAGGTTTCCAAAATAGCAGAGGACAGTGCTTGTGATTCTTTGTGAATTAAAGAAGTTGTGAAATGTCCATGGGAAATGTCATCTTAAGTAGTGGCTACAGAGTACTGTTTTATGGGATGTGTCACTTACAGATAGAGTCCTTAGCCATGTGTGAAGCTCTCCCTTTCCTTGGGAAGAGGGGAGATGTTACTGTGTGCTTCCCACTTCTTCATACTAGGTGTGTGATGGGGATCAGAACACAGAGAACCACATGCATGGAGTATGTGACTGGCAGTTAGTGCTCCAAGGGGGTGGCTGAATACAGGGGCAGCTGCCAAGAGGTGGGCAGAAGCCCAGGCTGTACTCCTGCCTTCTCTCTTCTAAGTCTGAACGTAGCGTAGAGTGCTGGCACTGTACAACTCATCCTTCCCTGCCTGACAAAACAGTTACTTTGCTTTCAAAACATTCAGAGCTGCAGAAGTGGCGGTCCCCAGAGTACTATGAGAGCAACGTGCACAAGATGCAGCTGCCTTTCTCTAACAAACTGCTGGGAAGCACCCTGACATCAGAGGAGAAGCAGGAGAGGCGGCAGCAGCAGTTACGTCGACTTCAAGAGCTCAACGCGCGTCGTCGAGAAGAGAAGCTGCAGCTTCACCAAGAGAGGTTGGACAGGCTGCTCTATGTACAGGTAATGGAGGCAAAGTTTACTGTGCCCTCTTTTGGGGAGGGGGGCAGGCTGCTTCCAGAGCTTTATCAAAAGGTGGTGCTTCACTGTAGAGAAGCTATGCGTGTCCCCTGCGTTTTCTGATCAGAGCTTTTGAAGGTTCCTTGCAAGATAGAAGAGGGTGTTTGATTGTGCAGAGCATGCTTCCAAATACTTCTACTGTGAAGAATTTTGAATGCAGCTGAAGATGCACTTCCTACTGTCTAGCAATGGAGGCAAAGTGTCTGGACGTGCACAGTTGATGGATAGTTGGTTGCCCTGTGTTGTTCATCACAGCTCACTCTGGTCTGTCTGTAGGAACTTTTAGAAGATGGCCAAATGGATCAATTCCACAAAGCTTTGGTGGAGCTGAACATGGACTCTGCAGAGGAACTTCAGTCTTACATCAACAAATTGAGTCTGTCCATTGAACAAACAAAGCAGAAAATGCTGCAGGCAGAAGTCAACATTGAAGTAGATGTTGTGGACAGCAAGCCAGAGGTATAATGTTTTCACCAAGTTAATAATCCTGTTCTTATCTCCAAGAGAATTAAGTTTCTATGTTTGAAAGTGTGCCCCTTCAGACTTTCATTAACACACTAAGCTTTTCCCTTTAGCACACTCCAACTCACTGTGAATTTGGCAACTGCTTCTCTCTTTGTCACCTCCTGTAGCTGCACAGGAAAGCTGGAAGTCTTGATTTCATAGACTAAGCCTGAAATCAGTAACCCTTCTTGTGTTCTTCTGCACTGTGCACCAGGAAAAATCATGTAGCTTGATTCCATACAGTTTTAAGTGTAATCTCTAGGCTTCCTGACAGTATTTGAGGCCTGCAGTCATATGGGAAACACTTAAGTTTCCATGAAAAATTCTTGCACATCTTCAAGAAGTGGAATAAAAGAAGGTACCCCTTTTCCCTTTGTACTTATTCCTGGCAGCATATGCCAGCTAATGGCCTTAAGGTTATCTTGCTTAGAGGGTTGGAAATACAGCAGCTACAGTACTGATTTTGTTCATACTTTAAACCAACCTCTAACTCTGTTTTTCCATTGGTTTGGGTGAAACGAGCAGGCCTGGTGTGTTAGTGAGTTTTTTAATTACTTTTTTTTCAGTGCATGACAATAAATGAGGTGGAGTTTTAAGTACTTAAACCTCAAGTGGTTATAATCCTATAACAATCATCCTTATATGTCTGGAGCCTTGTATTAAAGATATAGAAGAACCTTTTTGCTAAAAACAGCCTTTGTTTTCCTTTCTGTTCTTCCCTTTCACCTTTCTGGTGCTGAGAACTTTATGCTAAACAACTAAGAGTTTTTACATTCTTTTTGCTTTTTTTTGTGTGTGATTAAGCATTATGTTCTGTTTAGTTTACTCAGCAATGAGAGATTAATTTCTGCACTTGGCTGTTGGGGTGTTCTTGAAGATGAATCTCATTTGCCTGCTTTGCCAGGCATGGGCAGGCCCAGCATGTAGCAGCTGCTTCTCAGAGATGGTCTAAGGCTGTTTGTGTGTTTACTTGTCACTTGAAAGGTGGTTACAGAAGATAGAGCTTTTTAAGTTACGTCAGTTATTGCTCAGGAAAAGGTAGAAAGCACAGAGTTATGTCAGATATAGGAGTTCCTGAGTATGACTTGAGATGTAGCCAAACTAGCCAGTGATCTGATACCCTCTGGGCACTGTATTTTGCCCATCCCTGTCAGTAGAGCTTGTGAGAATCAGAGTGACTGTGTGTGAGCCAAACTGAGGTAGGTGGTGGGCTTATTGCAGGAAAGAATCTTTCTGCCTTCTGTCAAAAGAAGTTCTTCTAGGAAAAGGTAATTGAAAGACTGGCAGCTACTTGCAGTTCTGCTCAGTGCTTGTGCCTAAGTTGCAGCCTGTCTAGCTTGGATCCCATGCTCCTCTTTACCAGGTGTCCTCTCAGATGTGTTTATTTGGTCTGTGCTTTGTGAGAGCACCTCCAGTTATCTCCAAACCCTTTTGTGAAGATAGGCCATCCCTCTGTGGTCCTGTGAAGGACTCTGAAAGCTCCTTAGATTATCTTAGGGTCTGTGCCAAGTCTTCAGCTGAATTCTCTGTTTCTGCCTGTGTTTGGGTTGTGGGGTGGGGTTTTTTCAAAGATATAAAGAGAAACAGATTTAACAACATGTAAGTGTTGGAGATAACTTCTGGTCCCCACTGTTTGTTTGCTGTAACAATGAACACTGCCTCAACTTCAGTTTGAGCAATTGCCTGAGTTTCCAGGGGATGGGAGCTGGGTCCTTCAGAGGTTTAGCTTTGTCTCATCCAGGTAGACATGGGAACACATGCTTCAAGTTTAAAATAACAAAAAACCAAATCTTTAGCAACAAAATCCCAAAGGTAACAGTGTAGCCAAAAAATAAAGGTGATCATTACAAAGCTGCTCCTGCTTCCCAACTGGGCAGTACTTTAGGATTTTGAGCAATCCTTTTCATTAGGAAGGATCTTTGGAAGCCCCTTCACATCTGTGTACAATATAAGGGCTTTTGGTACATCCTGGGTACAAATGCTAGTTGGCACTGTCAGAAATTGTCTGACAGCTTTGCAGCTAGCAAATGTTTGTTTTCCAGTCCCACACAAGCCAGGCAGGGAATTTAATGGTAATTACAGAGTAGCTGGATATGCTGGGAGTGCACTGAGTTTTAAACATTTTGAAAAGCTATTTTAGAAAGTTTCAGTGGGTTGTTATATTTAGGATGTAGCTGGCTAGCATCCTGACAGTCAGCCTGTTGACTTGAGTTTCTGGGGTGGCATCAGGACACATTTATTGAAAGTGTTTCATTTTTGTGCTGTGAGTGAATGTCTGCCTGAACTCCTGTTTCCTGGGTTGTCACCAGTTTGATTTTTATCTTAGGTGCTGGAGAACAGCACACTGAATTTCAGGCATGTGAGAGTTGAGATTTGAGGGAATCTGGGTTGCATTTTCCAAATACATCACCAGAACCTGACCTGATCTATCTTTAATCCACCACCTCTTTTTCCAGACCCCTGATTTGGATCCATTAGGCAGTGAACAGTCACTGGAGGATGTGGAAAGTATAAATGAGTTTGAACCGTTGTTTGCTGAGGAGCAGCCTGAAGTTGAGAAGCCCGTTGCTGCAGTGCAGGTTTGATTTCTATATCCACACCTCATGCTGGAGGTTCCTGCCTCCCAGTTGCCCAGCTAGTCTGCTAACATTGCTCCAAATGCAAATGCTGTTTGCCTGCTCTTGAAAGAGATGCTTAAACAATCTGAACAGGACATTGAGAGGAGAAGCCCTTGCAATCTGAGCTGGGGAGTTAGAACATGACTATACCCTGTTGGCTCAGTCTGCAGGCAGTGCCTGTTGTAGAGGTGACTTGTTAGGGGAGAAAAATGTCCTGCTGAGTTTATTATGTGATCCATAGCTGGTTCCCATTTGGAACCTTTGACAGCATGGCCCTTTCTCTGTGAGAGCTTTACAGTCTGGGTTGGGGTTTTTTTGGGTGCTGAATTGTTTGGAAACTTTGCATGTTCTAGAATATTACTGTTCTTTAACCTAGTCTCCTACTACTTTTCAATCTCCTTTTCTGAAGCCCGTGTTTAACCTGGCCGAATACCACCAGCTTTTCCTTGGGACTGAAAGAATCAGGGCTCCAGAGATTGTTTTCCAGCCCTCCCTGATAGGAGAAGACCAAGCTGGTATAGCAGAAACCTTGCAATATGTCCTGGAGAGGTGAGTTTACAAAGCTACTTGGCACTTGACAAAACAAGACTGGCTTGTTTTTGAAGTATCAGCTTTTGCAATGCTGGTTACTTAACAATAATTTGATAAAATACCTTTGAATATTTCTTTTTGGTGGGGTTGAGCATTACAGGGTGGATGTGTCTTCCTGTTCTGAAGACCACATGTGACTCTGCTTGTCTTAAGTCAGTGGTCTGCACACATTTATGACCTATTATCCCATCAGTAAAACATTGTTTTTCTACCTGTGCACACCTCCAATATGTGTGCATAGGTACTCCTGAACTAATATATTTTAAAACATACACAAAAAATAGAAATTTTAAAAGGATGGGAGAAAGCTGAAATAAACACTGTTTTTCTATTTTTATATATTAATGGTACAAAAGTACCTTCTTCCTGCACCCCAATGGATTGTCTTGCTCACACCCCATTCTGGACACCCTTGGCCCAGCTTGTTGTAGAGGAAAACCACAACCCCAGTCAGTATCCCTCCCACAAAACACTGAGCTGGCAGTCTCTGTGAGGCCAAAATCAGGGGTGACATTTGAAGTTACCTTATAGGCATGCTTGCTGGACAACTGTTTCCAGACAACTTAGCATTAGCAAAATGCCACCCCTGAACTGTATGAACATACTAGATTGCATTTTCTGAAATGTAAGGATTCCAGCTCCACTGAGCTGTTGCTTTATGGGGTACAGTCCACAGTGCTTTAAGGATTTCCTTCTACCAGCCCCTGAATTTCCAGAAGAAAATGAACACAGGCTTTTGTGCTAGGAAAGGTCAGGAAGCTTCTCACAGTGAATTCTGAAGACAAAGTATCACCCTGTAGCTGTTCACCTTGCAGGGAGAGATGACCTTGAGAAAGGCTGAAGTTATTTTCTGTGCCTTGCAGGTATTCAAAGGAGCAACAAGCTGTTCTTGTCCAGAATGTTTTTCTCACTGGTGGAAATACAATGTACCCTGGGCTGAAGGCCAGGGTCCAGAAGGAACTCCTTGAGATGAGGCCATTCCAGTCATCTTTTCAGGTACACGTATTGACACAATGTTTGTGAGAACAGCCTGTTCAGCTGTGTTCAGTGGTAATTTGGGTGGGGAGGGGTACAGAGTGGGTGTACTTTGAGCTTGGGAATGGAGTGTGTTTTATGGCAAGAGACTGCAAAGAGCTTTTTTGACCTGAGAAGACAAAGGTTAAGCAAAGATACAGGTGTTCTTTCTGAAGACATGAGGGATAGTAGTGTAGATGCCTTGGAAAAGGACCATGCACACACAAGGATGTTTGATTGGAAATTTGCAGATTGATTTTGTAGGATCAGAACTATGGGAAACAAGTGACCTTTGTTAGAAGGTGCTGGGAAAAATAGCATTCACTTCATAGCTAAGCCACACATTCAGTTTGTTACCTGTAATGACTGTCTGTGACAGCAGCAAAAGAGACACAGGGAGTGTCTTGCAAACTTGTGACCTTTCCAACTCTTTTTTGATAGCAAGCACAGTACCAGCTGGGGAAGTCCCAGCCCTGCCATGCATTGTGTAAGGAGACTTGCAAGAGTTTCCCTTGCTGATCTGAAACCACCTTGCTCCTTAAATCTACTGTCCTCTTGAATAGGAAATCAGGTTATAAACTGGGGAGAGAAAAAATGTGTGCAAATATGATCTTGTGATTCCCCAGACCTTGGTTTGTACAGTCACTGTGGGTAGCTCTGGGCCAGGCGTGGCTAACACCAACTTTGTTACAGCAGTATGCTTGGTAGTGTTAGGAAGGGTACTGCTTGGGAAGTTTTTGGTGGAAACTTGTTTGTGGGAAGAAAATGGAGGTATATTCACCTGCTTTTAATGTCACTGCTTGTAACGGAATAAGAGCTGCTGCATTTCAATGAAAACATGGCCCATAGTGTGGTCCTGTCAGAAATCTGTCACATCACAGCTGTCACAGACAGGATTTGTGTGGTATCTACCAAGCCCATAGCTGCACCAGGAATGCAGTTCATGCCACATCAATAGGAATAGGGTACATGGAAGTATGAATCTACAGCAGTGGAAAGAGCACATGCACATAGTTCATTCCCACATCCTGTGATTTCTTACCCTGCAGTATTCCTAAGCAGGTTAGAAACTTGGCTGGAGCACTAGATACTTGTTTTGTAGTACCACCAACTCTTCCAGCATAGGCTTCCAGCTGTTAGGGCTGTTGCTTGTGAATGTGATACACCCATGTGCTTTCTCAACCTGTAGAAGCAAAGCTGGCTGAGGGAGAATTGATCTCAAGGTGAAACACACGCCAAACCGATTCCTAACATCCCCAGAGGCACTGAATAGTCAGCTCAAAGTGCTGAAATTCAGTGATTCATCTCTCATATGCTTCTGTAATCAGGGTGAAAAGAGCTTTTCTCTCCCTTGTTGGATTGACATAGTTGTTCTGTTTTCCTGCCATCCAGGTTCACCTTGCTTCCAGTCCTGTTTTAGATGCCTGGTATGGGGCGAGGGATTGGGCCGTGGAATACATGTCCCGTGAGGAAGGCTGGATAACCAGGAAAGACTATGAAGAAAAAGGGGAGAGTACCTCAAGGAGCACTCTGCTTCCAATGTCTATGTTCCCATTCGCCTTCCGAAGCAGGCCCCCAGGGCGACAGAGGGGGTAGCACCTAGCAGAGCACTGCCATCCAGCACAGGCACCCCCTGTGAGCAGGCGTAGCATAGCGCCTGTGTCACAGGCCCTCGGACTGAAATAACAGTGCAGAGAAGGGTTACTGGTTTACAGTGGGAGCTGTGCATGGGGCGCAGGCCTCTGCCTGGCATTGCTGGCAGCTCAGAGAGCACTAAGCATCTCATCCAGTCGCTTGAACAAGGAGGACAAGCCACGCCGGGGTGGCAGCTGGCATGGCCGTAGCACTTGCAGCGCTTGGTGCTGCTCGTGCACAGCGTTGGCGTGTTCACCCCCACAGAGGAGCACCTCAGAAGGCCATTCCAGAGGGGAAAAACCTTACAGACTTCCAGAGTAAGACTCAGGGGTTTTTGAGAGTATATGTTTTTACAGGGTTTTTTTATTATTATTTAATTAAAATGTACTGGTTTTACACTGCTTTTACTGCCTGATGGAGAAGCTGGATCCAGGCTTGTATCAAGCGTGTCAGCCCAGCAGGCGTCTCTCTCGCTCCTTGCAGTGCCCGTTCCTGGGGACCCACGGTGCTGCTGGAGCTGGGCCTTTCCTCCTGAGGCCTCCTGCGCTCCTCCTCTCATTTGATTTCCTTCCTGCTACACGCTTTCTGCTGAACCACCACCGAATAAGTGATGGCATTTCAGATACCGACATAAATGAAGTCCAAAATACTGATGTCTTGGTTGAAACTGGAGGCCCGGTCACACAAAGCACTGTGCAGCTGTAAAGGACAGAACCCTCACAGAATCACAGGGTTGGAAAAGGCCTTTAAGATCATCAAATCCAACTGTTCCTGTCCTATGCTAACCCATATCCCTAAGTACCTCATCTACCCATCCAGGGAAGGTGACTCAACCACCTCCCTAAGGCTGGTGCGGCCCTCGAGTGGTTTTGCAGGAGCGGTGGCTGAGCAGGCCAGGACTGGTTTTGTTTTATCAGAAGTTGTTTTAGCAATAAAGCAAACTTTCTGCTTTACCACTAGCTTATGCATTTCAGTAAGGGTCTGTGTGGTCGTACCTTGCTGAAAAAGGCAGGTCAGTTTGCAGCCAGGCCCCTGTCCTGCTGCACAATGTGCTGTAGCTTTAATTTGACTGGGGATCCAGGTCTTGCATGGAACAGCTCAGTATTGCTTCCCAAAAGAATAATCAGTACTAAATGCTTAACAGAAACCAAAGCAGGATCCATCAGGTTGGCAAAGAGCTGCAAAGCATTAGGCTGGAAAAGGAGAGACTGTGAGGAACATATCCAAAGTATAACTGGTATAAGGAAGGTGGGGAGGTGATGGGATGGTTTGCTGGCCCCAAGGGCCATAGAGGAATGAGATGTCATTTGGCAGATTCAAAACAAAGGACCTGAGGTGCTTGTTGGTGTTGAAACAAGGAGTTTGTTGTCACAGGATGTGATGCATGCATTTCTGGATTCATAAAGTATTACCCATATCTGTGATTTTAAAAAGGAAACTGCTCTGGAATATGGAGGTGTCACCTGTGTGTAGGAGAACCTACAGTCACATATTCCTCACTGACCATATCGTTGTCACAGGCTTGCTGTCTTGCACAGTTCCTGTGTCACCCAGTGCTGGTTGCCCTTGGGTAGGATTCAGGTCTTGGTAGACCTTTGGTGTGGCCCTAATGGGCTGTTGGGCAGGGAGGGGAAGAGGAGAAGAGAGCTTGCTGTGGTCGGGTAACTCAGAGTTTGCAATATTGATCCTGTCCTTAGCTGCCTGGAGGCATGCTCATTTTCAGGACATTGAGACAGTTCTTTGGGTTGTAAAGAATGTGAAAAAAACAGACTGTGCTGGAACACTGCAGAGTTACACCAAGGAAGTGTCTTTAATGATCTCAGCTCCTACGGGTGACCTGGAGGAGACTCTGTGATGCCCTGCTGCTGTTGACCCCTTGCTGACACATCTTTAGGTGTTGTGGCAGAGCAGATACTCAAGATGCAGGAATTTGTTCTAATTGTTGGTGTTGGTTGCTAAAGGGAAGGATATTGGGTGCAAAACTGCTCCAGAAGGAAAACCTGAAAGGGTTCCTGTGTCACTTTGAAATGTTTGGTCAAGTTGTGCTAACCACTTCACTTGCATTAAATCGAAGCAGAGCTGTCTAATTCTGTGCAGAGAGGCCAGATCAGCTGCTTAAACAGCTTTGAGGAAGCATAATTTTATAATCTCCTGATTACTAGCTGTTAATTTGCTATTTTATCCATCCCTGCAGTAGCTGGAGTAATTCATGAACTTGGACATTGTGATCACAGTCACAGGCTGTTCTAAAAGTGCTGGTGGGCAGTCAGTTGCTTGGAGTGGCACCATGAAAAGCATGAACACTGCAAAATGGGATTGATTTTACCCAGTTCAGTTCAGTTCCCTGATACACTTTGCTGTGGTGCTGTGTGAGCATTGGGGTTGGCTGGAGGAAGTGGAAGGTGCTGAGGGCAGAAGGACACCATGGTTGTGTTCGTGACAGTAGCATTGGTTGGAGTCCTTGTGGAGCTTTACTGTTGTGACACTTCATAAAATCTTAGAATGGTTTGGGTTGGAAGGGACCTTTAGAGGTCATCTATTCCAACCCCCTGCAGTGAGCAGGGACACCTTCACTAGATCAGGTCACTCAGAGCCTCATCAAGCCTGACCTTGAATGTCTCCAGGGATGGGGCCTCCACTACATCTCTGGGCAACCTGTGCCAGTGTCTCACCACCCTCATATTGAAGATTTTTTTCCAAATATCCAACTGCCATAAATCTCCCCTTTTCCAGTTTAAACCCATCACCCCTCATCCTATCACTCCATGCCCTCGGGAATGGTTCTTCCCCAGCTTTCCTACAGGCACCTTTCAGGGTCCCCCAGAGCCTTCTCTTCTCCAGGCTGAACCACCCCAACTCTCTCAGCCTGGCTTCGTAGAAGAGGTACTCCAGCCCTTTTATGATTTTTATGGCCTCCTCTGGATGTGCTCTGACAGGTCCATGTCCTTCTTGTGCTGAGGACTCCAAAGCTGGACACAGTATTCCAGAATAGAGCAGAGGGGCAGAATCACCTCTCGATCTGCTGGCCACGCTTGCAGCAAGGTTTTCTCACACCCACGTGCAGACTTGGGTTGGTTTTGATGTAATTGGCACAGGACTTGTCAAACCCAGCAGGGACTTGGACTGTTTCTTCTGTGTGTTGCCTTGTGCCCCTTGAGAGGGGACTTGGCCAAAAAAGCACCTTCCTGGCTTCCTTTTAATGCCGCTCCTGGTTGTGTGAGGAGCAGGAGGAGGAACTGTGACAGTGAGAGAACTGCTCAGTGCAAAACCCCCTGATAATTCTGTGGGCAGGAAACTTGAGCTGACGCTGAGAGGGCTTTGCCAAGCAATTGCAGGGCTGCTCTTGAGCGAGCTGCTGTGCAGGCAGCCTCACAATCTGCAGTGTGTTTACCCTGGCAGGTGTCCTGCAAGCTGACCAAGTGCAGTTGCCAGTTCAGAGATGGTCAAGTGGTTCCCACTCCATGTTCTGCATATTAAATTCAAAGCAACCTGTGACCATACACCATTCAGTTACCGCCCAATGCAGGGCAACAAATACAAAAGCACAAGTTGCAGTTTAACAGGCGTGGTGAGCTTGGTCTATTTACTCTAAAAGAGCCCATAAACTGGGTTCCACCTTTTGCAGGGTCCCTACGACCCGTGCTGAGTGGGAACCCCACGTCAGTGAGAGGCCCTGGAGACTAAACATAGCTCATGTGTTTGATGTCCCAGATTTCCGCTGAAGCTGCATACGAGCCTTGCCTTTGGTCTTCAAGGCTTCTTACGTTTCCTGTGCCACAGCGACTTCAAACACCAGCCCTTCTTTGCTAAATCTCTGTTAGGACACCAAGATTAGAACACTTTGCTCCAGTTATTAATCTCTGAGATACTTAATGTGCTGTGTAAGACAGCATTTCAGAAGAAAGAGAAGATGCCCATGAGCTGTCACTTAAAATTTAGGATTATCCCTCCAGAGACAGCCTGCAATGATCCCCTGGCAGCCAGTCATAAACCAGAAGTTTTGAAGCTTGTGTGGGATGAGCAGGGGAGGGGAGAATGCTGTAAGGGATTTAACATTATCCCCAAAGTCACACGGTGGGATTTCCATCCCGGTTCGATGTGTCAGGCACAGAGCAGCTGCACTGATTCCCCCCCCCCAGCTCACTCCCACAGCTTTGTGCAGATAGTGAGCTGCTCCCTGAGCATCAGCTTCAATGAAACTACTCAAATGGCTTAAACCCCCAGCACAGTTTGCAAGGGGTTCTGCAATTCAGGCTCCTTTCAATTCCTCTTTTCAGGTGCTTGCTTTCCTATATTTGGTAGGCAAACAACTTCTTCCCCCACCTCCTTGTTCATCACACAAGCCCAGCTTTAGCCCTTAGTTTCAAGTTTGGTTTGCTTTTTTTTTCTTTAACTGGCTTTTTTTTTTTTACATCCTTAAGGATCTTTTCTTCCTCTTCTTGGGCAGTATGCTTGGTTTCCATTAATGCTGCTGACACCATGATACCGCACCCAGGGTCCGGAGACCTGGCTCTGTCTTCATGTCCATTCACTCACAAGAAGCCATGGCTGCCTGCCCTGGCCTCCGTTCTGTGCCTCAGCACCTGTAACAGCAAGGCTCACCTGGAATGGTCCTAGCAGAGGGTTTCCCAGCAGGATGGGCGGTGGGAAGGCTGGGAAGGGGTTGGTGGGGCAGGGGGGCAGTCACATCACAGAGAAGAGGTCGGTCTGGCTTAATGCACACTGGGCCAAGTGGAAGGTCTTCAAACCACTCATTGCTTCCAGCTGGAAGAAGCACATACTGTGGGATGATACTGCCTTTATTCCTAGGTAATTGCTATTGGGGACTGTCAGTTAGAGTATGGACCAAGCTGGATGCATAGTCTGACTCAGGAGCTTTTATGCTCTTAAAATTCCTGCTTTGAAGCAAGATTGTTTGGTTTTTAGCTTTCTATTTATTTCAGGACACGTGAAGTGGAAAGCAGCTGCAGCTCCCTTTATCTGTTGGAAGTCAGTGTGCTGGGCTGATGGGGAGAGAGCATCTTTTACGTTGTCAGTGAGAATCTGTGACAGCATCCAGGTTCCTGCACTTCCAGTAGCTGTAGTCAGGCAGTTAACATCAGGAGGATGCTCAGTGCACTGCTCGTGGCAGGTCTGTCTGGACAAATGAGTGTTACAACACACAAGGAAAAAGTATGGCTTTACTCAAACCTTTGTCAAATGAATTGTATCCTGTTCTGGGCTCCCTGGTATAAAAAAGCCAGGGATCTCCTGGAGAGAGTCCAGAGGAGGCTACAAAGGTGATTGAGGGCCTGGAGCATCTCCCCTGTGAGGAAAGGCTGAGTGAGCTGGGGCTGTTCAGCCTGGAGAAAAGAAGCCTGAGAAGGGGATCTGATCAATGGTTATCAATAGCTGAAGGGTGGGATGCAGGGGGACATGGCCAGCCTCTTCTCAGTGTCTGTGGGGACAGGACAAGGGGTGATGGCCTCAAGTTGGAGCACAGGGAGTTCCACACCAATCTGGGGAAGAACTTCTTCCCAGTGAGGGTGAGGGAGCCCTGGGACAGGCTGCCCAGGGGGTGTGGAGTCTCCTTCTCTGGAGAGATTCCAGCCCGGTCTGGACAGCGCCCTGTGTGCCCTGTCCTAGGGACCCTGCTTTGGCAGGGGGTTGGACCCCATGGGCTCTGGAGGTCCCTTCCAACACCTATGATTCTGTGATTCTGTGAATTCCAGAGGAGAGAGACCTTTGGAAAGCATCAAAGCTCCTCATGTTTGAATGACTTGGGAGCATGGTGGATGATATTGGATAGCAGGAAGGCCATGGTGCATTGGGTGCCCTCCTTAGTTTCTGAACCTTTTTCTGCAGTATCCTCTGCTCTCCTACACATCCCTATGCCCAGTGGGAAAACTGTCCCATACAGGCATGGGAGGCTGGAGCCTTGAACTGAGGCAAGTTCAGGTCTGTGCTAACACTCTTTGTGCAGTCTTACCTTTCCACTGAAGATTCTCTTCAAAGGAGAACGACAATAAGCAACAAAGCCCAGCCTGCCTCGGGGCCACTCGTTCCTGTGTGTGAACTGTGACCTGGCCGTGTCCAAGGAAGGAGCATTTCTGTTGGTCTGGTCTCCCTGCTCTGCTCTGAGGACTCACAGGGACTGTCACCGTGCTTCTCCACCCCATTTCAGAAATCATTCCAGTTGCTGCTGGAACGATCAGAAATGCCCTGGGGCACACGGGTCCCCATACCTCCGGGGCAGCCTCCCCTGTCACCCCTCTCACCCTGAGCACCAGCTGCCTTTCCAGTGGTTTGTCTGCTTAGATCAATCCACCAATTAGCTGTAAGCTAATACCTTGTCAGCTCTGGAGGCAAAATGCCTTTAAAAGGTCCCAAACTGTTTCCTTAAATGTATTCACCATGACATGCCCCTGGGATCCCACCACGCGCAGAGGAGGGTTGTCACAAGGTAGATGCCATCTGCCAGGGCTGGGTTTGATCGATTAGTAAGCTGCTTGCATAACACCTTACACAGCTTTCTACTGTTAGGAAAAGCACCTCTGATTTCAGGATGTGGCAGAGTAGGGGAGGGTTGTCATCTTTAAACTGTAGTTTCATGCCACTTGGGTTAAGCATGTGGATTAGGGCAATGCTCCTGGCTGGAGTTGTCTCTCAGCACTGGGAAATATGTTTCAAATCCTGATCCTTAGATCCCTTTTTGTTGTTGTTGTTGTTCCCACACTACAGCTTGGTTAAAATATACCCCACTCCTCCTCTCACCCCAGATTCCTGCCACATACCTGGCATTCTTTCATCCTTAATGAGGTGAAGGAGTGGGGGATTTCACCCTCCTGGAATTTTAGAGGAATACTAAGTGGGTTTCTCAAAAAAACCCACCATTTAGGATACAAACCTCCCTGAAAGATAGTTTGTATGACAAAGCTTGCTTTTGCTGGTAACAGCAAACTGAGCTTTTAGTTCCTTGTTCCACAGCCACTTTCTGCTGGGGCCTTGTTGTAAGTGCAGCCGTCGATGGAGGCTGCGTTGGAGCCAGGTCCTGGCCCCGTGGGTGGGTGAAGCAGAGGAGACTCACATCCTTGGAGGATGCAATCAGGGACACCAGGCAGGGTAAGGATACCAGTGTGACTCCTGGGCTGTTTGCACTGGGAAGTTTTTCTGGTTGCTGCAATCTGGACAGACTATCCATGTGGAGAAGGCAACGAAAAGGTTGTTGAGCCTGAGTGGGCTTCTTCCAGGTTCAGTCATTAATTTATCCTTATGAACGTGAGGCTGCCTTGGGTCAAAGGTTTCTCCAGCGTGGTTTTTGTACTGACCACCAGGAGATGCTGAGAGAGGAGTACAGGGATAGGAACAGTAGTGCTATGTGTGTAGAACAGGAAAGAGATTGTAAATAATTCCCACTGGCTCCTACTATGCAGCCATGGAGGCGTGGGATCGGAGCGTCCTGCCTCTACCTGGGATCCTCACCGTCGTAGGGCTCTCTATCCAACTTACAGTGCTCCATGAGGATGTGGGGTTTGGAGCAGCAGCACCACATGGGGCTGTGGCCGTTGGTGTTGCAGGCACTGTGCTGTGCCATGTGAGCCGCAGTGAAGCTGCTGTGACAGCCCCAAGCTCCAGCAGTGAAGGGCTGGGACAGGACCCTGCGCCTGGCCCGCGAGCCGAGCTCTGCCTCCTGCTTTGGGAGAGGGGCTTTACTGCAACTCCATGGGGCAGATGGATAGGGAGGCACAGCGAGCCCTGGCTCCTGTCATCTGGGGAACCCGGGTGCCTTTCATCCTCTTGCCCAGCACTGCCGTGGCAGAGGGCCATGGGCTGATCCCCCTGCTGAGGAAACAATGGAGAGGAAGGCTTTGATTCCACCAGTGATGGACACCCTCCTGCTCAAGGGCGGTGCAGATGGAAGGAACTGGGGCAGGGGGGTTGCTGTGGGGTTGTGTTGGGTTTGTTGGTTGTTTTTCTTTTGCTTTTATCCTTTGTTAACTGCTGGCAGCTTCTTGTTGTGGGAACTGCCCTGACCTCTCCTTAGGCTGTGTTTATGCACTTTGGCTGACGTTGTTCATCGCAGCAGGGCTTTGATATCCAGCCCCTGGAGCATCCCCTGGCCTGGGAACAGGAGGAGCTGATCCTGGCTGCCCAGGAAGAAGAGCTGGTGCCCTGCTCTGGTGGCACCACGCAGCAATGGACTCTCCCTCATCTGAGGAAGACAGAACTGAGTCTCGTACTATTATGGTCTGTCCCTGAGTTGCTGAGTTGCTCCTGGCATCCACCCTCCTTGGCCACAGCAGTGTCCCAGGTCAGGTACAGACACAGCCTGCAGCTGGTGGTGCCAGCAGGTGGAGGGGATGCAAAGAAGAATCTGGAATTTATGGGAATTTCTCATGTTTTTCTAGGAAGAGAAGGACTAGGAGGGTGCAGAGCTTTTGTACTGGGTTCAGGCTGCAGATTCCTGTCTGGACAAGCTGGGAGATTCCCAACACAGGGGATCTGGGGGTGCACCCATCTGCAGTGTCCTGAGGGTCTGCTGGCTGCTCCACTGACCCTTCGTGTCAGGGCTGAGCTGAGGTTGGAAGGGAGGATTCCCCACCTCCTGAGGGCTTGACTTCCCAACGTGCCGTAAAACTTACCTGGCCATCCTTTGGAACAGTTCCTGTTGGCAGGAGGCTTTGGCTCTGCCCCTCGCTGCCCAGATCCTTTTGTCCAGGTATGGAACAAAGCTGACTTCTATAATAATATAAAAATAGAGGGAATCATTCATATTTAGGCTACTCCTGAGCTTGTTCTCCTGAATGCATTTGAACAATCCCAACAAATACTGGTTTTCACAACACAGCAGATTCCCCAGGCAGCAAAGGTGATGATTCCCAGGAGCTGTAACCCCCTCGAGCATGTTTACCCAACTCAAAATGCATTTCACAGTACTCTGTCACCTTCAGCCCACTCCCTTATTTCACATGCTGGGATCTGAACCATGTCTCTGTGCTGGGTGCCTTGCTGAGAGCTCTGAGTCTTTAATTGTGAATTTAGCAGCTACAGACAGGGCTGCAGCAAGCAGTCCTCATTCAGCAGTGATTTTATCAGGTATCAAAGTACACCCTGACAACCTGGGAAGTAGGGCTCCTCAAGAGGGGCTTTATCTCGAGCTCCAGGCTTTGTGGGGAAGGGTTAAGTAGCCAGGGTCACCATTTCAAGGAGAACTTTAACTTTGGAGTACTCTCCACTACCTGGCTGTGTGGGCTGGCAGTGGAGGGACTGAGCTGGGCAGAGCCACATGGGAAGCAGAGCTGGTTCACATGTGAGCACCCCTGATCTGCACAGAGCAGATACTGAGCCAACCAACCAACCAAAATACCCCCTCAAACCCTGCTACTCTGATTTTCAACCCAAAATAGCAATTTGGTATTTCCCACAGAAGGACCCCCCTCCCCCAACTTGCAGCTATACCGACAGTTTCCTTCTTTTAATCCCTTCTAGAAGGGTGTTTGAGCAGCTCCAGCTCCTTTTCCTGCTCAGGAAATCAGCCCTTAGATCTGAGGCTGATGTCTTTGGAGCCGCAGACACCAGTGAGTCCAGCCCTGCCAGAAGTGACGATCTCCACAGCTCTTTGCAGCCTTGTCCTCAGCGTGGTTTTGCTTCACAAGCTTTGTCAGAAGATGCTCAACCAGGCTGCCCCTTCCTTTTTTAAAGACAGTGCTGTGGCTTAAATCTAGGCAAAGAAAGAAATCTAAATTTGTTTCTTAGGCATCCTAAGGACTTTCTTGAAGTTCAAGTATGTGTATTTGGAAAAGTGCTTTGCTCCTTCACGCTTCTGCTTGAAAATAAGGTCGTAGCTCTCTAAATGTGGCATTGGTTTCTTCCAAGATGTCTAATTTAAATGGTTTGAGCTTAAGTGCAAGCCTTTAATGTCATCATTTCTTAATACCACTGCCAATGTTCAGGCACATAAGTCATTTGATTACAGTTTTGTGTTAAATGAAGAACCGTAATTAATAGGATCGTGTTTAATTTCTTCCTTATGGAACATGAAGATTAGAATAATTTCTCCAGAGGAAAAAGACTTTCCTCAAATGACTGTGAGTGGAAAGATTTTGTAGAAATTATTTAGCTTTTGGAAAAAGAAGGTTAAGTCGTGAGATAGGATCGAAGCAGGGTATAAAATGCAAAATGCCACACTTGAGGTATGGAGAGAGAATTCCAGGGAGCCTCCCTTTGTGCCTGCAGCATCCCCCTGCCCTGGCTGCAGATGAGGTGTGGAGGGAGCAGCTGGAATTTCCCTTTTCCTCATCCCAGCACTGCTTCAGGGAAAACACAGAATAAAAAGCTTTTGGTTGTCCAGGCTCTCCAGAAGACCTGTTGTGATTTTCACTGCTCTCTCCCATTTTTAGCCATTTTGGGAAAGCAGAAAATTTGTAGAGGAGTAGAAATGTCCCTGGCTGCCCCCCCCAGCCCCTCAGCATGTTCTCTGCAGCGTGGCTCGTGGCTGCTGCACGTGTGCCATCTCTCAGTGAACCCCAGCAGCCTGGGGGCACGGAGAGGTTTTCACCCACCCGCAGGGACCTGCACCCCAGGGCTGAGCGCTGCGGTGCCGCCATCCACGTCAGGGATGCTCTGGGAAGGTGCACTGGGGGGTCTGTGTGGTTACTGCTTGTACTAACCAGGGGGTCCTCCATGCCAACCTGTGGGTGAAGCAACATGTGCAGCTGGCACTGCTGCCCATCCCTGCATGAGGTCCACAATCCCAGTGATCATTCCCCATCCCTTTATCTTCTCAGCAGAGCATCCTCTGCCACCAAGTCCTCCAGCCTGGGTGTGCTTATCTTCTCCTGGTGCAAATTCAGCTCTAACCCATACCCTGGTAAGACATGCCATGGCCTTGCCCACACAACTGTGCTTTGCTTCCCAGCTCCTAACCACCATCCCCATTTTTTTGGAGCAACCTTTGTGTTTTTCCCTCCTGACACCCACCGGGCCACCTCACAGGAGGAGAAGGTCACTATCACATTCCTGTTTCACCCTCAGGAGAATACAGCTGGGGAGGGCATCAGCAAGAAGGTTTCCAAACAACCCCTGCTCTACAAGGCAACCTCTGAGTTATTTGCTTAGAATGGGAGGGAGGAGAGTGCACCTCAAACTACCCATTTCTGTGGGGCTGTAAGGAGAAATGAGTGCTTATTTCTGCCTCAGTTGCTCCCTGAGCTGATTCCCCAGGAGTATGTTGGTGGTTAAGTATCCCTGCCAGCCCTCTGCTGGCATCATTAGCAGGAATGGTCAGTCAGGTGTACGGGGAAGGGAGGAAGAGGAACGGATGGAGATGTCAATTTTAGGACTGGAAGGACAACAGGAAACTAATGTTTGCTGAGCAGCAAGGAGTTAGATCCTAGCAGGGAAGGAAAAACTGGAAACATTTACAGAAAGAGCTATAGAAAATATTTAACAATGCTCTCTAGGGCTTGGCAGAGCAGCGAAGGGCTTTGCAGCACTTTCACCTGCCGGTTCGTGCCCAGTTGATGTTCGATTCCCAGCTAAATAACGATGTGACATGAGCCAGCAGTGTGCCCTGGGGCTGAGAGAGACAATGGGATCCTGGGGGCATCAGGAGGAGTGTGGACAGCAGGTCACAGGAGGGGATCCTCCCCCTCTGCTCTGCTCTGGTCAGGCCCCACCTGGAGTGTTGTGTCCAGTGCTGGGCTCCCTGGGATAAAAAGGACAGGGATCTCCTGGAGAGAGTCCAGAGGAGGCTATGGAGATGATGAAGGGCCTGGAGCATCTTCCCTATGAGGAAAGGCTGAATAAGCTGGGACTGTTCAGTCTTGAGAAGAGAAGACTAAGGGGGGACCTAATTAATGTTTATAATTATCTTAAGCAGGGGATGCAGGGGGAATCAGCCAGCCCCTTTTCAGTGTCTGTGGGGACAGGACAAGGGGCAATGGCCTCAAGTTGGAGCACAGGGAGTTTCACACCAATCTGGGGAAGAACTTCTTCCTGGTGAGGGTGAGGGAGCCCTGGGACAGGCTGCCCAGGGGGTGTGGAGTCTCCTTCTCTGGAGACATTCCAGCCCCATCTGGACACCAACCTGTGTGCCCTGTCCTAGGGACCCTGCTTTGGCAGGGGTTTGGACCCCATGGGCTCTGGAGGTCCCTTCCAACCCCTACAGCTCTGTGATTCTATGATTTGCAGCCCAGGTTTTAAGCAGGGCTGGAAGGTAAGCAGATCCAGGGGCTGCTGGGGAGAGGAATGTGGGTTTGTGCTCTAGCTCTAAGTGGAAATTTGCAGCAGGTCAGGTCTGGGCTGCTGGGGGATTAGGGTGGTATCAGCTCTCAGCAATGCCCTAAGGAAAATTGGATTTTTCATGGAAAAGGGAAAGAAGAGGAGAAGAAATAAAGATAAAACCCCCAACCCTGCAACTTAATGGGTCACCTGCCACTAAGACTGGCAGCACGAGCTCCTCAGCACCAGCACTCTGCACCTGAGCATCCTGCAGGAATTACAGGGCACGTTGGGCTGGAGCAGATCTAATCCTCACAGGGCAACAGGGACTCTGCCCAGCTGAACTGGGGGTTGGGGTCTTTGTAGTGGGGTCTGCTAGTGGGTGAGGTGTGGGCAAGGGGAGGTGAACTCAGGGAGAGGGGTTTAGCATGGGGAAATGAATGTGTGGGGGTGTCTTGCCGAATTGTGGCTTTATGTCTCTGGGGTTTATTCTCATTGAGGAAATTATGGATGTTGTGGGTTGGTTGATTGGTGTTTGCTGGTGGTTCCTCTCAGGCTGTCTCATACAAAATGGGTACTGATATTTTTTGAGACTTACTGCTTTTCTCTTCTGTACCAGGGTAACCCCAGTGATGTCCCACCCTGGGTGCTCACAGGGAGTGCTCTAACACCTGTTAAACCCCTGCTCCAGTCCCTGCTTGGTTTAAATTGTGGGATGGGTGGCTGCTGAGGGGGGATTGAATGGAGCTTTTGCTGGGCAGGTGTATCTGGCCTCTGTTTCCAGCTGAGCAGAGCAGCTTGCAGAACTCCTGCAGTGGTTGTGGACTCTGCTTTCCTTGGAGGAGCTTCAGTCTAGATAGCAGATAAGTTTCCAGACAGAAAACAGTAGGGTAGAAAACTGCAGACAGGTCTGAGCCAGTGTCCTTGTAACTCTTGAATGAAAAGAAGATGAGGCTTAGGCAATGTTTGTTCCTCAGAGATGTGTTTGCTCCCCTGAGAATTGCTCCCCAAGGAGGAAGGGAGGAAAAGCCTCTCACCAGCATCAGAACAACTGTTCCCCGAGCTCCTGGCTGGCAGAAAATGACATGTTGTGTGTGTGGAGTCTCCTGTGTGATTCTTTGCTTCTCCAGCTCCTGAGGCTGTTGATCTTTGTCCTCAGAACCCCCCTGTGCTATTGCCACTCTCGTGCATGGCCTGGCTGGGCTCTGGAAGTGGTTAAGGGTAAGTGAACAGAAGGAAAAAAGCCAGAGTGCTGCTGGAGCTTTGCTTTCCCCTCTTGCTCTGACACATCTGCTGCAGTGTGGACAGCAGCCTGGTGGCCCCATAGTGAATTTCTATGGCAAGAGGTTCAGCAGTGCTGCTGGAGGCGTGGCTGGAACCAGGCTGGGTGCCTGTCTGGTGGTGGTGTGGGTTGGGGGTGGTGGTGTGGGGGTGGTTGAGCTTGGGCTGGAATGGAGTATTTGGGTTGAACAAGTGGAGGAGCACTGGTGGCCTGAGCACGTGATGGCCCTGCCAGTTTTGCTGGGGATTCCCTGAGCTGAAGGTGGTCACCTGCGTGGTGGCCACGCTGCTGGAGGGAAGGGACTGTCATCTTGGAGGAATGCATGTGAGGGGGGCACTGTGAAGGACACAGATTAACTATGCAATAGCTAATGAATAGTTATCACCCATGGTGCCTGGTGTTCTGGGTGCTGGGTTGATCTACACGATGGCTGCTGTGGCACAGGGTGGAAGGCAACACTGGGCTGGGCTTTAAGGAGGAGAAGTGAGTGATGCCTTCAGTGGAGGAGAGGTGGGAGTTGGCTGAGTGAGGAGGGGTTAATGCTGCTGAGGCTCCATCAGGTTGTGTGTGATGCCAGAGTCCTCACAGCCCTGAACACAAGACTTTCTGGTTATTTTTAAATTCATAGCAGACAGGTTTCCTGCAGCACCCGTTGAGGTGGTCAGAGGACAGTAAGGGACGATGCACACACCCACGGCATCTTCACCTAGGACTTCTGGGCCCACTGCTGTGATCCTGCAGCCCCTCCAGGCAGGGGCAGGTTCTCCTGCCCATCAGCAGCTCTAAATCGGGACTCCCCCAGGCTGTAGGTACACGAGGGCCAAAGGAAGCCACAACTTCCCCAATGCCCCTCGTGTCTCTGTCAAGCTGAGACAGCAAAAGCATCAGCTTTCCACTGAAGAGGCATTTATAGCACCCTATTAACTCCACTCCTCCTCTTAAGAAATTAAATGAGCTGCCTGCTTGAATTAGTAAGAAGAAACAGAGAATTTTCCTGTATCCTTCCCTACAGTGACAAAGGCTTACCTCTGCACCACAGTCCTGCTGCTCGGGGAGCACTGGGACATCTCCCCAGCTTCGGGCTGGGCTCTGCCAGGTGGCTTCTAGGGCTTTGTCCAGGCTCCGGTGCCGTCAAGCCAGGAGATGTGACAAAGCTGGGCTTACAAAGTCAGGCTCCATACCTGGGCCTTCATGAGAGCTGCAAACTGATGAGGGTTTTAAAGAAAGTCGAGCTGAAACTTCTGTTGCACTCTGTGGGTTCATGTATGTTTATATATAAATATAGATATATATTTACACACACCCTTCTGAGGACTGAAGTCCTACCACTCACAGCAAAGGGTGAGATTTTGCCCCTTGCCTCAGCAGAGTTGATATTTTGGCACTGGGCATTGCTGGGGATTTGTAAGTTCTCAGTCTGATAACGAGACAAGAGACAAGGCTTCCGTTGGTATCTGTGGGAGCAGGCTCGAACCAATATTTATTGCTTCTGGAAGCTTTGCTTCCTATTTCATTTCAGATATAGATTTATTTTTTCCCCCACTGTGTCATGGTCAGGCGTAGGACGATCTCCTTGGTGCAAGGTACCAGTATTTTAATGTCAGGCTGCTGCAGTTCAGGCATTGCCATCACTTCTTGGAGCCTGATTTAAAGCACAGCCAAGAAAATAATTTTTACTGGGAATACTCATCACAGCTGTTGGATTTACTGGGTATAAATCTGGTTCTGGTGCCTCCACTGATGCCTTGCCCTCTGTATGCCTCTAAAACCCCATCACCAAGAAAATTTAAGGCCTCCCCAAAGAAGCTTAGCTCTAGCACTTTGTGTTGTGTTATTTAGCATCCTGAAATGCTGAGCGGGACCTTCTGAGGCAGAACTGGGCGGTTGCACCCACAACACCCAAAGGCTTCAGGGGCTGCTCTTTGAGAGCACCCATCACAAGCCGACAGCCCTGTGTGTAGAGGTTTGGGTGCAAGGCAGACACGACGTCTCCCACTGCAACCACTGCAAGTGCCCCCTGGAAATAAGACAGATGTCAAAACCTCTCAGCAAACCAGGAACACCTTGTCCATGCTCCAGCCTGCCGGGGGGATGGCGCTGCCAAATTCTGCCTGAACTCTGAGCAAAGAATCTGGATCCCAAAGAATTTTGTCTTGTGAGGATGAAAACTCCTTAAGGAGTTAAGGCTGCTCGGATTAAGCATTACAAATTCCCCCTTCTTTCCTTTTCCTCCAGAATAATCCTGCTTAAACGCTTAGAAAACGAGGGAGTTTGGGGCTTGTGGAGCAGTGGGGGTACCCAGGTGCTGCTGGGAGCTGCCCCTTCCCTCCAGGGTGGGTTTGGTTGTTTGCAGGTTCGGCTGGTGGCCAGCGCTGAGTCATCTCACCATTAACTGCTGGGATTCTGCACTGAGCATTCAAGGAGAGGGCTTAAAAATCAGAGCTTTATTCCTTTGCCTGTGGGTGGAATTAAAGAAAAGAAATGCTAAGCACTTATCAGAGTTTGGAATCGTCTCATGTGCTTTGGAATAGCTTTACCCAGCGTCCTTTTACATTTCAGTCATGCCATCTTCCCTTCCCCACTTCTGTTTTCCTGGGAGCTCAAGCAGCGTGGCAGCTCTCTGTTTATGTCCTGGCTAATGAGTCCACGTCTCTAACGCTCCCCCTGAAACAGCTGCTTGTGCTGCAGATGTTTATGTAGTTCTGGTAGTTTCATCCCTCGTGGGGTGAGTTTTCACCCACAGTCACCTTTATGGCAGCTGAAGGGCTGTGTGGTTTAACCCGGCGGTTATTAAACCAGCAGCAGTTAGTGCCCCGCAGGGACGAGGGGACAGGGGGTGTCAGTAAAAATAACCCATCCCACTGCGGAGGGCTCGATTCCATCAGAAGCAAATCTGCTAACCAGAGCTAGGCAGCTCAGGTTTATTCCTTAGGTGTATGTGCATGAAACTCCTCCGTGGACCAGCTGCCATCTTGAGCTTTGCTCCTTCTCCCTCAGTCGGTATTTTATCTGGAAGCTGGTCCTAGTGTCAAAACGTACGAGAAGGATGAACTCCACAGTTCATGGGCTCAAGCTGTGCCAGGGCAGGGTCAGCTCAGCTGGGAGGGCAAAGTTCTTCCCTGGCAGAGTTGTGGGGCTGTGGCACAGGCTGCCCAGGGAGGGGCTGAGTCACCCCCCTGGGTGTGTTTAACAGAGGGGAGATGAGGTGCTCAGGGATCTGGGTCAGCACAGGACAGGGACGGTTGGACTGGATGATCTTAAAGGGCTTTTCCAACCCTGTGAGTCTGGGATTCTACAGGAGAGTAACGCCTGCTGTGGGACTAGCTGGTGCAACTGGGAACCAGCCTCTCAATGAGCACCCGAGTTCTCAGCGCAGGGAACTTCTAATTAATATTGATTAGATTTTTTCCTCATTGCATCTTCTGTAGCATCATGGTACTTGTCATCAGTGCTTCTCTTGTGAGGGCCGTCGCCTTGATGTTCATGTCCTTGGGATCTCACTGGGAAGATGCTATTTCCTTTAGTCTGTAGCGCTGATGAAGCCAGTTAATGGGAATACATGGGAAAGGGATTGGGAAAGTCGACCTACAGCAGATGTGTAGCCACACTCAGGCCCATCGCTGCATCTGCTGAGGAGAGAAGTTTCACCCACTTTGCTAAAAGCTTGGCAAAAGTGGGAGAAGTCTGGGATGCTGCAAAAGAAACTCCGAGTTCATGGCAGGAGTGACTTGTGTGTTCCTGCCCACACATGGCGTTTGTTCCCCTGCTCTGTTAGACTGTCTTGATACATCATTAAACCAGGTCTCAATAGGCTTGGGACTGGGGGGAGTGGGGGGAAGAAATCCTGGTGTTCCTTTTAGTGCTGTGTGAGTGGTGCAGTGCTGAATGTACAATGAGGGCTGGAAACCTTGAGCCTGTGCTCCTAACGTCAGTAGCTTCAGCAAAGGGCTGAGCTTCTGGTGTCTCCTGACATGTCCATTGGCACTGCTTAGTTCTCACTGCCCTTAACTGCTACTTATGTCAATGTTCACGTATGGATTTGAAGAGCAGAGGCGTTGTACCCTCACACTGGGCATGTGTGGTGGGCTGGACAACGACACCACTTAGAACGTAACACTGGTGCTGCTGGGCTCTCATGTCCAGGCAGTGACAGCCCTACCAGGGCTCCTGAGTGGTCAAGCCACCCTTCTCATGGAGGAGAGAGCCCCCAGCACGGATAGTCTGTGTTTGTGCCCCTCTAACCCGCCCCGCTCCACACAGCCCTACGTCTGCGCTGCAGCGTTCCTCACATGCAGCTCTCAGGCCCCAAGTCCCACTGAAGCTGATGGTGGGAACATTCGTTAGCTGTAGAAACTGGATCTGGCCCTGAAAGACGGACAAAGGCTCCTGCTCCTGGTGAGGCTTTTATGCCTTCAGCTATCAAATGTGTCCTCTGCCAGGCAGCATCATTAAAGATGCATGGACTGTCAGGATCTCTGTTCTCTGATGGGGTGGGCACCTATGCTGCCCAGGGCTCAGAGAGCAGCTCCAGCATTACCAGTCTCCCTCTGCTCTTCTGCTTTGCAGGCAGCTGAGACCTGATGAACTGGGATCATCTCCACAGCCAGGGACAGCCTGCACTGGGCTGAGGACTTGCTCGGAGTCGAGGGGAGCTGTGCTGGTCCAGGAAACCAGCAGTGTGTGGTCGCTCTCGGGAGAGGAGCAGGACCAGAGTGGAAGCACTAGAGCTATGGGAATGGATGGAGAGAAACTCCCCATGAATAAACTCATCTGGGAAGTGGAAGATGAAGCTCATCAGACAGCAGAACCAAGGGACTGAGCTGGTTCAAGACATCCCACAGCTTGTTCGTCACGAGTGTTATGTGATGCAAGTGCTAGCCCAAGCCAAGGGCTCGGGGTTGTGATTCAGGAAACCTGTTTGCAGTTTCTCTGTTCCAAAGGGCTCTGAGGCCAAGTTTCTTTCTGAGATTTGACTCAAAACCACGCTAAACAGTTGTATATAGCTAAACAGAAATTCTAGGCACACCCTTCAACACTTCAGTTTCTCAAATACCTGGATGCCACAGAGGGTGTGATGGCTGGATGATCTGTGTAAACCAGATTGTCCTGCCAGGTTTGCTTAAACTGAGGAGAAAGCTCACAGAGGATGACAAAGCTCTGATGAGTTTCAACTGCAGTGCACAGGAGATACTTTAATTAATTGCCAATCAATGACCAGGTGGAAAGCCCTTTAATGGGACCAACATGTGATAGGTGGGTAGAAAACATCATGTTTCTCCTCTAACAGTGCTCTGACCTTCCATCTAACCAGCACAGTCCTCTGCAAAACTGGTATTTGCTTTCAAAATCAGGGTTGCTTTTTGTATTTACTACTTGACTTAGTAATGCTGTTATGTTCCTGTGATCTAGGGGCATATTGCTGGGCCTGGGCTATTTCCATACATTTACTTGTTTAAATAGATCAAAGAAGACAGAGGTTAGAGAAATGTGTAGTGCTGTGGGTCTTTCTTAGGATGGCATCGTCCCTGTTTTACTGCTGTACCAAACTTGCTGGCACAGCTCTGGGGGCGTGCATGGCTCTGCTTTCTCTAGGTGCAGCCCCCAGGCTGGAGTACAGGCTGGAAAACATAGCATGGCAACTATTTGCCACATTTCTATCAGCTTTGTTGAGGTACAGGTGAAGGACTACCCCTGTTTCACAAGGGAGTTACGGACCGAATGGTTTCTTCAGGGCCAGAAACTGAGAAGTTCAAGGACACGGTTGGGACAGATGGTTTCATGGCTTCAGTCAAGAGAAGAGATGGATGTGATTGCAAATATAATAGCATTGTCTTATCTAAAAGCTAAACCATCCTTTGGTTGCCCAATGCTGACATGTTTTAGGAACATCTTGCTTTGCCTAATGTCATTTTTTTCCTCCCTAAAAGCCTCCAGGATGTTCCAGAAATGCCTGTTTTCAGGGTCTTCCTTCTGATTCAAAGTCCTTTCGGGGTCTGGTTTTTGAGGTTCTCCTCCTCATGGGTTGCTGTCACTTTTAACCCCCCTAAGGCAGCATCTATTGCTAAAGTGCAGTACCAGGAGCTTGGGCAGCACCAGAAAGGGTGCCATGCTTTTATATTTTGTGCCTAAGTTGTACCTAGCCCTTAAAATACCTTCCCCTCAAAGCTTCTTACAGGCACAAAGATACCGAGTTAAACCAGCTTACTTCTGACCTTCACAATTTCCAGCCAGATGCAAAGTTTGCACCTTGAGACAATCTTCCTAATTAATCTTCCCAGCCTGCTGTGAAGAAGGTAAGCACCAGGCTCCAAGTGCTGTCCCAGGGCTGGGGGACAGGAGTGAGACTGTGACAATGTAAAAGCTTTGTTAGGCACAGAGCGATGCTGTGCTGGCCAGGTGCTGTCCCCCCAAAACTGCTGGAGGTGGCACCTGCCCCAGAAGTTTCTCTGCTGCAGCAGGAGGAGGCTGCAGCAGGGGACTTGGCGTTAGTGAAGCTGGAAGGATTAACTGTGAGCTTGAAGCTGCTCTTAGTGACGGGCTGTGGCTGCTCCGGCGGGCTCTGCTCTGCTGCAGCGTGATCCTCGCTTGTCACCACAGCTGGAAGGAGGACACCAGCGCCAGAGCAAAGCTCCCCTTCCTTCCAACCTCCCCACCACCCCCCAAAATGAAAAGAGCAAGCCCCATAGGGTTGCAAGCCCCACAGGATTTCACACCAGCCGCTCAAGTGAGCGGGTGGGCATCGCCCTCCTGGCACGAGGAGGTGTCTCCAACGAAAGCTCTGGGCACAGGTGTCAGTGTCGCGGTGGGGTGAGGGGAGCCCGTTCCCTCAGCTGAAGGGTGAGGAGGAGCACGCTGTTAGTAACGGGGATAGGGCTCCGTGCCCGGCGCTGGGCAGGCAGCCAGCTCCTCACCGCGGGGGCTTTAACGCGCAGCCTCCTGAGCCGTGGAGCTCTGCCCACCGGGCTGTAACGATCCTTTCCTGTCAAGGCATGAAATCTGTCACAGGTCAACCCGGTCCGTGGCTTTTTATGTGTCTGGAGAGGTTTGCTCTCCACACCTGCTCCTGGCTTCTGTGTCTGCAGGGAAAGGCCTGGATGCCAACACCTTGGCACTGCTGTGGGTGAGCGCTGCTGCAGGAGCTGGCACTGAACGCTTTGCTTGTAGAGGAGGCCTTTGTGCCTACAGAAACACAGAGGAACGAGTGGCAGCCTTGGATGAGTTGTACAAGTATTGGGGCTTGATCAATTCATCTTTTTTTTTTTTTCAATTATTATTATTTTTCTTTCTTCTTTTTATTCTTTTGGGATATTTAAAAGGTGCAAACCACCACTGGTCCCACCCCAAGTCTTAATTTTTCTGTGGTGGTGAGGACACACTGGGATAACTTGTTGGACAGCTGAGGAGTCATTGCACCAGTTTACTGGCTCGTGTCCGGTTTGGCCTAGGCTTTCCTAGCATGGATGGAGTAACGTCCCCAAGGTAGGTTCTCTCCTGCCAGCCTTTGCACAGTTGGTTTTTAATTATTTGATGCTCAAAAATGAAAGACGAGTTAGTTTTGACTTCTCTTGCTACGGCATGCCTTCATCCTGCTGTACCATGTTGGAGTCAGATCTGTGTACCCTTTCTTTTTGCCTCCTGGTTTATTCTTCATCTAATCTTTGGGTTTTCTCTCACAGCCTTCTACAGAAACCAGCATGAATATCCCAGATCCACCCCTCTATCTCTTAGTCCCACATTTCTGGTGTTACTTCCAGCTTTCCCTTGGTGTCCTCATGTGCCCTCTCTTCCCTTACTGATTTCCTTCAATTTGCCATTTTCGGTCAGCTCCTGGTTCCTCAGGTGCCCTTCTGTAAAGATGTTTGAGGGCCCTGCCATGACTTCAGCACTTTCCAAGGCCTTGAGGCTGTTCTTTGCTTGCTCGTTGGCTTTTGCAGAGAATAACTGATGTCAGGGTTCTTGCTCGTGTATCTCAGATAGCGTTTCACCACTGGCAACCCCCTGGTTTGAGCATCGTTTCCTTTCCCCGTCCCTCATTGCTTCCTTCCAGACAACCCCCACGCACAGCTGAATCACTCCTCCCCTTCCACCACCCCACGATTCCCCCTGCCCCACACCCCCACTTCCTCCCACTATCTCTGAGTGAAGCCTCTTGCTCTCACCATTAAGATGTTTTCCCATCTCACCCACCCTCATCCCTCTCACCCTCTCTGTGCCTCCCCTGCCCGTGCCTCCTGTGCTGGGCAAGCCCCAGTGCCCCAAGCAGAACGTGTTCCCCAGCTGTGACCAACTTCTGCCTTTGCTTCTTGTCTCGTGGCTTGTTTCTTCTCCCCAGCCCTCAGCATGTTCCCAGATGTTGCCCAGTGGTGCTGGGACCCCAGAATAGAGGTTGCTCCTCTGCTTTGCAGAAGCTCATGCACAGCAGGTGTCCATACGGGCGCTGTCTCCTTGCTGCTTCTTAGCAACAGCAGCTTCTAGCTGGAATAAAACGCACCAGGAGACCTGGAAAGATCGTGACAAGAAAACTTTGTCAGAGAGGTGAAGCTGTAGAGATGGAAGCAGAAAGTGAAGGGGAGAGGGGGAAAATGGGGCATCACCCTCAGCTCAGCATGGGGCCACCAGCACAGCTCCTCCTCCAGCGCTCAGCTCCGGCTGCAGCCTCCCTGTGCTCAGCCAGCTTCTGCTCTGACAAGCTGTCACCACGCAAGCGGCCGATGAAGCCGCAATCACAAGCACACGGGCTCTGCACGCCTGCAGAACAAGGACCTGATTTCTACTGCTCCCCTCACTTCCATGTTCTTCAGCCCCCAGCACAGCCCAAGACTGGGAGCTCCTGCTGTGTGTTGGAGTTACAGGGTCTGCTCAGTGTCCTTCAATCCTTGTGGCTTCCTATGTATTTTTTTTAACCCAGAAGACTCAGTTGGTTACCAGCATCTAGGCTGACCTCTGAGGAACTTACCTGTTGTAAAAGCACCAGGGAAAAATCCTGTTCTTAGAGCTGGGCAAAGTCATTCCAGCAAATACTGAACTCACTGGAGAAAGGAATTTGAAGGACCAAACTAGCTGTGAAATCAGATTGAAACACTGGATGAGGTGGGGATGCTCAGGACTGGGTCTTTGAAAAGGCTGGATGCTTTAGCAGTGTTTTTGAATAATCTTCACTTTTGAAATAGCTTTAAAAAACAACAAACCCAACTAAATCTTTACAACATTTTAAGTTTGTCCAGAAGAGAAACCTTGATGCAGGGAATTTTGACCATATTGGAAAGCAAACAAATTGTATTCCTACTCTAACTCCAAATCTTGGTATTGGCAACTGAATCAAGTGCTCTGATTTGCCAGCAAACAGGAGGATGATGCAGATGCCTGAGGGCTCTCTGACATGCTCACCCCTCCCTCTGCCCTGAAGATCTCCACCTTCTCCATTCCTGGGCTCTGGGCACTGCAAGAGCCTGCTGACGTGGGAGCTGGTCTTATCTCCTCAATCTCAATGCTCATACCCAAATTTGAACAGAACATGAGTCTCTTTTTTTTTGTTCCCCTAACTGTTAAGCCGCATCTCAGCTCTCTGCACTGACTCACTGCTCTGGTGCGGAGCCAGTTGATTTATGTGACTCCCCCCATCATTTCCATACGTGCCTCAGAAAGCAGCTGTGCTTACAACACATTTTAAATAAACAGACAACTGAATTATGGACCTCAGAGGCTGGTCCAAAGTTGCTCATCTCTCCAGTGCCCTGGGCTAGGGCTCTGGCTGCCAGAGTCATGCTTTGGAAAGCCTCCTCTGCTCTACACAGCCCAGGGCTGCCAAGGTCTCTCTCTGGCTGGTTGAGTCCCAATCTGTAAATAACCTTGAGCTTGGCTAAAAATTTTCCTGTTCCTCCCATCCACCTATGGGGATACGTCTGTGGATCCAGTGAGGAGATGGACATGGATGCACTTTCTTCTCAACAGCTTCTTCTTCTGGATTTTTGCATCCACCAACACCCAAGGCAAGCCTGTGCCATTAAGGCACATCTCCACGTGTCTCTTGGTGACTTCTCAAACGCGGTTCTGCCATGCTGCAGCAGTAAATATGAACTCTGCCAGAGCTCCCAGATGCTCACTGGAATAAACTCCCACCTCCATCAGGCTTCCATGCTCCAGAGGATCCTGTCTCACACTCATGTACAACTGCAAAGATCCAGGTTATCACCTGTAAATGCTTTCCCACGTGTCATCCTGTCTGGAGGAGCGAGTCACATCTCACACCAAAAGGCATTTGTTGGGTGTTTTAATGCACACCCCTGTTTTAATGCACCCCCAGAGCCCCACGGTCTGGGCTGGCTCCCCGTCAGTCTGTTAGGTCTGGGTGGAGGCCCTTTCCCAAGGAGAAACAGGGCTGAGGGTGATTAATCCTCCAAACCATCCGAAACCTATTTCACCCGGGAAAAGGCAACCGATCCCAGACACGGTATCTGACAGCAGCGTGAGGAATCCTCTCTGCTCCGCTCCCAGCCCGTGACGGGGTGACTGGGGGCTCCCAGTGCCGCTCCCTAGCCCAGGAGCCTTCCTGGCTTCTGTCCCAGCGCCGGTGAGTGGCTTTGACTCCTGGCCAGGACTCTTATCTGCCTCTCTTTGTCGGTCTGTGAAATGGGCACGAGGCAGACTTCAGGAATGGGGCTTGTTTTCGGCATCTGTCGGCATAAACCTTACATTGTCTGGGAGGTGGCTTCTAGCTCCTCCTAAAAACCGCCCTGGGACCCTGTCCCTAGCACCCACTCGCTCTGTAGCAAACAGGAACCTGCTGCCGGCCTCAGCTATTTATGCCACAAAAAGGCAAACCCGTTTCTAACCCGGATATCCTCCCCAGACCTTCCAACCCAGCGCCGGCAGCAGCATCCTGCGTCTGCAGCCAGCCAGGACCCGGGGCGAACCTTATCTACAGCCACACTCGGCGGCCTCAGGAAGGCCCAGGCAGAGCTGCAGCCTTCCACCAAAACTTGAAGAGCCTTTCTTTATTAATTTATGTTATTTATTTATTCTAAACACACACACACGCACCCCAACCCACCCCCCCCCAGCCCTCCCCGCCCCGATGCGGCCAAGCTCGGTGTCTCCAGAGGCTCTCCGCATCCCGCTCAAGCCGCTCTCGCAACACCCCCGGGATGCTCCTTCGCTCCGCGCCTTCCACCTGCCGGGAGGGGCGGGCTGCGGCGCGCCGGGTCCGCGCCCCCTCCGCGGCCCCACCTCGGGGCGGAGCTGCGGCCGCAGCCGGAGCCGGAGGCGGGCGGGGGCCGGGGCTGCGCGGCGCCGCTGCTGCCTCCCTGCCTGGTTCTCTGCCTGCCGGGGCGGCGGGAGCGCGGCCGCCGGGCCCGCTGCGCTGCGCGGAGCTGCCGCGGGTGAGTGCGGGGCCGGGGACGCGGGGCCGGGCGGGCGGCAGCGCGGGGAGCGGAGCGGGGCTGGCCCGGCCCGTCCCGGCCCGGCGGGGACAGCGGCCGAGCGGGATGCTGCGGGCGCGGCGCCGGGGCTCCCCGGGGCGCCGTGTGCTCTCTCCGCGCCGGGCGCAGCCGGGGCCGCGGAACGTTCCGCGGGTGCGGAGCGGGGTCCCCGCCGCGGGCAGGGCAGCGGCTGCAATCACGCCGCGGAGTTTCGGTAACTCCAGCCCCGTGCAATCCTAGACCGGGCTGGCGAGAGGCACTCGGATCACGCAGCGCGCTTCCCTTGCCGGGTAGCGGCGGGCACCCGGCTAATCCCTCGTTAAATTGCACTGACCTTACCTCGGGCGCGTCTGCCGGTGAGGACGCAGCTGCCCCTCCAAGGCAGCCCTGGCACCCTTGAGCGGTCGGTGCCGGCGTTGAAGTGCGAAACCCAAGGCAGGGTGTGAATTGCTCGTGTTCTGCTTGCTGCGTGTAGAAGCCCTCTTCCTTGTGACACGGTTCGGGTGTGGAAGAAGCATCCTGGAGGCAGCATACGTATAAGCAACGGTAATTCCTGAAATGGCATCGGGATTGCAATTGCTGGTTTGTGCGTGAGATGGTGAAGGTCCCCCTCAGAGAGTCTCCTTCAGACTCTGGCAGACTGGGTGAACTTCAGCCTGAACTTCAGCCCTTGCTTTAGCTCCGGGGTCTGAGGTGGCAGAGATGCTTTTGGTTGTTCCTGTCCACAAGCCAACAAGTTCACGTTTATATCTCTGCTTGTGTGTCATGGAAAGATCTTGCCTGCACTGTGGTAACCACTCCAGGAGGATGCTTCGAGCTGCAGTGGAGCGAGAGCCACAGAGAAAGCGGCTCACGAAAGCAGAGGGCTCACCAACCCGGGGGACAAAACCCAACAGCCCTCTTGCTTTGAGCCCTCCTGTGTTCCCTAAGAAATGCTCAGGGAATCTCTGGAGAAGCAGCTGCCGGGGCTGCCCTCACTTTCACCTTGACCCAGCCCTCCTTGGCCCTGTGTCCTGAGCCCTGCCATTACTGGTAGTGCTTTTTGGAAGGGCTCAGCTCCCTTACGGCAGAAAGCAGGAGGGGCTCTTCTGGCTGGAGCTGAATTGAGTCTGGAGGGGGACCATTCATTGTGAAAAATGAAGTGTGTTAAATTTGAAAGTGAGGAAAACCTTTTCCATTTATGTTTTTCCTGTCCTTGTGTAATCTCTACTCTATGGTTGGACCAAAAGCTGTGGGTGATAAGGAAAGCTTTCCTAGTCGATCATTTAGATGGGGTTTGCTTCGTGCCCCAAGATCCCTCATGAGGTTGGGGTGGGGGGGTGGTGGGGAAAGCCCAAACTTACTTTCCTTCTGACTGGAAAACATAAATGACTGTTTCATAAGGCAAATAAGGTTTAAAGTGTTGAACTTCAGATATCTGTGGTGGATGTGATGAAATGCTGAGATACCGCATCTTCGTTTTGCCATCAAGATCATGTGTCCAGGCTGCCCACTTCTAACAATGTCTTGTTGTCCTTGCAGGAAGAAATGACTCTGTGTGAGCACTCTGGTACCAATTGTACCGGCTCCTTGGTGCTTCTGCAGCCACTTTGTTGGAACCTTATTTTCCCTTGGTTTAATAATTTATAAAAGGCCTGTTGCCTCTAGGCACGTTTCATCCAGTAAGAAGAAAAACATCAAGCAGTGTTTACTGGTTACGGAGCCAGAGGTTGACAAATAATGAAGCTTTTGTGGATGAAGGGATGTCTCATTTTTATCTTATATAAACTCGAGAAAATGTAAGGCTTGTGCTGAAAGTCCTCTGGGGATGGTACTCCTTTCTTAGCCCCGTCCTTAAAAAGGCCTCTTGCCCACCAGTGGCAAAGTGGGTTTTAACTGTGACCTTCCTTAACCTGGTTCTGGGTCTGCTGCTTCTCTTTGCTTCCACCTCTGCCTGACTCAAGTCTGGCAGCTCTCAGGTGTTTCATGGCAGTGAATTCAGGTAGTGAAATCTGGCCCTACACCTTCCCAGGCTTAGTTTCTTTGGCCTGCAAGAGGTCAGTCTCTTTTGGGGCAATTAATCACCTGCTCAAATCCTCTGCCAGATCCTTATGATCCACTGTTGTTAGCTGCATTTCTGATCACTCACTGAGCCGGAGGGGGAACTGCCTTGCAGTTCATCTTGTCTCCTCTGAAACTGCTTGGTGATGATTCAGTGACCTTAGTGGGCAAATTATATCACCAGCTAATTGGCCTGAGAAGAAAATCTTGCATGATATCGAGCAAACTGGCTGCTGCTTTTCTTCGCTCTGAAAGCCTGTGCTGCTGCAGGTGGTACCTCCAGTTTCAGACACATAATGGGGTTTTGCTGAGGCACTGGGAAGGGGATGAAGTAAACTCCTCCTGTTAGCTGGTGCCTGTGTGTGGTACTCACTCTGCCTCTGGCATGTTTGGAAGCTACCATCCCTTAAAGTATGAAGATCTTGACATTTCAAGCTCGCCTTCCTCTGTGGGTAGGCATTCCCTCTTCATCCTCAGTGGGCCAAGCTCCTCACTGGGGCATAATGCTTTTGGAGGCTCTGGTTCTGCCAGGGATCCCAGCAGAGCTGAATTTAGTAAGGAGGCGAAGGCATGACCCAGGGGTCCTGCTCGTCACCTTGCTGTCCCCGTCCCTGCAGTGGCAAAGCTCTTTTTGGGACCAATGTGCCTCCCCTCAGATGTGCCTGGCAGCTTCGTGGCCCAGCACTGGGAACGTTGGTCAGGATTAGTCCCCATGTGCACAACAGGACATGCTGTATGGCTGGTCAGGGCTGGGGAGAGCGGGCTGGCGTGCTGACGGTCAGTCCGACCCCGCTGCTTGTTTGCTCGTTGAAAATAGCTCAGGGCTGGTGGCTTCGCTGCAGGGAGGGCTGTACTTGCAGGCGGGTGCCGGTGTCGAAGCATCCAGGCATGGCACGTTCAGCCCTCCTCGCTTGGAGAGCTGCAGGAGTGAGCTGGGATGTGTGAAAGGGGTCAGCTGTTGGCTCTTTGCAAGGCTGTTAGTCGAGTTACACCACCTCCTAGGATGGCCTTGCCAGCTGGCTCATCCTTTAGGGAAGTTTAAAGAGGCTTATCGCAATCTTACTAGAAATCTGTCGTCTTCTATTAATCTGCTTGTCTCTCCTCATCTCCTCTCCACGTGCTCCCGTGCTCATTCATCTCGACAGCGCCATTCTGCCTGTGCCGCTGCCGGTCGACACCTGCTGTGCCGCTCACCGCTGCCTTGTTTAGGGCATGTTCCTTTGCAGACTGTCACTTTTTGCTGTCCAAAATGTTTTTTTTTCTTTATATATAAATATACACACACAGACACTCTATTTTAAGTCTTTTTTTGAAGGTGCCCCTCCTGCCAAAGACAGCAGAGTGCAGGTGCTTTGCTGGCTGGGATGGAGCTCCAGGAGATCCACAGTACCCAGGAGCCGTGGGGTTGGAGCTCACAGGAAGCTGGAGCCTGCTCTGATGCCAGGTCCCGCTCGGCAGCGGGCTCAGCACGGAGCACAGCTTGCCTGGCAGCCGCATAAGGGACTCCTATGTAAGGTAGTTGTGGATGTGGATCACCAGCTGCCTGCACCTTCCCCTCTGAAATCAGGACAGAACCCACTTTGGGGAGGGTGTAGTGCTGCACTGAGCCTGAGGAAAAGCCACAGATGAAGGGCAGCAGGAAAATCTGTTAAACTGGGTGGGGAGGGGGTGGTGTGAGAGTGCAGAACGCTGTGCCCTGTGGTGAAGCAGGAGAGCGTTCAGCGTTGAGAGCTGATGATGCTGGCCTGCTCCCCAACGCACCCCTCGGCACCTCTGCTACCAGGGGCAGGTGTTACCCTGAGCGATGAGGTTCTGCCTAATGGGCCCTCTCCTCGCAGGTCTCTCATGAGCGTGTCGATACTGGGGTTAACAGCCACGCAGGCGCCAAGGGGGAAAAAAAACCCCAACCAATAGCTTGGGGAAAGCTAAGCCTTAATACCTGAGCAAATCAAACAAACGGGGTATCGTTTGACGCGGATTAGGTGAGCTGGGAGGTCTTTGGCTCTGGAGGCCTGGGTAGGAAATGTAAAGCCTTTGACAAAGGTGGCTTGGCCCTCCCTGCTGCTGGAGACAGCATCCGCGTGCTGATGCCGGTACCGGCGCTGCCAGGAGTCACGTACCTGCCTCTCCCCTCGACTTTCACAGGGATGCGCTTTCCCTTGCACAACACATTGTTTGCTCTCCTTGAGTGTTGCTAGCTGGCAGGGAAAGAGATCAGTGTGGGTATTTTTTCCAGAATAGTCAGCTGATTTCATCCCATGGGAAGTGTTTGAAGAGCAGGAGACAGGTGGGTTGGCATTCCTGCTCCTTAGCTTTCCATAATTCCAGCAGGAGAAGGAGAAACGGAGAAGTGCGGTTGCTGGGTACTTTTCTATGTTTGCATTTGAAAGAGCTTGATAGGCTGTGATTAATGAGGTTAAATGAGAGCCTGATAAACGCTAAATTCAAATGAACCTCAAACAAAAATGGCCTTATAGGAGGGCTTTTGGTTGTGTGCAAAGTGCAGCTCCTGCGTTTCCTCCAGTGCTGTGTGGTTTCTGGGTGGCAGAGGGCATTGCTCTGGCTGTCCCCTCCTGAGGGGTGTCCCTGCATGCCTGCCATGGGCAGAGCGGCTCTGCAGCGGGCCCAGCCCAAGCAGTGGCTGTGCAGACCCTTCTCCAGGCACTGGTTTCTTTCCTGGCTTAGGTTCATATGATACTTCCAGATTTGGGCTTGCATCTGCATCCCGGAGCCCCTCGTGTCCCTGTATCCAGGCTGTAATTGAGGATGCTCTAAAAGCAGTGGGCCGGCTGCCACGGCCTTGTGGATCAGAACCATTGGCCTAATCTAGTTTTCAAGTGAACTGAACTTGAAAAAGGCACTGCCACTCTAGAATAAGAAGCCACCTGGGGAGTTAACCCAGAATAGTTGTTCTGCTTTGAATTCGTGCCCGATCTCACTTCAAAATAACTTCCCATATATGCAAGCTCCATAAGCACGGAATACAGGGCATGACTTAAACAAGACCACCCGACAGAGCTAGGAAACCATCGTCTTATTGCTGAGGTCACCCTTCCCTGCATCACCTCCTGGTGATCCGCACGCACGCCTTTGCTTAGGCATCCCTTTCTGTAATCAATCCACCCTGTTTCTTACTCCATCCCCTGCAGAGACCTGCGCTCCTTTCCCACCCTCACCTCCGCTTTGCTCTAACACCCTGGCTACCAGCTTCCCCCAGCCCACATATGCTCTGCTCCCCTGTCCTCTGTCCGGCTGTTGTGCCGGTGACACATGGCAGAACGAGCATCCTGAGTGCTCATCTCCCCAGGGACCCACGGGCGAAGATCTTTTCTTAGGCTGGATGGGACCTTATCACCTTTCTCAGTGTGTCAGAGCCAGCACTAGGTAAGATGCAGCGTCAGGTGCCTTTTTCTGAGCTGGGGCTGATAACCTGAGCTGGGCATAGGTGGCAGGTGTAAATTATTTGCAAGGGCTGACCCAGGCGCTGCTCTCGTGCCGCTCTCGGCTTGCGGCGGCTGGGAGGAGGAGTGGGATATTTGCATGGTGTTTTGAGTTGTGCTGACACACTCTGCTGTTACACTGCTCCTCTGGATTTGTCAAGCTCAAGTTAAATGTATATAATTTTAACATCTCATGATTCTTCGGGGGCTGACTCATGTTTTTTTGGCCTGAATGAATCATAGCTCCTGAACTCCGTTGCTAAATTCATTATGCAACAATTACAGGGTTGGAAATGCCACCCTAAGTGCACACAAACAAGTCGGCAGCGATTTCCCCTCCTTTCCTCTCACCCCGTGTTGCCAAGAGACCTCCCTTGTGAGGTTGCTCAGCAGCTCTTGCCTCCGCTCTGTAGCTGGGGGGCTGCTCGGCAGCCTGTGCCTTGATGCTTTGCCCTTGAGCTGGACAGGGCAGGAGGTGCGGGTTGGGTATCTCTGGAGGAGAAGACAGGGGACAGCCTAGGAGGGAGGGCTGGAGGTGTGCAGCTTTGCTCTTCAGCATCGGTTCCCTCCGTTTTGCCCCGACGTGACGTGACGGTGCAGTCACAGTCCCTCTGAGGATGGCGAGGCGTCGCTCTGCAGGGCTCCCTGTGGATGCTGGCAGCAGTTCACAGCCACAAATTCTGTTCCTTACTTGCTCAGCAGCTCAAAGGTCAGATTCATGTTAGAGGAGAAAGACCAAGGAAGACACGAGCCTGGTGCTGGCTGTGTGTTTAGTAATGCCCACTGTCATCTTCTCTGTGGTGCTAAGCTGAGCTCTGGGGATCTGTGTAGGGCTTGGCTTTGCATTACTGAGGCCTTGGGCAAGAGTTCATCTGGTATGTGAAACCAAGCGGGGCTTTGTACTGGGGGAGGGCTTCGCTTGCTGACTTGCTCAACCCCCAAAGCAGCTGGTGGGAGCGATGCTGCAGAAGGGCTGTCTCTACCACCTGCAGCATCAGGCTGGATCTCTGGCTTTACAATGCCCTGCTGCCTGGGTGGGACTGTCACTACCAGAGCGCTGATTCTTCTGCCATCCAAATAAAACTGTTTCTCAGAACAAATACTCAGCTGAGGTACCTACAGCACAGCAGGGTGGGTACCTGTGCCTGGGAAGCTCTCCAGAAAGTCTCCCTTAAGAGCAGATGCTCTTCCCACTGAGTCCTGGCCCCTCTGTCTCTGGGAACAGTCTCCCCTCGGGCAGGTCTGGCTGTTCACACATCTGGGCATGGCTGCTCATTGCGACAGCAGAGAAGGATGGCTAAACCTTGTGCTTGTGGCTGGACAAGGAGAGGGACCTTGGTTCTCCTTGGCCTGTAGCAGCAGAGCCCTAGTGCTTGTGATCCCAAAGATGTCAGGAGCAAAGTAAAAACTGGACCAACGAGGAGGAGAGCAAGACCAGCAGTTCTGGTACCTTGCTCATAGCCAGGTTAAGTAACCAAAATCACCATTTCAAACTGGGAAGTGGTAAATATTTGATGAAACTGAATGTCAGAGCCACTGCGTTGTCAGAGCAGCAACTCAAGCCAGCATACCATCCCTGACTGTGGCCAAGAGTAGATGCAGAAAACATAGAAAGTAGGGCATGGATGGTGACGTGTGGGTTGATAACTGCGCCTAAAAATAAGGTACTTTAGAAACACAAAATCTGCCTCGCAAGCAAGGCAGCGCCAAGCTGCTCTGCCTGGCTGCCTCAGGACTGAAACCGGCGGTGGTGGCACCGCAGCAAAGCCGTGCTGGCGCTTCGCTAGTACTCTGCTACCAAAACCTTATGCTTCCATCTGATAGTTTGTGTCTCAGATAAGGGCAGTTACTGCAGAGCGGTGCTTGGGCAGAGGTGGGAGCGAGAGGCGGCGGTGGTGGGGCTGTCTGTGGAGATGCTTGTCCTCAGCTGAGCCCCACCGGCAGCAGCCTGCTTTCTGCCCAGGGTTTCTACTGATCTGCTTTTTCAGGAGCCTTTGTCTGCTTATAGGACCTTGGTTCAACTTTCTAGAATCACCAGGTTGGAAAAGACCTTTAAGAACATCAAGTCCAACCGTTCCTGTCCTGTGCTGAACCATATCCCTAAGTACCTCATCTACCCTTTTTTTAACACACCCAGGGAAGGTGACTCAACCACTTCCCTGGGCAGCCTGTCCCAGGCCCTGATAACTCTTTCAGTAAAAAATTTAAGAAGATGCCCATATAATAAATGCTTCTTGGGGCTTCAAGGGGAAACAGTCTTGACCACCAGGTAGTTGGTATCTGGGGGTGCTGATGGTTGCTGTGGTTGGGAATGGGCTGATACTGGTGTCCTGCGGGAATTCTGTGATACTGCTTATCTTGGGGATGCCTGGCCTGCTGTGCACTAGGTCTGTCTGACAGATCAGCAGCCTCAGGACCCCCTTCTTGTGTGTTCCTGGCTGACCTTGACCTGCAAAGGCCGGGTGGAGGGGAGGATTAGATTTTTGGCATGGAGGGAGGCGGTATGTGCAGGGTTTAGCAGTGGAATAAGACAGTCATTGCAGAGCTACCCAAGATATAAGGTGTCGTGCCTTAGCTAACAAATCACAGAATCACAGGGGTGGGAAGGGACCTCCAGAGCCCATGGGGTCCAACCCCCTGCCAAAGCAGGGTCCCTAGGACAGGGCACACAGGTCGGCGTCCAGACAGGGCTGGAATCTCTCCAGAGAAGGAGACTCCACACCCCCCTGGGCAGCCTGTCCCAGGGCTCCCTCACCCTCACCGGGAAGAAGTTCTTCCCCAGATTGGGGGGAACTCCCTGTGCTCCAACTTGAGGCCATCGCCCCTTGTTCTGTCCCCACAGACCACTGAAAAGGGGCTGGCCATTTCCCCCTGCATCCCATCCTTCAGATATTGATAAACATTAATAAGGTCCCCCCTCAGTCTTCTTTTCTCCAGGCTGAACAATCCCAGAGCTGTGTGGAGCAGAGCATCCCACACTGGTGTGGATAATTGGCTTTTCCCAATGTCTCGCCTCTTTCCTCTCCCAGTGGAGCCTGTGGGGCTGGTCCATGCATGGCAGAGGCAGGTGGGCAGCTCTATCCTGAGCACATGAGTGCAGGATGGGTTGAGGGGGCAGCTTTTTGTGTCGTTTGTTGAAGATCTGAGGATTATCAGACAAGTTACAGATGTGCTCATGGCCGAAAGCGTTTTGTTAGCAATAATTAAATACAGCAGCTATTTGAAAGGGATGAATCAGATCGTGGGAAGAGCATCCTCTCTTATATCTCCTACAAAAATCAATATTCCCCTTGTCAGGTGTGTAGCAGACACTTTCAAATCCTGCCAGTCATACTGAAGCCCACCGCAAAGCACCGCATCACCCTGGCAGCTGCACCGCTTCCCAAACCTCTCCTTGTGCCGTGGCAGGGTGGTGGATGTGGCACCAGGTCTGGGTGGCGGCTGTACCCACTGGTGACATCTGTCCCATGGCTGGGGACAAATACCAGGTGCTAATGGCCCCCGTGGTGGTTGTTCCTGTGGTTGTGCAGTCTGGGGACTCCTCCTTTCTTCTGCGCAAGCTGGTGCTTCCTGCTTGACCTGAGCATAGATCAGTCTGTGCTGTGGTCTTGGTGTCCAGCTTGGAAGCGGTTTATTATCACCCAGCATCAATACTGGGGTAGCATAGTCCAGCATGAACATGCAGGGACAAGTCTTCTCTTGTATATACCAGCATCCTCTCACAGCATGAACCCCCTGCATGCGTTGTCCCTTCCTCCTGGCTGATTGCTGTGGCTTCCTTGGCTGCTGGCATTGCCATAAAGCAGTGCCATAAAGCCAGCAGAATCACGCCTTTGCCTTGGAAAGAGAAGAACGATGCAGGACTCTCTTCTGCTGGCAAAGAAACCAGAAAGAAAAAGAGCAAAAGATGTAATCCCAGCGGATGGCAACTCCCTGGGGAAAGACTGTGTCCCACAGCCATGGGGCAGGTGGGATGCCTGCTCTCCGTGTCACCTCCTGGTGATGTGCCGGAGCGGGCATCCCCAGCAGAGGCACATCCCTGTCAGTAGCTGAGAGCCTGCAAACCCAGGCTGCAGAAACATCCCGCCTTGGCACGGCATGAGGTCCCTCAGAGCTGTAAATGGAAAATCCAGGCCCTTATCTAGCTCGCTGCTGTGCCAGGATAGGACTGTTCCCAGGGTTAGGGATTTTCATATATTTATTTATATATATATTTCCCCCCATGGGCCAAAATTTTTGTTAAGTGGCTTTAAACAACGGAAGGGCTTCTGTTAAAAGGGCTGAGGTGTGGGCACACAGGGCTTTAATTTGTGTCTTACAGGAAGGGTGTGGGCTCTTGTGACATTATTTTTTAGGTTCTGTTGGAAATTAGCATGGTTTGGGTTGTTTTTTTCCCCCTGTGGCTTATTTTAAAACCTGTTTTGGGGAAAAAAAAAGTAAAATTGTTGTTGTTTTTCAAATTACAGCTCTTTAAATGTGTCATTTAAAGCATCAGGAAGGGGGATGCAGTTTTTGGAAGGCTCCCCACATCTGGCTGTTGCAGGGCTGATAAAAAAATGGAAGCTCTAACCAGAAAAACAAATAGAGGGAGGAAACATCCCTGTCACGGATGGGCTAGGGCGCCTTTCCCTGCAGGTGCCTGCGCTGCAGCCCACGCTCACAGGTATAATGTGCTGTGGAAAATAATAAATGGAAAGCCCAATCAGAGACTTATGCCCTCAATTAATTTTTGTTCCACATAATCAGAGCTGCTGCATGCCTTTCCTGCAATGTTTAACTGCCTGGCTTGGAAAAGTGCAAGGGAAGTTTGGGATTCAGTTCATGTTTGCACAGAAATCCCTTTCTGATCTTTCTGTCTTTGCCTGGGGGCAGGGATCCTGATGCTAGAGATAAATTTTGTTAGCAGATACTTTTCTTTGGGAGAGCAAAGGGGAGAGGGGAGTGGTGCAGGGTGAATTCTCGAAGGAGTAATACTGCCCTGTCTCCAGCCCGTGTCTGCGCTGGCAGTGGGGAGCAGAGGGGATGCCCTGGCTCGTAGTTCCAAGGGTATAGGGGAAGAAGAGAGGGATTCTGTGCTTGCTCTCTGTAGGCTGGCAGCCCGTGGAGTAGTTTCTCTGTTGCACTAGGTTAAAAGGGGGTGGGGGGTGTGTTTTGGTGTGTAGCTCGAAATTGAGCCCCAAACTTGGTTTCTGATTTTGAACTCAGTTCAAACCCACAGTTGGATTTTTCAAGTGAGAACCTGATACAGATATCTCTGTCTCTTCCCTGCGTGGCACACTGGTGGCCAGGAGCCTGGGCTCTCTGTTCTAATCATAGAATCATAGAATTGTCGGGGTTGGAAGGGACCTCCAGAGCTCATCGGGTCCAACCCCCTGCCAAAGCAGGGTCCCTAGGACAGGGCACACAGGGCGGTGTCCAGACGGGTCTTGAATATCTCCAGAGAAGGAGACTCCACACCCCCTGGGCAGCCTGTCCCAGGGCTCCCTCACCCTCACTGGGGAAAAGTTCTTCCCCAGGTTGGTGTGGAACTCCCTGTGCTCCAACTTGCAGCCATTGCCCCTTGTCCTGTCTCCACAGACACTGAAAAGGGGCTCGCTGATTCCCCCTGCATCCCCTGCTTAAGATAATGATAAACATTAATTAGGTTCCCCCTTAGTCTTCTCTTCTCAAGGCTGAACAGTCCCAACCTACTCAGCCTTTCCTCACAGGGGAGATGCTCCAGGCCCTTAATCATCTTCATAGCCCTTCTCTGGACTCTTTCCAGGAGATCCCTGTCCTTTTTATACCAGGGAGCCCAGAACTGGACACAATACTCCAGTTGGGGTAATGATTCACTGACTGACCTGAAAGCAGGAGGCAAACCCAAGATCCCAGCCTGTGGAAGAGAAAAGCGGCTGAGCAGCGTGTGCAGCACCACAGTGCTCACCCCAGGGGCTGGAAGAGCCCGCACTGCCCAAAGACACAAGGGAGAGGCAGTGGGAGCAGAGCTCAGCTGCCTCACCTCAGGAGCCTGAGTGGTACATAGGATGCTAGGGGGTGAAAAGAGAAGAATCCCAAAATTGGAGTAACACAGAGAGTATCCACGTAGAAGCCCTGGATTCAGGAACATACCCAGGCAAGGGCAGCTTAGTGCAGAAAAGCGACAGCCTTGAGAGAGCTGCATAGAGTGGGTGCAGAGAAGAGCATCTGCCCTACGGAGCTCCCAGACGAGGGTTTTCCAAATCACCTCTGAGTCTCACTGCCTTGGGTTGGGATGGGGTGTGAGGAGCTGCCCCGCACAAGAACCGCACCGGGGGGAAGCAGACGTGGAGCTGGGCTACATCTAATGCTCCGGTTTGCTCCTCGGTCTTGTGTGTCAGCTGTGGTTGGGCTCGTGTCCTGCTAAAGCAAAGCCCTCTGTGGCTGTGGGCACTGAACCCCAAAGCTCACCAGAAGATGGGAGCGTAGTGACAGGCGTACTTCCTCCTGGCGACCACCACCGGGTTAGGTTTGCTCATGGCTGGGGTGCTGCTGGAAAGAGCAGCGTGTTTCCCAACACACTGGTCTGGGGGAGGGCTGCTTGGCACAGCTTTCTTTTTAAGGAAGCAAAGAACCTGAGCCTGTGTTGAAATATTGATAAGGACAAGAATGTATATTGTGTGGGAACTGTTTACAGGAAACAGTGAAAATACTGAGGGGCTTTCCTCAGACAGCTGCCAGTGGTGCTAGGGGTGGACCAGGGAGGAGAGAAGAATGAAGCACTTTAAAATTTCTACTGCCAGCATTGGTTCCAAAGAAATTTATTTTTAATTTATATGGTTTTTACTTACTGTTCTGCTTTTTCCTTGCTCGTGTTTCCTTCCCTCTGCGAGGAAGGAGCTCACTGAAGAGAGAGAAATTATCTGGAACTAGAGATAAACCAGCCAAACCAAAATGGTTTTAATTCTCTGGGGAAGGATTCAACTTTAATTTTTTGAGCTTTCCATTAAGCTAGAAAAATACCTTCCGTTGGTGCCCCTTTGCCAAGCTTCCCTTCACAGCACGCTGCGACGCAGCTTCCTCTGCTGTGGATGGGTAAGCCCTATCTTCACTTCAAGCAGGTAATTGGGGCACAGATTAAGTTACTTGTTTTGCATACGTGAAACCTGTGGGAAAGCCAGGAATCTCTCCCCAGACTCCCTGTTTCTGATGAGATCTCTCACCCAGAAGACTCCCGTACCCTCTGTTCCTCAGCAGTGCTCCAGGGCAGTCTGGAGATGGGTTCCTTAAGAGGTCTTGCCTGAAATGTCTTTATTTGGTGGTGGGTTTGTTTTGTTTTGGGTTTTTTTTTTCCCTTTCAGTGATGTTTCCTGCCTCTTTCACCTTCATTGCTCCAGGGAGAGCCATTCCTTTGGTAGTGCTGAGCATCTCCTGCTTAAAATGCTGTGGAAGCCCTGAATGAGGAAAGGAGCTGTTTGTTTCTTGGGTGCCAATGAAATTAAGTCATTCAGCAACAATTTTCATAATTTTCAATCCTTGATGTGACTGACCTGTGGTGCTGTGGGGCTGGGCACAGGGGGAACCACGTGGTGCGTGCAAGAAGGATTTGCTACCAGAAGGAATAGCCAGAGCTGTTGGAGTAGCAGTGAGGGCAAGGAGGGTTTCACTGATACCTCATGTCTGGAGCACGGGACAAGGAATAGTAATGCTGAGGTGGTGGTGTAGCTCTGGCAGTGAGCTTGCTGCCTCAAGTGAGGCAGGTGACCTTGTTCTGTGTCCATCTACTCATCAATGGATCCTCTCGACCTCCAGAGAAGGGTTTGTTGCGTGTTGTCTTGAAAGTACTGGCTCAGGTGTATGTCAAGCTGCTGCTTAATGGGCTGAAGAATGAAGATTTCAAAGAGAAATGAAACCCTCCAGGAGGCTGGATATGCTGCACTGTGAATAGCTTAGCACTGCAGCCTTTCCCTGTGGGTGTTCTCCTCCCCCTCCTCCCCTGGGCTTTGTAGAATAAGTAACTGTCCTGTAGCATTGCAGGGGAGGGAAAACAAGTGTTTTGGGGCCAGGATTCCTTGTAGGGGCAGGTGTGTGTCTGTGATTTAAACTCCCATTCCTAGTTTGCTGCGTGGTCACTGTTGGTGTCTGATCCTCTGCCTGTCTTCATTTGGAAGTCCCACAGCTGAGTCCCCTGTTAGGAGTGGGTAAGGTTGTAGTAGTTTGAGCAGTTGGATCATACAGCTTGATGTAGTGCCCTCGTTAATGGTGCTTTGGTGAAAAGTTTTTCATAAGGTGACAGAAGGAGACATAATTAGGAAAGAAGTGTTGGTTCTAGACTCCAGTGGTCTTACAAGAAAGATCTCCTTGTCTTCATGCACCTTGTGCTAATTAAAAAACCCCACACAACAAACCCCAAGAGCTCCTGATCCAGAGCAGGGCTCACTTTCCCATCAGCAGGCTGGAAGAGGGGGTTTGGTTTCCCATCTCCTGAAGGTCTGGCTGACTGCTGCGGGGAGCAGCTCCCAGGGTGGGGTGGGGAATGTCTTGGCAGAGCCAGCAGGTTTTGTGCTCGGTGGTGATGCAGGGTAGGAAATGACTTGGAGCGTGTTCCTCTGGGAAGGGTGGGAGGGGGACACTGCTGCCCTTCTCACCTCCCACTTGGGCTGTGGGGAGGGACACACTGGACCTCGGCTCTCGGTGTCCTGTTAGCCCCATGGCACACCCACACTTTGGGGCAGTCTCCTTGCCTTGTTCTCCCTTGGGGACAGCCGAACTCCTGTGCCTCTCTTCCTGCTGCTCCCACATGTGCCTCAGTCTGTCACCTCCTGCTCTCTGGCCAGTGACATGGCCGCTGTGCTGCTGGTGAGCTCTTCTCCCTGTTGGAGAGACAGCTCTGCTGCTTCCTGAAGACTTTGGGACAGTCCTGGCTGACACCAGAAACAGCAGTACTGACCATGTACCTTCAGCTGTCCTGTATCACTGAGCTGTGGTGGTCCTGAGGGTGATGGAGAAGGAGAACCCTGTGAATTCTTTGTTAGTGCCCGTTGCTGGAGTTCAGCAAAAGGGCAGTGAGGGGCTAGTCATCTGGGCAGGAACAGCACGGAGTGGCCTTGGCCCTTGTAGCAAGCAGGAGGGGTAAAACTGGCAGTTCCTCACCTTGCCGTGATGCGGGAACTGATGCTGACGAAATAAATGGTGAGGCCACCTCCTCTGCAGGCTGCTTATGCGCTCAGATCCCCGCTATAGGCTTTCACGCTGGGTTTCCGATTCCAGCTGAGAGAAGCTTAGCCTGGGGTGGGGAGGAGACGGCTATTTCTGTCCCTCTTCACGCCACTGACTCGGCTTTACGCCGTGAAAGCAGACGCTTCACGTGATGGGCCAGGCCCGGTTCTGCAGGTGCCTTCCCACAAGCAATCCAGCAGATGAGAAAGATGCCCTGGGCTTCAGAAGTGGCTGCTCACATGCCTGGATCTTGAGGTTTACCTTCACTTGAAGGATGCACAGCTTAGCTTGGCAGCTAGAGAATTCTATTCGGTTTTAGGGAGTCCTGTTCAAGAGTCGCTCTTCCACACTTTGTGTTTGGTTTTTTGAAGAGGTGGACTAAAACCGAAGCCAATTGATGCCACTTAAAGTGAAGGACTCTCACAAGTGTTTGCGTTCTGCTTCAGTGTCATGCTGGGCTTTAAGTAGTGCCTTGGGGAGGTTGAAGGAGGATTTGCAGGTCTCAGCTCCAGCTTCCTCATCTGGCAGGGAAATGAGGAGGCGCCCCCAGCATCGCTCGGCAGCGCTGCTGTTGTGATGGATCCAGCTTCAGCCTCAGCAATAGTATGGCAAAGTGAATGCTCTGTGGGAAGGTCGAGGGAGAAAGTGAGTGTGTTGGAATGGGAAGATAAACGCTCTCGGTTCTCTCCTGTGCAGGGAACAAGTGCCAACCTCTGAACGTGAAATGGGAAGAAGAGCTTGTGTAGGAGGCGCGGGAGCTCTCCAGGCTGGGTTGGTGGTACGGGGTGGGCAGCTCATTGCAACCACTGACTCAGCAAGCTCTGGCTTCGCAGAATCACTGTCTCTTCTTGTATTGCAAGTGAGTAACCAGTGCCCTGAAATAGTCCTTTGAGGTTAGGGAGCCGAATCTTGTCCTAAGGTGAGAGCAAACATAGAAGAAATTAAAAGTTTAAAAAAAAAAAAAAAAAGCCAAGGGAAATGATTGTATTTGCCCTTGTGTTTGCAGAGACTTGCATTCCCTTTGGAAGGGCTGATCTTTGACACTGCTGGAGCACCAAGAGGATGGTGATGGCATGAGCACAGTACAACAGCCAGCATCTTGCCTTCCTTTTGGCCTCCAGAATGGTTGCCTGTTGTCCCCATGGGGCCAGGGGCTGCGTGTGTCTGACAGGATGCTCTTCACAGATCTGCTGAGCTCATGGAAACATGGCTTGGTCAACCCTTTTTTTTTTTTTTTCTTTTTTGGGTTTTTGCCCTCTTCCTTCTTTAAATAAAAAAGAAACCAAAACGCTGTGCCTTGCAAACCACAGGCACCCACACAGCCAGCTTCTGTGTTGCTTTGCAGGTAAACAAATGCTGAGGCCTGGAACTGCACTATAGTTAGACTGACTGGTTTGGGCAATGAGAAGTCAATGTGCCACTTTTTTTGGTACGGGGAAGAAATTAGGTCATTGGGGAAAATAGGCAGCCAGAGTGATGGAGCCAAAGTCTTTGTGAGGCTCTGGGATCAGTGGAGGGTGCCGGGAGGCTCGTACCAAAGCCTGGAAGAAGTTGAGCTGAAGTTCTCTTCAGGGAGACCTCTCAGGGTGAGCTCTCTGCCACTTTAGAGATTCATTGTTTGGATTGAGGAGGTGCTGGTTCCTGGTGCTTGTGGGAGCAGAACATGTTTGTGGATCTCCTGTCTCCGTTTCATGCCCTGCTGTAGGCTGCTTGAATCAGAGAACCATAGGGGTTGGAAGTTGAACTACAGGGAGACTCCTCTATTGAGTCTCCCTGTAGTTCTGTCGTGAGAGCAGAGGAGCTGCTGGAAGACGGGGTGCATGCCAAAAGCTGAAACACGGGCAGGAGGAGCAAGCCATGCTTCCCTTCCCGTGTAAACCCGTGTCCTCCTGCTCTTCCCGAGATGCAGTCCTAATACCATGGAGAAAGCTTTTCTTGAGTGAGCAGAGGAATGCTGAAATAAGCTTTATTGGAGTTGATAAACTGACAGGATTGTGTCCTCCTGTCTACTTCAGGTGTGTTTTGGAAAATATTTGTTCATCTCTCAGCGAACAATGGCAGAAGTGGCCTGGAAAAGGAGCAGGGTGGGAGTGCCGCATGTGGTATGCCGAGAGGCATTTCCTGCCCTTATCTCCCCTCCTTCGAGGTATTGTCCACGGGGCCTCAGATCTGCAGCCTGTGTTACTGGAGCAGAGATTGCCAAAAAAGATACCTTCCCAGGAATGCTGCAAGGGACTGGAGCCGAGTTTGGGAGAGGTGCTGAAGAGCTTTCCAGCCAAGCACGGGGGGCTTGGAAAATGCGTCTGCCCCCAAGTGAAAGGGGGCTTCATTTACACTGCTCCTGCCCAGGGTCTCTGGGGCCATGGGTGGGCGCTGGGGCTCTCGCACCATGGAGGAGATGTGGCACCTTCCCTTGGTCTTCTGTGGCGTGCTGATGTCCTGAGTTTGTATTTTCCACACTGAGTAAGTGCTTGAATTTCTAGGTAGGATCTCTCCTGAAAAGCTTTGCAAGAATCAGGGCTTGTCCCTGCGCACAACTGAAGCGTTTTGATTTTTTTATTTCAGTCTTAAGTTCTCATGGGACAGAACAGGTTTGGGGTGGCTTTTTAGGTCTCTTCTGAAACCCTCGGAGTCAGGTTTGCAGGTGTTGTTGAAGCTGCCCTTGGCCTTCTGTTGGCCCTTTCTAGGGGATAAAGAGACTGCCCAGGACCTGGCTGAGTCTGTGTGTTTTCAGTTCTCAAACCAATTATCGTGTGGAGGAAATGGCGTGCCTGGCTGTCAGCTGGGTGAGATATTCATAGGTAAGGCCAACCCCCTGTGGAAGGTCTCTGGTGATGTTGGGAAGGAACGGATGTCTCAACCCTGCAAAACTCACAGAGATGTGGTGGATGTGCTGTGGCGTGGCCATTTGCCTGCAGCTCCTCGGAGGAGTACATCCCCCTCTGAAGAGGGATGTGCAGAGGCTCTTCTGGCCTGGCTGGATAGGGTGAGGTTTGGTGTCCTCACCATGTCTCTCACCTAGGGTTAGTTCCCTCTCTTCTGCTGCTCTTTTTCCCATGGATGCTTTCAATCCATGGCTTATACCTCTTCCTCCCTTTCAGAGTGGGGGCGCTGAGGGAGGGGTGGCTCCACCTGTCCCGGTATGTCTCTCAGCAGCCTGTGAACAGGTCAATTCTCCATGGTTTCCCTTCCCCATCAACTCTCTTTCAGTTTTCCCAAGCTAGCCACACCATAGGAGCTCTCACCTGGCGTGGTTACTGCAGTACGCTCACCTTGCCGTGCTTGGAACATGGCAGTTTGGGAAGGGCTCGCTCAGTCTGCTGGTGACACAGGCTTAATTTCAAACACACCTTTCCCTGCTCCAGAAGTGTGGGATGGGTTCCCTCCTCCTGTGCAGAGGGTGACTGGGTGGCTGCCTGTGGGTCTCCTGGTTGATCACTCTGCGGGTAGAGCTGCTCCATGGTCTCTGATGTCATGGTCACACTGAGAGCCTGGGGCTATGATTCTATGATTTAACTACTCTCATCGGTGTGGTCATGCTGCTGTGTAGCAAAACCAGAATGAGCTATCCTGTGGTGAAGAAACAAACCCAAAGGGGAGAGAAATGAACACAAAGCCTGTGATTTTGTGTAGCTGCAGCAGTTTAAGTGTTACCAATACCACCTGGGAGCCATGTCCTATCTGTCTGCCCTGGGCTGGGCTGGGGTGAGGAGGGGCTGCTGGATGAAGGAGAAGAACATGTATGATGCTCCTGGTAGGTAAAGCTCCTCTGGGGAAACCTGTCTGTCCTCGGGGTACCTGGTGGGTAGCCCCATGCATCTCCATTTGTGCTGAGACAGCCGTTCCTGCTGTCTGCCCTGGATGCTGCTACTGCAGACGGGGTCCCGTCTGCCCTGTGTTCTGCTGCTCCCACCAGAGTGTTTCAGGGAGGCGGCTGATAGTGTGTGTCCATGCCATATGGCCCTAGCTGCAGTGCTGAGGGTGCCTGTAGTGATGATGGCTGTGTGGGAAGGGGCCAGCTGGAGGGGAGGAGGTGTCTCGGTCCTGGAATCTCCCCTGGGTTGTCTGAGGGATGGTATCAGATGCTGTAGGAGATTTTTGCCCATTTAAACTTTGTTTGGCTCCAAAGAGGGAAGTCTTGAGCTAAAGATGTGGATGAATTGTGCACCAAAACTGCTGCTGCATCACGGGGGGGCGGTTTGGGTGCTGTACGAGCAGGTGAAGGGTGGGTCTGCACAGGCCAGCAGGACCTACCAAGCAATGAATGCACAGTTAAGTGAGCTGCCTTTTGAGATGGTAGGTGCTGCCTGTCACATTTTCCAGTGGCCTGCTCTTAGTCATTTGTGCAGGATGGGGAGACTTGATCCCTCATACTTTCCTCCTCATTTCAGGTTTCCCCCATATTCTCATCGGACACTGCCATGGGCCCTTCCCAGCTCAGCCTAGAGATGCTGGTATAGCAGCAGGTGGCTGCAATCCAGAGGACCTGTGGTGGGACGTTGTTTCCCGCTCAGTCATCCTTCATGCTGTCTCTCTCAGCAGAAGAGATGGATGCCCACGTGGACCTTCTGACAGAGCTGCAGCTCCTGGATAAGGTGCCCACGCTGGAGAGGCTGCGGGCAGCCCAGAAGCGAAGGGCTCAGCAGCTCAAGAAATGGGCGCAGTACGAGAAGGAGATGCAGCACAAGAAGCGGAAGCATGAGAAGAAGAGAAATGCAGTTAACAGAAAGAAAGTGTCTTTTGAAGCCAGTGTTGCTCTGCTGGAGGCTTCTCTGAGGAACGACTTGGAGGAAGGTAAGGCACTCGTATCCACGGTTTCTTTGATTACATGTGAGGTCTGTGTAGCACTGTGGTGTGCAGAGTGTGCTGACATCTGTGGACTGGACTGGCCCCAATGTGGTGTTGGTCTCTAGAGCGTTACCACCTCTGATATAGCTGTGTGCTCCTCATAGCACCGTGTGACACCAGCATTACCTAGGTTGACATCAGGAGCGGGTGCATGAATGCCAGGATAGGGCAGGAGTCATGAATGAGGTCTGGGGAAAGGGAGGCAGCTTTCAACTCTTTCCTTTTCACACTCACTACTCTCAGAAGGTGTGGAACGCTTCTTTGCCCTCTGGGTGTGCCTCTTCTAGTGGTTTTACAGAAGTCTGTTGCAGGGATTTACATGTCAGTGTAAATCTCTTCAGCTTCCCTGCTTGGGGGGATGCATTGAGAGCTACCTGAATGTTTTCCCTGTTCAAAACAGTGACAAGCGTGGCTTCATTTAATGCTTCTTATAGAGCAGAATTCAAAATTGTCCAGAAAATGGTTTAATTGCACCATTCCAATGTGGGTCAAAGTGCTCTGTTTTTGATTCAAAATCTGAAGGGAGGAGGAAAAAAGTCTAAAAGTCAATCACCACGAGCTTCAGTGCCACACAGGGGAGAACCTGGGAGCTCTGGGGAGCCAGAGCCTGCTCATCTCCAGAGAACTCTTCTTGGAGGAGACCTGGAGGTTGCCACTCTGCCAGGTAATGGAGTGATCTCCCCATTCCCTTGGAGTGGCAGGGACAAGGGAGATGCTTAGGAAACTTGGCTGTTTGAGTTGCATCTCTGCTAGCATGTGGTGCTCTGGTTTCCAGCATCGTTTTACGAGAAGCAGTGTGTACTCATCAGTTACGTGGGTGGAAGGCAAGGACCTCTTCCTATCTTGTGAGGAATCTCCCCAAAGTCACGTCCCCATTTCCAAGAAGCCCTTTTGTGCACTGTAGCTTGTCCTCGGGTCCTACCAGTTGTGCCTCCTTGGAAATGGGATGCGTTTGCCAGACCCCATGGCATCTGTGGCTTTGTGGCGTTTGTAGCTTCTCTCTGGAAAAGCAGCCCTGTGACATGTGCTGGAGACTGCAGCCTTTTGTCTGTTTCTTCCTCACCTGAAAGGCTGAACTGTTGCTTCCAGCTCCGTGCTCTGCTGAAGCCATGTTTTTCACTCCGAGCTGCTGCTGTCCTCCTGGAGAGCCCCAACAGCGACACCACAGAGAGCCTGACCCAAGATGGCGGGTGTATGGTTTGCATTGCCTCGAGTGCTGGTGGAGACGCAGAGGGGTACGGCTTTGGGTCTGTGCCCAGCTGCCCACCTGTCAGTGACAGCTCGGAGTGAATAAAGGGCATTTTGTTGCTCTCAGTGTGGCAACAGTGCCTCTGCTTGTGCTGGGCTGTGTGATGGGGCCGACGGGTCTGCGAGAGGCCCGGCCTTGTGGTGTTGCTTTCTGTCTTTGGCTTGGGGTGCTTTGGAAGGAGGGAAGCTCCTTTGCCATCTGCCTGACCTGTGCTTCCTTCTTTCATATACAAGTGATGTTTGCACTTGTGGAGGGCAGCAAGCAGCTGGGCTGGTGTACACACAGGCAGCAGCATTACCGTGCTGGTGTTGGAGGTCCCACGTGTGGGCATGGATACTCTGAGGGTGCAGGGGCTGAGCTTTCAGCTCACCCTTTTCCTCCTGCAACGGGAAGTCCATTGCCACAAGTCTCTTGGTAGTATCACTGTGCTGACCTCCTTCCCAAGGCGAGGCCAGGTAGCAGGATTTAACCCTCAGTCACTCTTCCCAGTGCAATGCCAATTGTACCAGAGGTGATAAAGACGCTTCCCCGTCTGGTGGGAAACCAGCCTGCCCAGGGCAGTGTCCCCAGAGCCACTGGCGCTTCCCCTTCATAGCTGGAATTTTCAGATACCTCAAGTTTTTATATTCAATTTGGTTTATGGTCAATTGATTTCAGTCCTAAAAATACTGTGTTGGGCAGGTTCTGTCCCTGCTCTGCCCTGTGCTGTGGGACCTGTCTTAATGGGGGGAGGGAGGAGGGGACGGAGTCAAACCCAGATGCCAAACTGGGACAATTCCTTATCAGGTGCCCTAGGCCACAGTGAGGGAATCTGTGGGTTTTTGGAGGGCTTGGATAGTTATTTTGGTGTATGAATCATCTTTTGTTTCCATGTGGGAGGTGGAAGGGGAGGTGAAATATAAATGATTAAGGAGTTGAGAAGTTAGCATGAGGAAGGTTTGTGAGCTGGGGGTGCTGCCTGCACACGTCACCTCCGAGCTGCCTCCGAGCAGGTGTGCCATTTCCATCCTTTGTGACTCTTCTGTGCTTTTGTCTTTTCTTTTTAACATCCTTACTCCTAAGGTGGGAGAGGGGATGGTGGTAGGCACTGTGGGATGACATCAGGGAAAGGAAAGGGGAGTTGGATAGCGAGTTGCCTCTTTGTCCAGGCAGTGTAACCTCCTGGTGGTGTGGTAGGCCGAGCCCTGTGGGATGGAGTCGGTAGGTGCAGAGCCCTGCCCAGCCCTTCAGGGAGTAGCCCCATGTCCCTGAGGACCTGGACATGCTGAATTCACTGTCCTTTGCCTGCACCTTGCCCAAGTGTAACTGGAAGAGCAGCACTCGTTTCACTCAGCTCCCATGGGCCTGCAGGTAGCTGCAGCACCTTCCGTCGTCCCCGTTTCCTTCTGCCAGCTATGGCACAGGCACCAGGCTGAGCCACCCCGGCGTCCCGCCTCGCCTGTGACAGCTCTGGCCGTACACACGTGGTGGCCTCAACAGAGAGGACTTTTTTCCCATGTAAGAAATCCAAGCTTGTCCATGGCTGATGAGTCTATGGGCACCTGGCATGTTGCGGGATTGCTGAATCTCAGTGTGGTGGTGAAGGCAGGAATTCCTAGGGAGCATCAGCCCTGGTGTGGGCAGGAGCTGTGAAGGGGTGACGGCTCCTGCCTGCTCATTCCTCACATCTTCTGCAGAAGATCTGTCAAAATATCCCAGGTTCAACAAACAAGCTGCTATTAAAAGCTCCTTTGGATCTCTGCTGACAGATCCAGGGTAGTGAGCATGCCACAAACATGCTGGTGGCAGATGTGAGCGGACTGTCGCACTGGGGAGAAGTAGGTGATGGGCCACAACCCCAGACCAAGGGCAGCAATTGCCCTGGGCTACAGCATGCTACCTGGGACCTTTGGTTTGGAGAGCTGGAATGTCTATAGATCCTGGGCTAGCCCCGAGGTGAGAGCTGAGCACTCCAGCTCTGCTCTCCCCTGCAGAAGGAGCCGGGAAGGACATGCTGCGGGAGGGCATCACGCACAGCCACCGCTTCAAGTGGGGATGTGTCCAAGCCCTTGCCCAGCTCTAGACACGATCTGGACTGGTTGTAGTGGGGACAGAGCCAAGGGGAGAACGCTCAGCCCATCAGCGCTTACAGGGAGCAGCAGTGTTGTGTACAGTGTCTCGGCTGTTCTGGTGGCTGCGAAGCCAAGTTGCTTTGTAATGCAGGAAAGTGATGGTTGGTAAGCTCCCCAGCTCAGTGCAAGGAAAGCTGTGGCCCTTCGAGGGCATCCTGCAAGGTGGTGGATCGAAACCGTGGGGAGTAGGCCAGTCCTGCCATTCCTGGCAGCCACCTCACCCTCGAAAGCAGCCCAGGCTGCCACAGGACTGTCGTGTCCAGGTCTTTCTACATCACTGAGCTCCTATAAAACCAGCCCCAGAGCATGGGGAGAGGAGCTGGTGTTCTGTAAATGGAATAAAGAGCTCCCAGAGGTGACTGAAGTGGCTGCGTGTACAGACCCGCAGTGTTTGCTGCCTGCAACCCCCTTGTGCACCTGGCCTGTTTTGCAGAGGAGCTCCCGCTTGAATGGCAGGAGCTGGAGGGGTTGGCATTAGTGGGGGGATGAGCTGTGTTACCTTCAGCAAACTAAGAGAGGGATAAAGCCTACCAAGGACTGGTTCACCTTCCAGCAGTGCTGGAGGTGCCCTGGTTTCTCCTGCTCTTGGGTAAGAGCTTGCCTCCCCATGGGTACCCTCTGCCAGCCCCCCCATCCTTCCCTGGCCGTGGCTCTGTGAAGCAAAGTCCTTCAGCTCCCACCTCCTGGCACTTCATCCTGCAAGCCAAACTTCATCAGAGCCGGAGTGTCGCATAAGCCAGCGTTTCTGCAGGAGTTTAACCATGCAGATCCGCATGTGGAGCCAGAAAAGTGAGTGACAGCTCAGGTTTGATGACCTTGGGCTTGGCACCCAGCAACGGCTCCCGTGAGCGAGCGGAGGGCACAAGCTTGAGGCTTGCTGGGTCCAGCATGCAGAAGATTTCCCCAAGCAGGGTTAATGCACTGCACAGCTTATTCATATAAATACATCCCCCAGCCCTTCCCTTAGTGTCAACCCTTAAACCCCTATAAATGTGGGGTCTTGACGAGTGTGGTAAAACCTTTCAGGAGCCGTCCCCAGGCAGGTCCCACCACCCTCCCTTTGCACCTTTCTGGAGCAAACCCAACCTTGTCATTTGCAAAGGCACTTTAAAAAGAGGCCCTAATTAGTGTCTATAAATTGCTTTTGTTAACCTTTCCAAGTTGATGTGATCTGTTCCCTTGTTACTAAAAGCCTTTTATGAGGTGCCTTAATTTCCCATCCGCGTTATTAGTCTCCTGAAGCCTTTACATGGGGTTCCTGTGTCCGTGTCTATAAGTGAGTACATTTTTATCTGCCTGAGAAGATTTTTCTCCTGGGTTTTGTGCCCTTTGAAGAGCTCTGAGAGAAAAAAAAAAATAATAAAAGCAACCCCAAACCTCTTTAATTGCCAGCAGTCTGAGTGTGCATCTAAGTGTTTGGGGAATGACTCGAGTCTGAAATGAGAAGTGTATGCTCAATAGGAAAGGCGGATTTTTGAGTTTTAAACTCCCTAGGTGTGGAAATGAGAGCCATCCTCTTTGGAAAGCCGTGTGTGAGAGCTCTTGGCAGTGCTGGATTTTGTTAATTTAGTTAATGGGGGTCGGTATGTCTTCCAAGAGCACGTTCACATGTTTGGCCACATGAATCCTGGCTTTTGCACGCAGTCTGGATGCAATGCCAAGGCGGGGTGCCTTGCATGTGGCACCTAACTGGATGGCATCTGGGGCACAAGCAGTATTGAATATGCAGCTTTCTGTGTGTCACAACAAGTAAATAACCTCTTTTTCTGACCTCCGTGGAGGCTCAAACAGGGGGAGAATTATTTTCCTTTCCATAAGAGCTCGAAATGCATCTTGGGTTTTCCTGGGATGAGCTCCTCTCCCTCCCCAAACTGGAGTCAGTATAAACATTTTGTTTCAAACTCTTTTCTTGAAACAAAAAGGTCAGATCAGAAATACTATGTAATTTTTGTAAATGACAAAGTGAGGTATTTCAGAAGGTGTTTTATAAAACATGACGCCAGCTGTTGTGGAAGAGCCTTGGTTTCAGTGGTCAGGCCTCTTCCTGATCCCTTTCAGAAGGACCCAAGGTATCTGCTCTTAGTATGCTGGCTGTTGCTGAGCATCACTGCTTGCTGTTTCAAGATGCGTAAGTTGGGAAATGGACTCTTTCCATACCAAATTCTTCAGCTTTTGAGTATCTCGAGCCGCAGCACAAGCAGTGTCCCTGCTGTGTGCTGAGCAATTGCTGTTCTTACCTAAAAGAGGAACAGAAAACATGTCTATAAATGCTCTCTGACTTGTCCTCACTAAGAAATGGTGATGGAGGGAGCCTGAATGGAATTTTAAAATTTTTTTGGATCCAAATTGAAACACACCCCACCACACCCCAGCACGCCTCTCACAGACCTGGCTGCTCACCCCTACCTCTGTGGGCAACGACTTTCCGCTTGCACCTTGTTTTGTCTCAGCTGACGTGATGGAAATGGGTTGGCTTCACATCATTTCTATGGCTGGATTTTACTGTGTGTGCTGGCTTCTGCCATTTCTGATACCACTGAAAGTAATTCTTAGGCATCCTGTAATAGTATTACAAGATAACATGTAGACATTAGATTCAAACTGCTTGTCCCTCCAGTAATGGAGAATCCCAGTTTGGACTCAGGGTGTTTTAAATCTGACAGGGATTGGCCAGTGCTGGATGTTGTTTCTTTCTAGAAGTAGCTTAAATCACTTAATCAGCTTCTGAACATTGGCCACAGTGTGTTTTGGAGGGGAAAGCTCATAACCGGGGTCTTTTTGGTTGAATGCACCCCTCAGTTCAAAGGTTGCATGTACCCCTCAGTGCAAACCCGGTGTTTATTAGTATTGTTGTCAGTTGCAACTGTAAGGAGTGTTCCCTTCTGAAAGGAGGTCTGGGCAGTGGGGAGTAGGGGCTGGGGCTCTCAGGGCTGTGCTTGCAAGGGGCGGTCGGTAGGATATGTAAGGTCACCATCTGCTCTGCAAGCCCTGCCCGGCCAAATCACAGCAGGTAGAGCTCAGGACACAACGGCTGCCTTCACCGGCAACGTCAGGACTTGTGTCAGCCCAAGGCAGATTACTGATGGGGCCTTCATGCAGCCAGGGGCCCCGGGGATGTTCGTGCATGCAGTGATGCCCTGCATCGCTGGGGTTTGCCCTTCCCAGCTCGCTCGTGGCTGCGCTGCTTCCAGTGCCGCGGAGGCAGCATCCGATGACAGCTCATTTTCAGCTATCTGCAGGCTGCCAAGTGTTGAAGCCAGAACTTCCCAGTTTGAGCCTGGTAATATTTGCTGATACATTGCTGGCTTTTTGTAGCCAGCAACTTCCCAGCTTGGTTTTCCTTGTGGTTTTCTCAGGGAGGGGGAATCACTGCCTGTCATCTGCACGAAGGGGACCAAGGCATGGGAAGTGCACTGGCAGCCGTGGATATGGGTTGGAGCGAGCTTTGAAAGCAGCATGCCTGGCTGCCTGCTTGGTGGGACAATGGCATGGAAGGGCCGATGCTGCAGCCCAGCCTGCTCCTCTTTCCAAGGGACTGTGATGTGGGGTTTCTTGTGGGCAATGTGTTTCTTGCCTCCCTGGCTGCCTTCCAGGTGAGTGCTGTTTCCTACACTCCCATTAACCATGTGTTTTGCCTCATTCCAATAAGACGGAACCAGAGAACATGAGTAGCAGCTCAGTTTGGGTCCCTTTGGCATCTTCTGTGTACCAAGCAGCTGCAACCCAGAGTGAAACGGTGTCTGTCTTCTCACCTTGGCCACAACCTCCGATAGCCAGGGCTCTGCCTCGGTGCGGTGTTGTGATACCTAATCCAGCCCTGCCAGAAGGACACCAGGCATTAGCCTGGCTGCTGCTGAGAGCTCGCTGGTACCTGGAGATTTGCAGCATCATTGTGTTTTCATGTGTAGTTTGAAAAAAAAAAAACACAAAACACCAAAACCCTCAAAAACTGAAGAAAAAAAGCACAACAAAAAACTCCTTGACCCCAAAATATCCTCCTTTCAGGTGGAGGTTGGTGGGGAAATCAACATTTCTTCTGAGGTGAAGCCTTCTTGCCTGGCTAAACATCGCGTGGCTGCTTTACGCTGCGCTGTTGACAGTGTGGTGCTTCGATATAGTTTCTGGACAGGAGGAACTTGGCTGTAAGCTGTGGCCTCAGGCTCTGCTTTCTGCCCCTTCTCCTGCTCAAGGAGAACTCGAAAAGTGGATTAAATCTACTTATTTATTTTTTTCCAGATTTAAATTCCTGCCCTTCTGGATTCAGGCCAGCTCAGCTGGTGTAGATTTCTTCCTCCTAGAATCATGGAAAATAGAGGTTGAGAGGGCCTCAGCAGGTCATGTAATCCTCCTCCTGCCCCAAGGCAGGATCAACTGTATCTAAAATGCTTGCTAATGAGGTTGGAGTTAGGTATCTCAGTGTATTTATAGGCATCTTCACCACACGAGAGCAGATACCTGTGCAAGCAGCTCTGCTTCTCATTCGCTTCTGCCTATTTTTCCCCTCTGCTTATATTCATCCCCTGTTATTTTGCTCCTCATCCCATCCATATGCCTCTTGACTCTGAGTTTTCCTACTTGGGTGAAGAATGCTCCGATTCTCTCCGTAGTAGCAGTTGCTATGGCAGCTGGTTCAGGCAGTGCCTTACAACCTAGAGCAGAGCTGCTTGCACGTACGCTTGCGCGGCTTCGGGGTTGGTTTTTTTTCCTCTGGAGCCTGGCCAGATCTTGGGGAAACCTTATCACCCACTGCCAATGTCGTGACAAAAAAATAACAACAACAGCAACAAATAAATCAGATTCTGGCACAGGGTGGTAAAGCTGTCTCTGAAGCCTTGCCTACCCGCCTCCCCCTCACCTAAAGGATGCGAAATAGGCCAGGAAATGAACTGTTTAATTCTGTCTGCTGATGCCTTTGTAATCAAGAGCCAAGATGCAATCAAGCACCCTGCACTCCTTTTAATTCGGGGAACAAGAGCCCATGTGCAGCTACTAGCCAGCGGGTGCAGTTTCCACTGAGGGGCCGGCAATTTGCAACTGCTTATTGTGGAATTCTGCTGCTGGATTCCCTGGATAGCGCCAGGCAGACTGGCTCTAAATGCTGCCTGTGTAGGAAACTGGCTTTAGCTGCTCTGTGGTGTTTCTCTTGCTCTGGATGCATTTTGTAACAGTTTGCAGCATCTGTCAGTTTGGCTGAGGATTTGGAGCTGGATTCCCTTTTCCTGGGTGGTCTCGTCTGCTGTGCTGGGCTTTGCTTCTGAAGAGGCACAGGGGAGTGCTCCCTGGCTCGAGGGGAAGAGCACAGGGATCTGAATTGGTGTAGGAAACTTCCAAGGTCTCATTTCGGTTTGACAGGTGTGCCTTTACCTGGACTGACAAGAGAGATCCAATTAGGAAGCCAAAGAAAAGGGAACCCCCCACCCACCCAGCAACCCACCAAATGAGACACCCCAGGGATTTTCCTGGTGGTTTGGTTTGGGTTTTTTTCCTTCCTCTGAAGGACTACTACCATGGGCCCAGCTTTAGAAGGGGACTCCAGAGCAGGCACTGACCTGGAAGCCACCCTCACCCCATCCTCACTGGGTGCACCAGTCTGGTTTTAACCCGGTTGGCAGCAGATGGCTTCTGTCGTAGAGTGGTTATCTGCACCCGGGTTCTATTTTGTCCCATGTTACACCTGTCTGGAAACATCCACAGTTTGAGTGGGTGGGGGAAATTCTGGCACCTCCAAACCATTTCCACCCCGGTCTGACTTAGAGCAGCAAGGGGTTAGAGGTCAAGGGCTGATACTTGTACCGTTCTGGTTGGAATGATAAAGCTTGACTGCGGTGGGACCCGGTGGCTTGGTGTATTCAAAGGCTTTCAGATTGCCCACTCTGAAGGATCCTTTATATCAAAACTGGCTACTTCAATAAAAGCAAAATCTTACCGGCAGAATATTCTTGAATGAAAACTTGACGTCCTTGTGCAGCAGCAGAGCAGCTCTCCTGTGCCAATGTCTGTGGTCTTTACAGCTAAAGAGAAGTCCATCTCCGTTCCCAGCCTCCTGGAGAGGGGAAGGAGCAAGGTCTCCTACAGGAGATGGGACAAGGGGAAATGGCCTCAAGCTGCACCAGGGCAGGGTCAGAACAGATGTGAGAAAGTTGTGGGGCGGTGGCACAGGCTGCCCAGGGAGGGGCTGAGTCACCCCCCTGGATGTGTTTAGCAGAGGGGAGATGAGGTGCTCAGGGATGGGGGTCAGCACAGGACAGGGACGGTTGGACTCGATGGGCTTAGAGGTCTTTTCCAACCTGGTGATTCTGGGAAGGACAATCATTTTACTCACATGGAGAGATAAGCACATTCTGTGTGTCTGCCAATGTGGGCTTGGTTCTCAGGTGTTGTCAGTGGAGACAGGTGCTGTGATTAATCCCCTTGAGGGTCCATCAGGTGTACAGAGACCAGGTCCTCCTTTGGAAACCTGGGCTGGCAGACACACGGCACTCTTGTGGAGAGACAACTTCAACCTACTTTGGCACCCAGACTTTTCCGTGACTCTCAAACTTTTCAGACCTGGTTTATTTTTTCACTTTAGATCCTGTCTTTAATTAGCAAGGCCAGAGCAGGGTTTGTCGGGAACTTAAATGGGACTCTTTTTTTTAATCAGAATTTCAGTTTGGTAGCCTGAAATAGCAGGCATTAGGGAGAGCCGGGGCTCCGGCGAAGGAGGATGGTTCCCATGGATCTGCAGTGGCATCCTCCTGGCTGGTTGGCAGTTGATTGCAGGGTTTTCTTTCCTCCTAAAGCTGATGCTGTCAAAACAATAATGCATGTCCTGAATGTGATACGAAGCTACAAAGCTCCTGTCTAGGCTGTAACCCGTCAACTTCCGAGCCACTGCTGGATGCTGTGCCAGAAACACACCGTATCTGGGTTGGTAGGTGACAGCAGGTCACGGGGAGGTGCTGGCAGTCCATTGTGCTTTTATTAGAAGGGCCAGTGAGTTTGAAATTTCATCTTAAAGGGCATCTGAGCAGGATTCCCTGTGTGCTTTCATAGGAAATTCATTCTTCCATAACTCGGATCATGCAGTTGCGAAATAGCTAGGAACAAGCTGCTGCTTTGCCCCCTGACCCAAATGATTCTCATCCCTGGCAATTTTCCATCACTCTTCAGAGCATGGCAAGCCATTGCCTGAGTACTGGCCAGCACTGATTCTGTAGCAAAGATAGAAGATTCAGGCCATTGTTGTGCTTGGTGCTCTGAGATTTCCCCTGTGTTTAGTCACAGGCGTGTTTGCAGCATGGATCTGCCTGGTTGTCCTGAGGGGAGCAAAAGAACAGGAACTGTTTCTTGCTTCACTTACATTCAGAGGCTTGTCTCCTAGCTGAAGGACAGTGTTTGCTGCCTGATTTCCTCCTGTGAAGTGGGAGCGACAGCTTGGGTTGCAGTCAGAGGTGGCAGGACCCGCACCCGGAGCAGCGCAAGGGTGACAAGACAGGTCTGGCCATCTGGCCTCGCCTGGTCCTCATGTTGGAGCTGAAAGCTTCCCAAAACACATTGCCCATTCAGCCTTCCTGGACCAGGCTCCAACAGGAGAACATTCAGCTGCTGTTCACTGGGGGCCTCTTGTGAATCCCCAAGGATTCTGGCACAAGTCTCTAAAGATATTTGGATGTTGAAGCCAGGTTGGCTTGGCCACCTGGTGCGTTTGTGTTCCATAAGTATACAGGGCTTCTTGGAATGTGGCTCCTTTCCACTGGATGCTCATATAAAGACTGCCCAGTTGAGCACTCCTACCCCAGGGTATTAAGGTAGACTGATGTGGCACTTTGTCCCCCTCAGGCATTGCCTCCATCAGCACCAGGAGTTCGCCGCAGCAGCGGAAACATTTCATCTCTCTGCTGTGGGGAGGAGTGGTTCCCAGTGGTGGCTGCTACCCACTTCTGGAAACACCCCTGGTGTCATGGGTTCCCCACCCTCCTCCTTCCCTTCCCACAGGAAGAGGCTGTGGGTTTTCCAGCCCTGGAGCAGGAAGGAGACAGGGGTTGTGCTTGCTACCTGCTGAGCTGCTCTATTTAAAGCTCTTTGCAACACGGTGCTTATCGCTGTGGCACCTTGCTTGCTGGCTGGCTGTCCTTGCTGAAAGAGCTCTCCCATGGCACATTGGGCGTGGAGGTCCTGAGATGCCACAGCTGGGATGCTGGAGAATGTTTCAAAACCTGGCAGGCTGGTTTGAGGGGTTAAGACCCCAGCATTGGTTGCTGTGTAACTGGGAGATGAAAGTCACAGCCTTGTCACCCCCAAACTGTGGGGTCTGAGGACAAGGGAAGGATGTTTATTCACACTGCAGCAAGCAAAGTTTTATCCCAAAGCAGCTTCTGTCCTGTCCCAAAGCAGTTCCTGTCTCTAATGACATCCAACTCAGCATCCAGCATCTTGGGCAGAGTCAGATGGTGTCCGAGCCACGTGTGACTGTGGAGGTTTGGTGAGACTCAGGCAAAGCCTTAGCCACTGTCATTCTCTCTCACTAAAACACGAGAGGATGCTGGGCACTGAGCGTTCTGCTGCGCACGGCCCTTTGCTCTTATTGGGAGGTCTGAATTCTCCAAGCTGTGGTGGAAGCCTGCAGCACACAGAGCTGCTGGGTGGGAAGCCAAGGCCACCTTCACACCGTGCGCAGGGAGCTGTGGAGCAGGAGAACTGGGGGTCCCTCACATGCGTGGGGCCTTCATGTGTGTGTCTGGGCTGCTGTCATGTATGGAGGGTGTCACTGCTGCCTGGGGGCCCTTTGTGTCACCGTTACAGCTCCAAGGGCTGTTAGCAAAGGTGAGCAAGGGGACAGAGCTGTGACTGGGTTTGCTGGTGTCGGTGCTTGTGGGGTAGGTGAGGAGAAGGCTGGAGGTCTCCTTGCCAGAGCAGGATGCACGTGATGCAGGAGCGAGGCAAGCAGTGCAGCCTGGCTCCGGGACAGCCTCCTGCAGTGACAAAAACCTCATCAGACCTGGCACAGTCTGTGGTGCATGGAGTGACCCTGCAGACTGCTGGCCTGTGGGCTTAGGCATTTAACCTGGGCAAAACTGGCACGGGCTGGGAGCCGTGTTTGCTTTGGAAAGAGAATGTGTACCTGTGCCAGTGCATCCCTTGGGATGCGGACAGCGCCGGAAAGCAGCGGGACTGGGAACCAGGCTGGGCAGCCTTCTCAGAGACTCCTGGGGGGCCCATCTGCGCTGTCGCTGCCCTTGGGGAATGGGTCATTCCCCTGGGGTTTGGGGAGAGTAGGTGCATGAGGGGCTCCGTGGGGCTCTTTACTCTGCCAGCCTGGGCACATCGTGCTGTGAAGGTGCTCGCACTGGCTGGCCCCCGTGTTCATCCCGTGGCTGTGTGTGTAGCAGTTAACAAGGGCCTGGTGAGGCAGGAGCCCAGGTACCCAGCGAGTCACTGCATGGCCACGTTTATCCAAACTTATCCCCTTCTAAGCCGTGGTGGCAGCTGTGCAAGGCACGGGGCTAATCTTGTGGGGGAGAGGATTTGCTAGAGGAGGTGATGGCTCCCTGGTGCCCCGGCAGCACCAGCACTCAGGCAGGTACTGGGAGTTGCCCTGGGCTTCCCTGGGAAAGGCAAGCATGGTGCCCCTGGGGTGTGCGTGCATCGCCTTCCCACAGCATACAGCACTGGGAGCATCCCTGGGGAGAGCACCAAGTCCAAATGCTGGCGTGTATCAGGGACCCTGTAACCACAGTGACACTTGTCCTCAGAGCGGGGTGCCTGGGGACCCCCAAACCCTGCCTGCATGGCCCTTCCCGCTGGCTGAAATGGGCTGAGCCAGAAGCCTTGGTCTGGCAACGTGGCTTTGACCTGCCTGTGGTCAGAGGCAGTGCCAGCAGGCAGCCAGCAGCACTTACTCTATTTAATTAGATTTTGGGGTGGGGGTGGGGGTGTTTATGTCCTTTTTGGACAGCTGCTCTAGCGGGAAGGGAAGCTGGGGGAGAGAAGCTGTCCTTACTTAAAAGGGTCTGCCTTTAGACCGTGAATCTGGGCCAGATCCTCTGGCAGCTTTGTGCGACCCTGGGAAGGAAGGGAACCGTAAGTGTCACTCTATAGCTGACCTGTTTTGCTCGATGAATCTGGATCAGTGTCTCTCTCCCTCCAAATCAGGTTCGTTTTCTTTTGATCTACCCCTGGTAGGGGAACCTGAGCTGATTGAGCTGGTTCCCATCCATTTTCCATTCACCTGATGGCTCTTCCCACAAAACCATCTCCTCTCCACCCTCGTTGCTGCTGAGGTGTCTGGTGCTGTAGCAGCTGATGCTCTGGCATATAACTTTGTAAATCTTTGCTGGTATTTGATGGAAACATTTCTGTGAGATGTTTTGTTTCAGTTTGGGGCAGATTAGTTTTAAATTGGCCAATGTGCTAGATTTAAGGACAACACAATTGCTCCTAGCTGTCAGAAAGAAAACACTAATTATCAATTGTGTTTTATTGAGCCTCTGTTGAACTGATTTGCTGTAGAAAACATCATTTTCTTGTATTCTATCTTGAGGGAATCTGATTTTAGTGAGTTCTGCTCTCTCCATGACAGTGGGATATGCTAGAGCATCAAAGAGAGGAAAAATCAGCTCAGGTTTAAAATCTGTGACACCCTGGCATTTACTTCACCGGGTTTTAGGAGCATAAACCCATTATCTGTGCTGGTGGGCCATAAAATCATTGCAGATGCATGTTTCTTGTCCCTTCTCCCTGTAAACCCTGCCCAGGTGTGTAATTTACAGCACCTTCCCAGGCACAGCAGGGTTTGGTGAGTGTGGTGCCATGTTTATTCGCTGTGAATCGGCCTGGTTTGGAAAATGAACCTTGAGTTGTTGTGAGAAAGGGTAAGAATAGCTGGGAGAGATGTCAGTGTTCCTGCCTCGCCATGGGGCTCGCCTGCAGCGCTGTGCCGCCCGCGACTCTGAGCCATGGCAAGGCACCGGCTTCTGCTGGCGTCACCCTGGGTTTGCAAAACCACTGATACCATCATGAAGCAAATCAGGTTTCTTCAGTGAGTTATCCTCTGCTGCATCGTGTTGAAGGTCTAAAACACGTTTTGCTGTTGGCTTCAACGTGCTGGAAGTGGCTGCTTGGGAAGAGGCGTCTTCCGAAGCGGCTCATGGGGCAGCTTCCTGACTCCAGGCAGGGATGAGCAGTTGTTCTCGAGCCGGTCTTCATGTTTCCACATGAAGTGTTATCTGTGAGGAGATACGGTACCCTGTGAGACATGGACACCTGGAAGCTGATCTGCAGATGGTGGCCAAGGAGGACCTGCCCGTGGGTCAGCATAGCCCGGCCCCTGTCCCTCACCACTGGCTTCGTCCTGGGGGATGGGCTTTATCAACTTCATCATTTCTCCTTTGGAAATATCAGGAAGGAAGGGATTGCCAGCCAAGGAGCCAAGGAAACTGGAAAAAAACCTTGTCATCCAAATTTAGTCCCCTCTCCGAAGAAACCCCTCGATTTAAATGCTCTGGGTGGAGGAAGAAGGGACCAGGTGGTTGCAAAGCATCCTGAAACTGCTGACAGCGTAAGGACCTCTTTATAACAGCTCCTGCTTCTCCCACAGCTCCTAGAAGGACCTATTTTTGATGCTTTTGGATTTCTCTTGCAGAGGTGGCTTTGCTCCCTTCCTGTGGTGGCTCAGCAGATCACAACTGCAGTGGGGATGGCCTTGCCCGCGTGTGCAGAGCGCTCATCTCTGCTTCTGAGGGTGTTTTATTTAGGAGAAGCCCCTGCTGCGTGGCTGCTCCTTTGTCATCTCCTGGAGGCCGTTACAGCACAGAACACCTCAAGCTGATCTGGTTTCCTGGGTCTGCCTAGGGAAACAGTCCCCTCCAGGAGCTGCTGCTGGGAGAGAAGGCTTCAGCAGGGAAGAGGTTAATGCAGCCTGCCCTGAAAACTATCCATGCCTCATGCCAAACCTGATTGTCATCTTGCTCCTTTTAGCCCCCGCAGTTGTTCTGTCTCCAGAGATCTGTGTGTAGCCATTTGATCCGAGAGGGATGTGTGTTTGCTGGGAAACTGTCCCTTACCTCAGTGCTCCTCGGGCCCTGTCAGGTGGCAGAGGCTGCTGCACCATCGTTGGTCCTTCAGCCGAAGGTGCTTGGTGATCCATGGAGACCTTGGTCGGCATTACACGCTCGGTCCCCTAGTTACAGGTCGCACAGATCGTACTTGTGCAACCTCTTTTAGCTCAGATGTGGCCAGTGATCCCTTCTTCCCAGGTGGGCCATGGCTGTGCCAGCTGGAGGAAAGGCGATGGTCCTGTCGGGGTTGGAGCCGAGGCAGCGGTTACAGCTGGAGGAGCAGGCAGGACAAGCGTGCAGCCCTCCCATGCTGCTTTCCAAAGGGGAACAGAGCAAGGATTTGGTTCAGGGTTTGTCGGTCAGGTTTCCATTATACAACTGTGCTGGTTGCACCTGCTCATGTGAGACCCAGACATTGTTGGATGTTCCTGGTCTGGTGGGCTCCTTTCCCTGGGAATTATTCTTTATGTACAGAAACAAGGGGGGTTTCTCTGTTGTAGCACTGACCAGGGTGGGAGCGGAGGCTTGGGGTGGGATTTGCTTCAGTCTGTGACGTGTGGGAAACATCTCAGAAGCATTTGTTACAGCTACTTGGAAAGAAATGAATGTATCTAAGACTGTTTGACCCTAAGAGATAGGGTCAAAACCAGTTGAGGCAGGGATCTTAGGATCACAGATGTAGTAATGAGATCAGATCTCCTGTGTCTCCCACAGTGGGTATGAGTGCCCTTGGCACAAGTCGCACTGAGCTTGTGGATCTCTGCCCATGTTGGAAGGACAGGGCTGCTTGTGTGAGGAAGGCTACACTCTGTTGTAGCGAGTGAGAGTGCAACCCTCCTGTGTCATTTCACAGGGGATAAAATGGTCTGTGGTGTCTCCAGGAAGCAGAGCACCTCGATGCCTGTCCTCACGATGGTTTGTAAGGGCCCTGTAACCCAGGCTAGCAGCTCTGCTACCGTTTTTGAAGGACTTGCTCTCAAAAAAGAGGCTAAGAAACTATGTGCCTCTTCTACTGGACATTGGTCATCAGAAAAATCCACGTCATTTCATGAGAAGCTGCTGAAGTTGCTCGGTTATACTTGGAATCATAGAATCACCTGGGTTGGAAGAGACCCTTTAGATGATCGAGTCCAACCACAGCCCAACCCTGACTAGTCCACCTCTAGACCATGTCCTTAAGCACTTCAACTACACACCTTTTAAATCCCCCCAGGATGGAGACCCCACCCCCTCCCTGGGCAGCCTGTTCTGATGCCTGACAGCCCGTTCAGTACAGAAATTCCTCTTGTATCTGGCCTGAATCTCCCCTGGGGCAATTATAAGCTGTTCCCTCTCATCCTATTGCTTGTTACCTGAGAGAAGAGGCTGACTCCAACATCTCTGCACCAGCCATGCAGGGAGCTGTAGAGAGCCATGAGGTCTCCCCTCAGCCTCCTCTTCTCAACACTACAAAGCCCCAGCTGCCTCAGCCGCTCCTCACAGGACTTGTGCTCCAGCCCCTTCACCACCCTCATCACCCTTCTCTGGATGAGCTCCAGCATCTCAACATCCTCCCTGTAGTGAGGGGCCCAGAACTGGACACAGCACTGGAGGTGCAGCCTCACCAGAGCTGAGTAGTGCTGGAGATACCAATTTTTGGGTTCAGTACTGGGAGAAAAAAATGAGGAGTGCTGGATCCAGCTGGTGCACAGGACTCTGCCCAGTGCCACGCACAAGCCTCCAGCCCACTCCTGGTTCCCTGCGCTGTCACTGGCATCCACCTCTGCAGCCTCTAATTAGTGCTGTCAGCAGAGCCATGTAAGCAGCCACTTAAGCATTAATTACTTTAATGAACTTACTGAGGTGGGTTTAGCTACTAAAGCGTTTTGTTGTTACTATAAATTTTTTTTAAATCAAAATACTAGACTGTGGAGTCGGTGGGAGATGGGGCAAAGCTCAGAGCCTGGCTTAACATTGGAGGGGGGTTAGGTAATTTAATCATGATGTCTCTTCTCTTCCATGGCAGGGAAGCTGGGGTGCCAGCAGCACGGCAGCGCTTCGCTCTCTGTCCCCGGGTGCTCACGGGAGGGATGCAGTGAGCACTGGTGTCCTGGTTTCAGTCAGGATAGAGTTAACTCCATTTGTAGCAGCTGATGGGATGCTGTGTTTGGGAGTTACAATGAAAGCAGTGCTGAGAACACCCTGATGTTCTTAGTTGCAGTCAGACAGTCAAGGACTTTCTCAGCTTCTTCCTATTTCTCTATCCATGAGAAAGGAGGGGCGAAGCCAGGACAGGTGACCCAGATGGGCCAAAGAGAGTATTCCATGGCAATGACGTCCTGCCCAGGAGAACGGGGGGCTGAGGGGAGGAAGAAGAGGGGCGGTGGCGGGACGCGTGCTGCTTGGGGGGACGGTCGGGTTCCGGGACAGCTCTGGGTGGTACCTGAGTTGTGTGGGTCGGGGAGAAACTGCATTGGGGATCAAGAGTTTCATCTTCTTTTGCTCTAAAGTCCTGTTAGCATTGGGATATTTGATCTTTCTGTTCTCTCAGTAAACTCTCCTTATCCCAACCCACGGGCCTCTTAGTTTCTTGGTTTTGGAGTTATTTCCCCTTCCTTTTCCCTTCCCTTGTTTCCCCCTTTTCCCTCTTCCCCTGCTCTTTTACTTTAAGCAGCAGGCAGCTGTGTGGATCTCGGCCCACAGCCGGGGGGAAACCACGACAACTGGGCACCCTGCCGTTCAGGCCTGGAAGATGGATGTCACCTTTCTTGCCTTATGACAGCTAAAAGGTGGCCCGTGCTGGTGCTGCTTGGGTTCTTGTAGTGGGAAACGTGTGAGGAGAAGCTCCCTGATGTGAGGGATGTGCTGGTGAGGGAGCTCTGTGGTAAGGGAACAGGATGGGGCACAAGGGTTCGTTAACAAACCTGGGTTTAATACAGAAGTGAGCAGGGTTGTCCCCGCTGCTGAGAGGGGAATGGGCCTGCTGCTGCTAAGGGCAAAACTGAACGGGGGAGTTGAATGGCTGTTAATTATTTTCAAAGCTGCAGGTTTCTTTGGGAAATGCAGGAGGCGTTGGCAAAGCGAGGCTTTGCTCTGCTGCTGCACAAGGGAGAATAATTCCTCTGAGCTGGCTCTTGCTAATGGCATCTAGGGTTGTATCAGACACAGTGTGACCAGCAGGTCCAGGGCAGGGATTGTGCCCCTGGACTGGGCACTGGTGAGGCTGCACCTCGAGTGCTGGGTCCAGTTCTGGGCTCCTCACCATCAGAAGGACATTGAGGTCCTGGAGTGAGTCCAGAGAAGGGCAGCCAGGCTGGGGAAGGGGCTGGAGGGCAAATCCTCTGAGGAGCAGCTGAGGGAGCTGGGGGTGTTCAGCCTGGAGAAGAGGAGGCTGAGGGGAGACCTTCTCCCCACCTCCCCTGCCCTGCCAGGAGGGTGCAGAGAGGTGGGCGCTGGTCTCTGCAGCCAGGGGACAGGAGATGGGACAAGGGGCAATGGGCTCAAGCTGTGCCAGGGCAGGGTCAGCTCAGCTGGGAGGGCAAAGTTCTTCCCTGGCAGAGTTGTGGGGCTGTGGCACAGGCTGCCCAGGGAGGGGCTGAGTCACCCCCCTGGGTGTGTTTAACAGAGGGGAGATGAGGTGCTCAGGGATGGGGGTCAGCACAGGACAGGGATGGTTGGACTCAATTTGCTTAAAGGGCTTTTCCAACCTGGTGATTCTGTAATGAGGGCATGGGAGCCCCATCACATTGAGTTGTGATACTCATGTGGAGAGTCAGACAGGGTCTTTCATCTCAGTACAGGAGACCTCTCAAAAGGACAAGGGGGAGAACTGGGCTACATTGCTCTCTCTCTGCTCACTGCTGCTGCCTGCAGCTCCTTGTCCCCAGCACTGAGGAGTTACACCTTCAACATTCAGAGATATGGTGAATGGGCTCTGGTGAATGGGATGCTTTAAATTTGTGCAAATGCTGTAGGGATTAGTATTTTTTAATTTGGTGATTTAATACATCTATTTAGTATTAATACTCTCAGCATGTAAATGCAAAGCAAAATAAGTTTTAAAAAAGAATATGAAATCACTGTCTGTGCTTAGACTGAAGTGCTCACTGCAGAGACAGGGTGAGCCATCTGTGGTCTGGTCTGACACGTTAAGGCAAAGCATGTTCTGGGGGGAGAATTGCAGCTCTTTTGCACTTTCCATTAAGCGTTCACTAGTGAGGTCAGAGACCCCTAGCCTGACCCCAAAGGCTGCTAGAGCAGCCTTGTAAGGGTTGGGGGTCTTGAGCTCACATCCCGGTGTGAGCTGTGCCACCAGGTTTGGACCCCAGCAGGAGCATCCCCGTTCCTCTGCTGCACCGTGCCCGACTCAGCAGTCTGGGAAGCGGTTTCCTCTCTCTTCCCCGCTCTGATCTGAAGGGCCTTTCTGAGCTCGAGTCATGTTCTGCAGATGAAAGCATTGTAAGCTGCCTGAGATGGCTTTTGAAAGCAAAGGAGGCACTTGCTCAAAAGGAGAGTGCTGCCGACCCCGTGCACGGCTTCTTTCTCTGCCGCATCAAAGCACAGGAAGCTCAGCAGAGGAGCACTGGCAGCAAAGGCTGGCTCGCTCTGTGCTGGCGTGGGGCTGGTGCTTTGGTGTCTGAGGATGTGGCTGGCGTGGGTGAGGGCACCAACTGGGGCTCTTCTTTCTTCCTGAAGAGTCTCCGTGACCTGTGGAATCCTCAAGCTGCTTCCCCGTGGAGCAATCTCCCAGCCTGGGAGCTCTCGTTTTCTGCTGCTTGAGGTGGTGGGAAGCAGAAATCTCATGGAGCTCGTGGGAGAAGTTTGGGAGTGCTGTCAACTGTGTGATGGGGCAGGTGAAGTAATTATGCAGAATACATGCAAAGTACTTGATGGGTTACAGATCAGCCTGGGTTGAGTTGTTGCCTACATGCTTATTTCAAGCTGATTTCCAGGCCTTTTGTGCAGCTTCTGAGGGGTCACGGAAAGGGATTTCCAACATTTGTCAATGGAGTTAGGAAATGGTAAGGGAATGAAGCATTTGCCCACTATTCTTGCTAACAGGGACTGGTTGGTTGGGTTTGTTAGCTTGGATCCTCAAGATAATGGGTTATAAATTTGGATTACACACCTAGCAACCTGCAGCAAATTGATGCTGTGATCTTTACTGAGCAGACTGTCCTCAACTGGATCGAGCCCAGGGCCCGTGAGGTGGATGTTCTTCAGCTTGAGCTCCTGGCTGGGTGGACTAGTAACTGTAGAGCAGCCCTCACACAGATTTCTTATACCCCTTCTGTCAGGCCTGTCTCACTGATTGTATTACTAGAACTGTGGGAAACCCCCAGCATTTTTGCCAAGCTCACCTGCTAACTTCTGATTCAGCTCTTAGATGTATGAACCGTTTTCCATACAGCACTGAGTACCTTTGCTGGTGATGTTCAGGGATCAACTCTCCTGACTTCTCTGCAAGGGTTTGTGCGGTGCTAAGGGCTGGGAGAACAGTCCCTGTGCTTCTCTGATCTATGTGGTTACGTTGAAAACCGATTGGTGTTGTGGAGTATTGGGGTGCACGAGTGTCTTCTGGAAATGCCCTCGTTTGGTACGTGGTGGCACAAGCATCACCTGTGCCTCCAGGCCAGGTCCCACCAAAGGGTGATGTGCATCCAGGGGTGGGACTTGGTGCGGTTGCTCAGTGGCCCGTGATGGCTTCAGGCTGTCATGGGGTGATGCTGACCATCAGGGGTGGCTTTGGGATTGGAGGTGTTTGGCCTGGAGAGCAAACTGAATGGTTTGTTCGTTAATACAGAGAAGTGGTTCTGGACCATGTGATCTGTCTGTGTGGGATGGGTGCTGAAATGAGATCAAAAGAGAAGTGGTTTGAAACTTGGGGGGATCAGTGGGGTTTGATCAGCCCCGAAAACTTGCAAATCTTCTGGGACTTGGGCTTGTGAGAGGGGAGATAAAAACAAGGTTGTCCTGTCTGGGTTGCTGATGAAGATCAGGATGGCTGTCAAATATGTGCTTGGCGACCAAACGTCCACCTTGGTGATGGCACCATTCCTGATTCACAATTAGATGAAGCGTGCTGCCATGCTGCACACCCTTCAGATGGACCTTGCTCCATCACCTCCTGCAACTTGCTTTCCTCACCTGGCCCAGGTCCTTGATGTGGTCAGCAAACAGGTCTGACCCAAGCGGTGGAGACCTTCCTGAGGAGCGATACCACCAGAAGGCTGCTGAGTCATGGCTTTGGTTTCTTTTTAAAGCACCCATGGACACCACTACTGAACTCCTGTTGCATGCAAGGTTTACCTTGGGGTCTGGCTGCCATCGAAGGTGTTAGCATTGAGATTTCAGCTGCTTTACCCAATTCTTGGTCGTGCAGCCAAGAGAAGAGTTTCCTTGTGCTTAAAGGGCAGAGCTGGGATCTGGGACTCGAGGGCATGTCACAGCTGTGCCATGGACTGTCCCTGTGACCTTGGCAAAGAAATCTGAGCCTCTGGAGTCCTGGTCTGATTGGGGCTGAGATGTTACATCTGTGGAACAAGGCAAATACTGATGGTGAAAACCCATGGGACAGCCCAGAGCTCGCTCTGCCAGTGGCAGCAGTGCTTTTGGAACCCTCTGGCTGAAAGGCTCTGTTAAATTCAGATCTCCAAATTGTGTCAAATTCACTGCTGAATAATTACAGGTTGCAAAACCAGAAGGTTGAGCTGATGCTCCTCTGGTGAGGTTCAGCTTGCCGCTACACTCGTGTGAAAGTTCTCTGTCTGCAGTGTTTGCTTTTTGAAAGGAAACCACAATCTCTTCATCTGACCCAAAAAAAGAAAGATGAAGGCTTTCTTCCTGGCCAGACATCTCCCTTCCAGTGCCCTGTTTCCAGTAAGACGTGGTGCTGTTGAGCAGGGCGTGTGATGTTTTAGCAGATGACACTTCTCTAATGGTGTGAGACACATCTGGGCTGGTGTGACCTGGGGTCTGGCACTGGGTCCTTGTGCTGCCATGTCACACAGAGCTGGTTTGGGGAGGGCTGCACTGCTGAGAGCATCCTGGCACACCGTGCTTCTGCTTGATGTACATGTTTAGTCCTTGGCTATACAGGCTGTGGGGGGACCTCATTGCAGCCTGCCAGTCCCTGAAGGGAGCAGAGGAACAGGAGGGGAATCAGCTTGTTAAAGGGCAGAGACTGGCAGGACAAGGGGGATGGAGTGAAGCTGGAGGAAGGAAGGTTTAAATTGGATCTTAGGGGGAAGTTCTTTGGAGAGAGAGTGGTGAGGGGCTGGAAGGGGCTGCCCAGAGAGGGGGTGGGTGCCCCATCCCTGGGGGTGTTGAAGGCCAGGTTGGCTGGGGCCCTGGGCAACCTTGTGTAGCTCCAGGCCTGGAGGTTGGTGTCCCTGCCTGTGGCAGGGGGTTGGAGCTCTGTGATCCTTGGGGTCCCTTCCAACCCAGACCAGGCTGGGATTCTAAGATTCTACATGATTCTATAATTCTTTTTTCACGAACACAGGGATCCATGGGGGCAGACCCGAGGATGTGATTTGACCCTGCATATCTTAAAGATCTTCATCCCCAATGTCTTCACCCGGAACTAAAGGCAGGAACTAAAGGTGGAGGGAAAAGGAAAAGAACCTAAAACGTGCTGATCATGGTCAGGGGGATGCTGCTGAGGGGGAGAAGATACTGAGACAGCCAGAGCAGCTGGAGCTTCCATAAAGACCAGAGGAAGGATAGAGATGGACAACAGAGAAAGGGGCTCTGAAGTAGGGTGGGCTGAGGGGCAGATGAGTGGGGGACAGCCCTGTCTGCCCTGAGCTCAGCAGGTGGTTGCTGTGAGGAATCGCTCAGTGGTAATTCATGGCAGCTTGAAAAGCAGATATGTATTTCCCCACCCCCTGCCACCAAAACCTCCTTTCTGTTACTCTAAATAGAAAGTTTCCTGTTTCATAATTGAGACTCTCAGAAACATGTGGTTCAGGTCACCATACAGCTGCTTCACTGAGGCCATCGGGTGCCTGAAATACAAGCTGGGGCGGGGGCTGTTGACTCTGGAACCTAATAACGCTTTTGAATGGCAATATGAACTTTCTCCTGCTATACAGAGCACGTTGGAGTCTCCTCTTGCCAACACTGGCAGGCTGGCCCTGCCTAGAGCTCAGGGGGTGTTGTAGGTCTGCTCCTCACGTTGCCTGTTGTGCTACTGCGTTCATGTAACTGGGGAAGCTCTTCATGTACTCAACTGCTCCAGACACCGCTGCTCCCTCGTCTCCAAACGCCCCTTGAGCTGTAATTTCTGTTAAAGCCAATTAATTGTTTTGCTGCATTTCCTTTTTGGTGCCCTGAAGGATTCTATTTCCAGGAAGCACAGTGTAGACATGCAGGCAATCAATGACTGCTGTGTGTCTCAGGAGATAGGGTTTGGTCCAGTGCATCAAAAGAAATTTCTGAGCAGGCGTGTAAGTGGGATCCTCTGTGCTTCTTGGATCAACAGCTTTGATGTTGTGTTGTCCATATGGGTTTATATGTGTTGTCAGGACTTCCAAGAAGATCCTTCTGCAGGGAGAGAACTGGAAGTAACCAGAGCAGCAGAACAGGAGGTCCTGGTTGAGCGTGTCCTGACTGTGTTGGTGCCCTTTGTCTAACTCTGCCTGAAAGGTGAAGTGAGATGTGTTGCTTGTCTGCTTGTGGCCACCAAACGTGACATTGCAGAGCCCCTTTCTCTCTTGTCCAGACTCAAGAGATGGCGGATGCAGGTTCCTTCCCAGCCACTGCTTGGAAGAGGATGTGGCTGTCCCTCGTGTCTTGCTTTCCATTGCTGTCCCTGCTCATGCACTGGCTCACGTGGCTCTGAGTGCATCAGGACAATTCCCTCTGCACTCTGTCAGTGCCTTCTGCTGAGCACCAGCACCAGCACCGCGCTGCTCATCACCACAGCTTCTGAGTCACCCTTGGACAACTTGGCCTTGGTCTCCTCGATCATCCTTATCTCCATCAGTCTCCATAATTGGTATTTTTAGTACTCTCTAAATCCCTCCTCCAGAATGCCTCTTAGAGAGAGAAGAGGCTCTTTGGCAGCCCAGGTGTCACTGTCGCAATGATACTGGGGAATCTGCTTTCCTGGCTCCCTGCCCACTGAAATCCTGCTGAAGGCAGCTGAGCCTGAAGGTTATATAAAACACTTAGCCCTTTTAAAGCCCATCATCTGTTTAAAAAACAGACCAAAATGACTGACTTATTCTTCCCATTACTGGTGAGGAAGGGGAAACCAAGAAAATAATGGCTGACTTTAGTTTTCTTGTGTGTGTTTGGTATCTCCTATGTGGACCACTTTTAGTCTGAGCAGGAGGAGAGGATGAGGATGTTTCCAAACTCGGCACAACCTCCTGAGAAAGGCTTGTCAGACAGCAGGATTTTTATTGTCTATATTGAAATGAATTTGGCTTTGTTTCCACCACGTCCTTTGAGCACTGCTGGTGGGTAACATGCACATCCTTACTTATCAGAGTAATCCCAGGTGGATGGCAGCCATTAAAGAAGATGCTTCAGCATCGCCAGCACTAAGGGGATTATCAGAGCTTGAAGTCCTTTAGATGCAGAACAAGAAAAACATGGGATGTTGTAGGTTTGGGCACCTGGCTGTGGCCCATCCATGCAAGACACAGCTGTAGATGCCTGTTCCTTTGTAGTATTCTTGGTGCTCTGGTACTACAACAATGGATATAGGGCTCAAAACAGGAAGCAAAAGCTGTTTGAAATCACCACGAAGGTGGGAAGAGAGAATTGGACCCTATGTGATAAATGAAGGTGTGAGCTGTGGCCAGCTCTCACTTGCTGCCAGAGTAAAACCTGTGTATGGACCAAGCTGTTCCAGGTTCTGTGGGGAGTGCCCACCAGGCAAAGCAGGCTCTCTGGGGTGAAGGAGGGGGTGCCATTGTTAAGCAAGAAGCATCAAGATTGGAAATAGATTTTTCCTTGAGAGAAGTGAGTGCATCCCCATGGCACGTCCCTGCCCGTGGGAAGATGGCACAAAGCAGATGGGGCTCTGCTGGCCTTTCTCCAAGCTTCCCACGTTTTGTGGGTATGTCAGAAGGGGAATGTGTGTCCCCAGCTATAAACTAGGTGGGAAGTGTCTCAGCAGGCTTTGAGGCTTGGTGTTCAGTGGGGCATCTCAGCTGCTAGCTCAGCAGGCAAACCGAGCTGTATTTGGGTTTAGGTGTACTAAACATCTGAACTGCCTGAGTGTGGGGGTTTGTTTTCTGTGGGGTTCTTCATCTTTCAGAAGGCTTTCACAGAGGGTATCAGTGGACCAGGTAGAGCCAAGAAAAGTCCATAGGGAATTATTAGGAATGTTAGGACCGTTCCCTGGACAAGGAAAGCCCTTGAGCCCCTTGGGCAGGGTCGGAGGGGCTGCTTGTGGGCTGTATGGGGAGGTTTACAGCCAGGTATGTCTTTCAGTCCTGGCTCCTTGGGTTTGGGAGCTACTGCTGGATGTTTAGCATGTTTTTAATTGAAGGCTGCTCTGGCCTAGACAAATCCCTAGGGAAGTAGTATTAGGAGGGTTCCCCTGAAAAGGAAAGCCCTGAGCTCCAGGGTGAGAGGGGCTGCTTGTGGGCTCCATGGGGAGGCTTCAGGCCAGGTATGTCTTTCAGTCCTGGCTCCTTGGGTTTGGGAGCCACTGCTGGATGTTTAGCATGGTTGAATGTGAAGACGGGAAGAGCTGAGAAAAGTCCATAGGGAACTATTAGTCACAGTGTGCTGGGGCGGGAAGCTGGATGCTCTGCTGGCACAGCACTCATAGCTTCAGTGCGGTTTTCCTGGGCAATGTTTCTCCTGGGTAATAAATATCCCTGCAAAACCACAGCAGTGAAGGTGCAGCTTTGAAGTAGCTGAGCTTATCCACTGGCCCGTGCCTGGCAGGCTGGGATCAGTCTTTCCAGACCTTTGCCAACACACCTATATGGCACAGATGCCACCAGCATCTCCCTGTGTCGCTGCTGGGAAGAGGTTCTTCTGCCACACTGGGTTTTTGCCTAAAGTGACACCTGGGTGGAGGTGACTTCTAGCAGGGTGTAAAAGTGTGCCTCTTAATCCACCACCTCTTTGCTTTATTCACCAAAATTGGGTACAAACCCACCGCAAATATATTCTGCTGCCGTAGAGACCTCTGTGCAATAGTAGCTCTAAAAGGTGGCCTGAGAACCAAGGAGTGAACTAGGGCAGTTTAGAAATATTCAAAAAGGAATTGTGGAGTGCAGAGGCTCAAGATAAACCTGTGTTTTTTCAAAACTAATGGCTTGGGTGCGTGAGAAAACTCCGAGCACACAGATAAACCTGCCTGCCAGTACGGGCAGTTTGCCATCCTGTGTTTTGAGGAGGAATCAGGACATCCTATCAGAAAGGTGTTTGGGTTGTGGGGTGGGTTTTTTTACCCCCTGGTAACTGTATCAGTTTCAGTTGGCTTTTTCTCTTAAGAGTTATTAATACCTGAGGTATGCAAAAGCTGGGTATAGATGGGGGTGTAACAGTATCCAGGATTTTATGGTGCAGCTTATTGACTTGGGGGATCTGCAGCGACAGAGGCATTTCTTCTCTGTGGAAAAGTATTCATCTGGTTTAGAAACTTTCCTGGAAAAGCTGTTGGTAGCATAAACTTAGTGAGAAGGAGCATGGAGGGAAAAGGGTAGTGCTGTGATATCTCCTCAGGTGAGGTCAGTGCTGGCCCCACTCTGAATTTTCCCTAGGGCCTTTGCAGTGGCTTCTTCATCTTCCCCCTGATTTATGGATTTGGGGGACAACAAGCAAGGCTTGGACGTGCTTGTGAGGAGGGGAAGCTCCTGAGAAGTGGGTTTGTTGTATGCAGGGAGGAGAATCTGTCTGAGGCTGCCCCAGGCCGAGTGATGGAGGGTGACTTAAAACCCAGGCTGTATTTTCACAGCTGTTTTGGGAGCTTTTTCCATTTAATGCAGCACAGATGTGAATGATGAAATATAAATTGAAGCTTGATGTACACCATCTTGGCGTGTGAGAGGTTCAATTATAGGCAGAGCGAGCAGAATAATGGAGAATACATTTGAGTGATTGTTCAGTTAATATAATTTGCAATGAATTATTCACAACAATTTGTTCACCCAGCTCTTATTGTAATCGTTTTCATTCCTTCATGTGCTCTGCCTTTGAAACCGCTTCCCACAACTTGCTCTTGACGTGTAATAAAGTATCTCCACGCACCCAGCCCCTTCTCCCCAGCTCCCTCTGCCTACACATAGAGCAGGACAGCATTTAGAGAGCTCAGCTCAGCATTTTAGGTACTGAGCTCTCTAAGAAGTTAATCCTAAGTGTTAAAGTGGAGGCTGCTGCCTGGGAACCCGCTGATGTGACCCATAAAAGCCCCGTTCTGTCAGGCTTGGGGTGCCCCCGGCTCGCAGAGGCCCCATTTCCATGCTATACATGGTGTGTATGGGGGGGGTCTTTCTTTAGTGCGTGGTGTGCCAAGGCTTTCCCTGGCAGAAAGCGATCTGCTGGTGCTGAGCGATGAACCTGCGTCCTTAAGAGTACGCTTCCTACCCGGATGGCATCGCTCCTGAGTGGCATCACTCATGCCTGGAGGTGGGAGGTGACAGTGTGGGGCTTTGCAGCAAGGCACATAGCACCAGCAGGCTTGAAGAGAAGCGCTTGGCTTGCTCAGGTCCCTGCCCTTCATGCTGTGCCTTAAGCAGCAGAGAGAGTCCGTGGCAGTTCCACAGCCCAGGAGCTGAGGGTCTGGCTTCCAGCACTGCAAAGTGTCACAGCTGCAGTCCCCCCTTCCTATGTTTAAGGCACTGAAAAACCCACAAGCCCTGATTTCTCTTTAAGTCCATCAGAAAGGAGGGGCCATTCTTCCCAGCCACGTGGGATGGCAGGAGGTTTTCACCCAGGCCGTGCCTGGGTAGTGGGTATGGGGAAGACCCTGGTCCTCCTGCCTCTTCCTCCTGCCTTTTCCTCCTGCCTCGTCCTCCTGCTGCTCTGTCCCCAGGGATTGTGGAGTGGTGATGCTGCTCTTTGCCACCCTGTGCCTTGCTGCTGGGGGTGCTGGGTAGGAATTGGGGCTGCGTTCTGCTATGAGCTTGGTGGGACTGGGGTAAATCCCCATGTTTGTAAAAGGGGGCTTATGTGATAGGGAACGGCAGTTCTTGGAGAGTTGTGCCTGTTGGGATTTGCTGCGTGGAGCCTGAGGAATGCTGAAGGCAAGGATCCTCTGCCTTCAGAGAGAAGAGCCAGGACTCACTGCTGCCCAGCCCGGTGCTCCCTTGTCGAACCCCAAGGTGCAAACTTCAGCTTGGGACTAGTTAGAATAGAAACTAGTTGGAAAAGTGCCCGGTATCTTCTTAGAGCCATGCTTGCCTGGACTCACTGTTACCACGTCCCTACCTAGCTTCCTTGCCTGCCTTTTCTGTGCTCTGTTCTCATGTCTTGTGGTTGTTGGTCTTCAATGTGCTGGGAGATACCAGGGAAGGTTTTGAGGGCTGCAGTGAGCCAGTCCTGAGGGCAGATGGGAGCTGAGGAGGTGCACTGCAGACAGGGTTAGTGGAGAGTTCAAAGCTGCTTTAGGGTAAGATAAATCCCTTCTCTGAATCTTAACTCTTCAAGGACTCTCTCCAGCTCTGTCAAGCCAGGACTGCAGAGCCTTCAACACAAACCCCAGTACTCCATAACAAGCTGGGATTTATGCTACTGCTCCTTCCCACGGAAGGACAGCGCTTGTCAGATTAATCTGCCAGCATCTACTTGTCCAAACGTCCATAATCAGGCAAAACATGATTATGGAATGGCATGTCATTAGTACACAGTGGCTCTTAAATGACCGAGATTGAATTAAAACCCTAATGGGCAGAGCATCCGAAGGAAATAAGAGACAACCAGATGCACCTCGCCTATCGCTCAGCTTGGATTAGAAGAGCAGGAGCTTGGGGCTGGCCAGAAACACTAGAAGCACAGTCATTAAATTGGATGTACTGGCTGGGGCTCAGCGCTCTTACAGTCAAGCACGCCAAGTGTCAGGCTGTGAGCTCCCTGCGCTGGGTCCGTGGGCTCACTGCGCTGGGGGATGAGTGTCATTCCTTGGTGTATTCCACTTTCCTGGACCAGCTTCTTCAGGCAGGTGTCAATGCAAAGGTAAATTCCAACGTTCATAAATTGCCCTGCTGAGAAGGACCTGGGTATCATGGGGGATGAGAAACTTCTCAGGAGCCAGCAGTGGCTCTTGCAGCTTGGAAGGGCAATGGGATCCTGGGCTCCATCAGCAGAGGGGTGGCAGCAGGGACAGGGAGGGGATTGTCCCTCTCTGCTCTGCCCTCGGGAGGCCCCAGCTGGAGTCCTGTGTCCAGAGCTGGGGTTCCCAATACAAGAAAGATGTGGGACTGTTGGGGAGGGGTCAGAGGAGCCATGGAGATGATCAGAGGGCTGGAGCAGCTCCCCTATGAAGTGAGGCTGAGGGAGCTGGGCTGGTTCAGCCTGGAGAAGAGAAGGCTGTGGGGGGACCTCATTGCAGCCTGCCAGTCCCTGAAGGGAGCAGAGGAACAGGAGGGGAATCAGCTTGTTAAAGGGCAGAGACTGGCAGGACAAGGGGGATGGAGTGAAGCTGAAGGAGGGAAGGTTTAAATTAGATATTAGGGGGAAGTTCATTCCAGAGAGAGTGGTGAGGGGCTGGAACGGGCTGCCCAGAGAGGGGGTGGATGCCCCATCCCTGGGGGTGTTGAAGGCCAGGTTGGATGGGGTCCTGGGCAGCCTTGTGTAGCTCCAGGCCTGGAGGTTGGTGTCCCTGCCTGTGGCAGGGGGATTGGAGCTGTGTGATCCTTGGGATCCCTTCCAACCCAGACCAGTCTGGGATTCTAGGATTCATTTTGGGTTCAGTTAAACAATCCTATGCTATAAAGTGTTTTATTTCACTTCTGTCTGGTTTCACCTACCTTTTCAGTAAGGTCAGGCCTGTGGCTTCCAAACACAGTTTTGCTGTGGGTTTTGATTTGCCTTTCTTGAGAGTGAATTTTCCAGATCTTTCAAACAAAGCTCCAGTCAATGCTGATGTCATTGTGGACACGTTTTTCCACACTCTACTTTGGATGCCAGAAGAACTGTAAGAGCTCTGTCCCCAGGGATGGCCCTGATGTGCTGTCCCTCTAAGAGTGGGACAGTCAAAAGCAGCAGCAGAGGCTGCAGGAAGCTTTGGGGGTGTCCAGCCTTGCAGTCGTTGTGATTGCTGGCTCTGAAGGTGTTTTTTGCCCTTTTGGTGGTGTTAATGTGCCTCATTTTGTAGCTCTGGTTTCATTTAATGGTTGCATCCTTGCCAACAAATGAGATGGAACTTGAATATCTGTTGCTGCCCTGGCCCCAGGGAGGTGATTATGCACGTCTGGTTTGTGCCTGTGCTCTTGGTGACATTTGAGGTGGAAAAAGCATTAGGTAGTGAAATCTCTGGAGAAAAAGCAAGGAATGAGCAAGTAAACAACAGAAGATGGATACAGATCAGCAAGATCTGACAGCAGTGTTGAATGTGAAGAGTTCCCAGTGTTGCCATTAATTCACGTGCTCTGCCAGCCTTGATGCTCTTACCCCCGGGAAGATCTGGACCTCAGAGCAAGCTTTATTTTTAATCTAGGGGCTAATGGCTTTTTGGCTGCTTCAGAAATTTGCATTTATTCTCTGGGAGGCTTTCTTCAGATATCCAATGGCTCATGCGAAGTGTCCAAAGCAACCCCAGTGTATTTTGGCTGTGGTGGGCCCCTGAACGTATCAGGCTCCTTCTCCCACATTGATAGCTTCTTGAGGTGAGACCTCATCCCTCCCACAGTGAAATCTCCCTTACAGTTGTACCTCAGGACCTCAAAATCACTGCTTGCCTTTGAGGTCTCTTGGGCCGACGTTGCCTTCAGCTGTGGCAAAGTGCAAGGTAAAAACGTGGCTTGTTCCAGCACAGCTGTATGAAAGCCATAGCAGTGACAGCAGAGTCTCCGTGGGAAGGAAGCTGTACGCTGGTGCTCTCTGCTGGATAAAACCAAGAAGGCTTTTTCCTCACTGCGGTGACCGTGGGCTCGCACAGGTGTTGAGCTCATGGTCTCCTGCAGCTCTGGGACACCTTGGCTTACTTCTGTCACAAACCAGCCGGGTCTGGCAAGAGCTGTGTTGGGATTACTGACCTGACTCCTTTCCCCCTGTCTCCTTCCCTTACAGTGTGCTACTTGCTGAAGAGCAACATCAGCCCGGACCTGTGCAATGAAGATGGGCTGACTGCACTGCATCAGGTGAGGCGCAGGAGCAGGGCACAGCTCCCTGCCACTCCGCTCTGTGGTGTCTGCCCCTGCCCTCTGAGCTGTCTGCCCCTGCCCTCTGAGCTGTCTGCCCCTGCCCTCTGAGCAGACCTCTCAGTGTGAATGGAGAGACCTCTCGTATTTCCTTTGGTGGCTCAGTTAAAGAAGTGGAACTTCGTGTTGTACCGACAGTGCTGTTTGGCTGTGATCAAACCCTTCTCTTGCCATATCCCAGGCTTCATTCAGTGATAAGAAGGGCTCAGGACTTGGGGCTGGGTCCCAGACATGAACAACATCTTTCCCACCCTTTTATCTTTGCAGGGCTGGACTGCAAGCTCTTAAAGCAGGTTAACTGGAATGTATAGACTTTGGCAAGCCCCAAGTTTTGAAATCAGTGTAGTTAAATGATGCTCAGGATGCTCGGAGAGCCTGCTGCTGCTCTCTGTAGGCTCAGGGACTTCCAAATTCGGTATGAGATGGCAGCAGCCAATGGCCAGTGAAATACAGACTTGCCGTAGTGGTGTCCTTCCTCTGAGCCTCTGCACTGATCCCATAAGGGACATTTTAGCCTTCTTCTGAAGGCCCCCATTGCCACTCCTCCTCACGAGCCCCGCTTCTCAGTGTGAAGGCACCAGCAGTCAGCCTGCAGAAGGCCCGTGGGACTCGCCGTGCCTGGCAGCTGCCGCCCCCGCTGCCACAGAACAGTGCTGCGGTTGTCACTCGCCCCAGCGGGGCCTCGTGGTCTTCTCACTCCTAGTCCCTGCTGTAAATGCTCCCATTGACTTGGGATTTCAGATCCTTCCGTAAGTCACTTGCTCTCTTCCAAGCTGGGTGCGTGTTTGCTTAGAAATGCAAACTGACTTCTAGAAGAATAAAAGGTCCCCACTGACACCACCCCTCCAAAGAGATGCTATTCTGCACACATAGAGATGCTGACCGCCTCCTTGCTTTCCCTACCAGATGCTGAACCATCCCACCTCTTCTGCTAAAGGAGATTGATTGGGAGTTGAGGTGGGAACTTTGTGTTCGCTGGAATTAACTGAATCCCTGAGCGGAGAGAAGCCGCCAGAGGAACATTACTGCCCATTACTGGTGGCTTCCAGGGAAGGACACAGCTACATTATGTCACGACTTGGCTGTGTGACAGGCACGATTTTAACCCCACTTCCATATCCAACCAGTAAATGGAAACAGAAATACAAGAAGGGTCCGTGTCAGTCACCTGTGTAAGCACACGGGGTGGGGTGTAGTTCAGGCCCGGTACAGGCCCCAGTGCTGAGCTGGGGGTCTGCAGTAATGTGTAGACCAAGAAAAAGACCAGATCTTATTTTTGTGTCTTTATCACATACACATTCATGTCAAGAAGTAAAAATGAGGTTGATCAAAGAGCAAACTCTACCTTCCCCAGAGGGAAGTGCTTGAGGCCTTTCTTGCACGCCACTTCTGGGACCAGGTGTAAGTGCACAGAGGACGCTCATACTTCAGGAGGTGAAAGGTGCCCTGTGAAGTACCCCGTCATTCTGGGGATTTGACTTGCATTTCTTCAGATAGCAGGGAGGTAACGTGAGCTGCTGGGAAGACTTTTACTCATCTCACATGCCAGTGTGTGGGATTCTCCCTAAAAATAAAAGGGAATGTCAGCTTGTCAGCTCATCCCTTGGTATGTGGTTATACTGGTTATGCTGAATTTCTGCCACATTTTCTCTTGAATATGAAAGACAGAAGGACAGAAGCCCTGTGAGCATTTACTATTGTTCCCTCCTGGTTCTGCCCCCAAACAAAAAGGGCTTTGTAACACACCAGTGACCTCTCGTCTGTCCAGTGTAGGTGTTTTGCATGATGCCTTTCTGACCTGGTTGGACTCAATTCAGTGTTTAATTCTGCCAGAGAGACTTGTTGTCAGACACGACAGGATAAAGTAGGTCTCCACATCCAGGTACCCTGGTGTACCCAAGAAGGTATGAGCCCTCATCTTCCCAAAGGTTTAAAAAACCCCCAACTGATCTGTCTGTATCTCTCCCTCACCAGTGCTGCATAGACAACTATGAAGAGATAGTCAAGCTTCTCCTCAACCACGGGGCCAATGTCAACGCAAAAGACAACGAGCTGTGGACTCCACTGCATGCAGCAGCCACGTGTGGTCATATCAACCTGGTGAAGATCCTCATCCAGCAGTAAGTGGCTTTTTGTGTCTGCCCCTCTCTGTAAACCTGATTCTACCCACAGTTTCTGTGGATGGAAACCGAGACTGCTTCAGTACCCTGTGAGATTGCAGCAGTGGTGATTATTTCCTGCTTTCAGGCTATTCCTGGGACTCTTTCCTGCGTGGGGTGAAAGGGAGTAGAGGAGGAAAAGGGCACAAAGGCTGAGGAGATGCAGTAAAGCCTTAGATGAATTGACTCAGTTTCATGAAGCTTCTGGAGATGGGGGCCAAAATTGGCCATCTTTGTCTGTTCTGGTGTGGATGTGCCAGGGTTTGTGCTTGTCAAACTGCTCGCTGGGTGGGTGGGAAATGGGGCAGCCAGCAGGACCCAGCCCAAGCTCTTAAATAATTACTTCAGGTCTTCCACCCACGGCCAAAGACACACTGATGTAGGGCAGAATGTTTGTAGAGATCAAGTACTTGGGTGAACTTTGTGACCTGTCTTGCTAGCTCTTAATTAGTAACTAGTGATGTGTTTGTTCTTCAGCGGTGTGAGACTTGCTGGACCTTCTGCTCGCCTTTAACCAGGGCCCAAAAGCTCAAGTCTTTCCTTGACCTGCTCACAAGGAGGAGGAAGCCAGATGTGTTCTGAGCTGTTCCACATGCAGCATTTAACAAGCAGCTGCTGTGAGCCCTGTCTGGAGCAGATAGAGCAGACTCTGAGCCCTCTCCTCCATCTCCCGGAGGGCAGAGCCTGCTTTGGACACATTAACATCTGCCTCACACTGCAGCTTCTCCCACAGGGAGGGAGACTTCTCTCTATGATGCCATCATCTGGGAAACTAGCACTGGAAATGTGGCCCTGCTTCTTTGGCCATACCATGAAGGAAGCATGCAAACAGTGGTCTCTTGGAAGATGTTTCCACTTGGGTTAGGGATATTTTTGGATGGGAGGGCATAAAAATGGATAAAACAAATGTGTAACAGTACTGTGCATCCCAGACTCTTAATTGTAGATAAGGAAACGTCAGGGGCATGGGTGGCAGGCTGAGGAACTGGAGCTTATGGCCCTAGTTGTCCTAGACTGCCCTGTGGTAAGTAGTTGCCAGCACATCTGGACTCTCGTAGCCTAATATCGTGATCCCACGCTCAGAAAGACTCTTCCCCTGGACTTGTACTGGGGTGATTTAATTTGTTTGCACCAATCTAAGTTGTCCTTTACAGGAGGTGTCACCTGTCAAATGACTAGTTCAGCACTGCCTTTGGAGACAGTGTTACTGGTGATGGGACCTGGAACCTTTGGAGATGGAAGCAGCCCACAGTTCTGTGATTTATTATTTGCTGATTAAACTAATGCTGGAACTTTGCAAATAGGCATTTCAGTGGGATTTGCTCTGCTCAGGTAGAGGGGGAAAAAATAAACAAACAGAAATCTAAAATCAAATGGATACTGCCTGCTGGTGGCTGTCAGTGTAGATCAGAATTCCCCTGGAACTGTTTAACAGCAAGCTGAAATGGCACAGTTCGGAAGCTGCTGAGAATTTTCCACTATGTGGGAATATGGGGTCAGTGATCAAGTTAGCTGGTGATTTTACTGCCAAATAGTGACCTCCCGGACATCACCAAAGCACTTAGAGAAGTGCCTTTGGATAATGAGAGAGAAAAATTCACCAGTTGACAGGATATTGGCTTTTATGACTATTTATTGCCAGCGTGATCTTGACTAGGTGGAAAGCTCCCTCCACCATTCAGCCCGTGTCTTTCCCAACTTTTCTGATCTTTCTGGACTGCCAGATGCCTGGAGAACAAGCACCTAGTAGCTGCTCAGCATTGGTACCACAGAATCACAAGGTTGGAAAAGACCTTTAAGATCATCAAGTCCAACCATCCCTGTCCTAAGCTAAACCATATCCCTGAGCACCTCATCTACCTTTTTTTAAGCACACCCAGGGAAGGTGAGTCAGCCCCTCCCTGGGCAGCCTGTCCCAGGCCCCGACAACTCTTTCAGTAAAACATTTTTTTCTAACATCTAAAACCTGCCCTGGCACAGCTTGAGCCCATTGCCCCTTGTCCCATCTCCTGTCCCCTGGCTGCAGAGACCAGCGCCCACCTCTCTGCAACCTCCCTTCGGGTAGTTGTAGGTGGTGATAAGGTCTCCCCTCAGCCTCCTCTTCTCCAGGCTCAACACCCCCAGCTCCCTCAGCCTCTCCTCAGAGGATTTGCCCTCCAGCCCCTTCCCTAGCCTGCTTGCCCTTCTCTGGACTCTTTCAAGGAGGTATCCAGAAGTTCAGCAAATAAATCGCTTCTGTTGTTGAGAAGCTGTCCAGTGCCAGGATGGGGAGAGGACAGGAAGGGCTCGGTGGCTCGTGTGCCCTACAGCCCATGAGGAAGGTGTGGCATGCTGCCTGATCTGCTTTGGGAGTTTATCTTCCCCCTTCCCAGCTTTGCTTCAAATCTTTCTTACCTCACACAGATCTGAGTGATGTTTGGGTGATTATTAAACCCCAGTTGGTTTCTGCAAAGTGTTTATCCCAGCGCTTGGCACTGTGTGCTGGAGGATGCCTGAGGTCCTTCCTCCTGTAACTCTGCTTTCTCCTTGCAGTGGAGCAGACTTGCTGGCAGTAAATGCTGATGGCAACATGCCGTATGACCTCTGTGAAGATGAGCCAACTCTGGATGTCATTGAGACTTGCATGGCCTATCAAGGTAAGGAGATTGAGTTCATGTAAACTACAAAAATGGGTCAGTGTAGTACTAAAAACTACCTTGTTTCTCAGGTCTTGATTCACCTCTGGAGGAAAGCAGAGAGCTGCTGCCTGGCATAGTTTCTTGGAACCCGACTCTAGTTCCTTTGATTTCTAAATAATGATGAGGGTGAAGGACAGCTGTCAATCCCCTCAGCTACATTGCTTCTGAAAGGGATGTGAGGTCATATGAAGCATAATCATAAATCTTAATTTTACTCAACCAGCAGAGACAAGGACCCTTTCCAACTCTTAACTCGGGATTTTAACAGGAATTACACAGGAAAGGATCAATGAGATGCGGGCTGCTCCGGAGCAGGTCATGATCTGTGACATTCATGACATACTTGCAACTGGTCAAGACCTGAACAGGACCGATGCCCAAGGTGCTACACTGGTGAGTGAAACTGCTGCGGCTTCACTTTTGCCTTCCTGCAGCCCGTGGGGTACGAAACCTGCCCTGTGGCAGGAGGAGTACAGAGCCAGGGCGTCAAGTCATGGAGAGGAGCGAGGAAGCTGTTTTGATCTCTTCCCCTGTCGTAGTTCCTTGTCACCTGGGAACAGGCTCTGCCTGTGAGTCCAGCTGGCGTAACTGGGTGTCTGTCCCTGCGCTTTTTGAGGCAGATCCTTCGTGTGTGTGAGCTCTGGCAGTTGTCCAGCAGCTTGGGTCCTGCAGCAGGACTGCCACGCTCCTGGGCTCTGTCTGGCAGGGGCCGGTCCAAAGAAAAGTGTGAGAAACCCTGTGAGGAAAAGCTGCAGAACATGGGTAGCACTTGGGCTGATCCCCAAGGAAACGGGACTGAAAGACCAGCCAGGAATGCTTGGCTTCTCACTGGTTCTGCAGTCTGACCCACCTCCCATGTGGGAGTCCTCTGGTTGTAACGGGAGCAGGATCTGGCGTTGGGCACCCTGGGGATTTTCTGCCTTCTCCTCTTTGAGCTTTCTCAGCATCTGCCTCTTACAGCGATACTGGAGTGCTGTGATTATTCACACAGGGTGGCATCTGCCCCTGGGGGCGAATGTATAGCACAAAGCTGGCATCTGGTATGACTGGACAGGCACCGAAGGCTGGACAGTCCTAGTCTTGTTCCCTTCTTTTTCACCTGCAAATGTGTGTCTTAATCCCTTGCTTACAGCACCCCCAGCTTGGGTGGTGCTCTCTGATGCACTGGGACTTCCAGTTGGTGCCTGGGTCCAGACAGAACTGATGGCCAGGCCACATGGTGTCATCGCTTTGATGGCCAGATCATGGCACAGCATCCAGGTTTCTGACTAAATTGTCACCTATAGCATATCCCAGAAGCACAGGGGGAGGGCAGGCTCCTTCCAAGATAAACCTGGATGACTGATGCTTTTAATGCAGCTTTTCTTTTTTTTTAACATGTTTTTCCCTTTAACAAGGATGGTGAGGAGGATCCTGGGGGTGATAGAAAAAGGGAAGCCAAGTGATTCCTTGTTAATTCACAGAGGGTATGACCCAGTGCCACAATATTTAATGCATAAATTAACTGAAATGCCAGAAAGTGTCAGAATTTCTTTCCAGACAAGGGTTTAACTTTGTGTGGTGGAACCCACATGGAAACTTCAGAGAAGAAGGTTTCATTACCTTCACACAGTTGAAAATCAGGTGAGCTCTGAGTGGAGTTCATACCTTCAGAGCAGTGCTGGGTCAGTGCTTTGCTCAGAGATGCAACAGCAGACCATGATTATTAACATCTTAAGAGATGTGAAGTGTTGCAGGGGACTCAAGGAGACTGCTAGCGATGCCTCTGAAGTGATGGTCATAGTTAGAAGCCACTATCTGAAAAATCAGATTCCCTTAACTGAAAGTAGCTGAGGATTAAAATGGTTTTGATTTTCATACAGCAAAAACATTTATGGCTGAGTGGAAGCACCCTTGGGTGAAGAGAGTCCTGGCTAAAGCAGGAGGAAAATCTAATCCAAAACAAAGTCACATCCACAGCACTTGAGAGGAGACATTCACCTGGCATGAGGCATGCAGACTTTGCAGTGGGTGGTGTTCTTGTTGCAGGCTCGTGTTTCGATGGTGCTGTGTCCCTACAGACTGGGAAGCACGTCAGAGCCCTCCATTTAAAATGTGGAAACACGGTTTTTCTAACCCATATATGTAAGTTGTTTTGAGAACTGTTAAGCAGTTTCCTCTCAAAACAGAGTTAGAGGCAGGTGCTACCCAGTTCTAGTAACAAGAACAACCTGCTTTTGGCCTGGCAGCATCTGCCACATGTGACATGTGCTGCCCATCCAGGTGACTCAGGGGACATCCAAGAAATGCCACTGAAACTAGGTGTATAAAAGCATTTGTGATCCTTGTGGGCGCTTCATGCTCTGTTCCTTGTCTCCCAGCTGCATATTGCTGCAGCCAATGGTTATCTGCATGCAGCTGAAGTCCTTCTCGACCAGGGAGCAAGCCTGGATGTTAAGGACTGGGACGGCTGGGAACCTCTCCATGCTGCTGCTTTCTGGGGACAGGTATTGATTTTGTTGCACATTCCACGTATGAGGGGTGGCATTTCTTTCTGTCTGGACAAATTCATAGAATCCCAGAATCTCCTGAGCTGGAAGGGACCCATAAGGCCCATCGAGTCCAGGTCCTGGCTCCACACAGGCCCAGCCCAGTCAGAAATGGGACTGAGCTCATCTTCCAGATGCTCCTTGCCCTCAGCCCAGCTCGGGGCTGTGACCCCTTCCCTGGGGAGCCTGTGCCAGCACCTGACCCCCTTCTCAGTACAGAACCTCTTCCTGACACCCAGCCTAAACCTCCCCTGGCAGCTTCATAGTGGAGTACTCTGCAAATGGCAGAAATCTGTACTAGGGCTGGACTCATGGGACGTGTCAGATGCAGTCCTTGGGGCTCCAAAAAAACCTCTTGCTGAGAAAGTTTGGGGGAGTATGTAGGTATTGAATTGGTACCAGTTGAACAGTAGGAAACGTGTAACATCGCACACGTAGCAGAATAATCTGAGGCAAGCTGAGCACGCGTGCCACCGCTGCTTCTCCTAGTCCAGCTTTTCAGCTTCGAGGAGGAAAGCAGTTGCCTAAAATACCTCTATCAACTTGGCTTTCTTCCCCTTTCTTTAGATGCAGATGGCAGAGTTGCTTGTGTCCCATGGAGCTAGTTTGAGTGCCAGGACATCTTTGGATGAGATGCCGATCGGTGAGTTTACTGAACTTGATTTTAAAAAGAAAGAGATGCTAAGAAGAGCTCAGTGTGCTGGAGTCCTCACATGGTGCCTTCAGAAGCATTAACATCATTTTTCAGGTGTCTTTAGAATCAAAATTGCAGTTCCTGTAAGTGGGACTGAAGCTCTAAACTGGCACCTTCTGAAAACACTTCTTCCTGGTCTTATCAACAAGGGAGAAGGAATTTCTCAAGCACCAGATCCTTCTCCTGCGCGCTTCTGCTGACGTTGTCCCTCTGTACTGTGCTTGGGAGTCTCCCTACTCATAGTCTTGGATTTGAGCAGCTGTTGAGCTCAGCGCTAAGGCTTGGGTGTCTGTTTGGCTGCAGTGACGTGTGGTAAGCTGTAAGGAGTTGGGGAGGAAGGAGAAGGCACACATGAGCCTTGGGGCAGATGGGAAGTAAAATGCTGACGTGCTAGCATCTGATGGCGCGTTTGGTAGCGGTATGCCACATTCTCCTTCAGCAAGCAGTTTGCTGAGCCTTAATTGCAAAACTTTGTGCATCCTTGCTTTGAAGGTGGAATCTTGTTGTCTTCTACCCCGCTCAGCGTTGTGTTTGTCTGTATTCCCTTTCATGTTGGAGGCTTAAGGAAAATGCTGTATCCGGGAGAGCTGCAGGCTGGTATTTACAGAAGTCTCTTTTCCTCCCATCTGGAGGCACGGATGCAGTCATCGATCCCTCTCCCCCTTTCAGGGGTGAGACACAGCATGCTGCAGAGGTGGGGCAAAATCTAGCTGAAAGCTAAAGCTGAGCCCCCGTCCCAGCCAGCAGCTCTTGTTTCCCGCTCCTGTTCAGGTGTCCAGACCATTCTGCCTCCCCTAATTCGCTCAGAGTCTAAAATGCCTAAGCATGTTCTGCTTAAATTTCCCTTCTCCTCCTCCTCTGTAGTTGCCTGTACAAGGTGCAGTTAGTACCGTGGTGGGAACGGTACCACATTTGAGCCATCTGATTAACGGCTTGGTTTGTGCGTGCCGTAGATCTGTGCGAAGAGGAGGAATTCAAAGTGTTACTTCTGGAGTTGAAACACAAACACGATGTGATCATGAAGTCTCAGATGAGGCATAAATCCTCCCTGAGTCGAAGGACCTCCAGCACTGGCAGCCGGGGGTGAGTGCGTTGCTCCCTTGCATGTCTGGCCACCCAGACACGGTTGCAGCACCATGGCGTGGGGAGAGCCACCCATCTGTCCTTCCAAGCAAACTCCCCAAGGCATAAGCTGGCACTCTTGCTGAGAGCAGAGCTCCTTCCAAGAGCGGCTCTTTCTCTAGGTGGTGTCTCCAGGGGGTGGGGGGACATGGCTTTGCCCTGCTGTGGTTTAAGCACTGCTCCGAGCAGAGGGCCGTGGTGTGGGTTTACCCTGCCCACCACTGATGCTGTGTCACAGAGTCACTGCTCAAGTGGAGTAGCTTGAGCTGCTCAACAGTATGTCTCATGGCCAAGACACTGTGCGCAGCCACGCTTTGCACAGGCCTTTATAAGATGCTGGCTAGACACCAAAGCAGTCCTGCAGACCACAGAGCTCCCTACATATCCTGTGGGCTGTTTCCCTCTACATTTGCCCCACTGGTTGCAGAGCAGAGCCATCAGGCAAGCTGTATGAGGTCTAACTGCTTGAAAGCTCCTTAAAATTCCTCCCACCTTTAATATCCACGCCAGCGCCTTCACTGTGTGTGGGTGCTGACAACCTAAATCCACATCCCATTCCTGCAGGAGAGGCTGTGAAACATGAGGAGGTGGTGAGAAGAGCTGTGGGGTAAGAGGAAATGTCATGTCCTGCTCATAGCATCGCTGCTCTCTCTCCCTGTCCTGCAGGAAGGTGGTGAGGAGGGCCAGCCTTTCAGACCGGACAAACCTCTACAGGAAGGAGTGTGAGAAAGAAGCCATCATCTGGCAGCAGCTGGGGACAGCAGAAGAAGGCAGAAACTCAGGTCTCATTGGAGAAATCGGGGAGACCCGGTCTGACCAGGAGAATACAGACCCTGTAAGGAATCTCTTTTGTTTTACTGGAGTCACTGAGGAGGGCTGGTGGTGCAGGTTCGATAGCAGTGGGTGCCCTGGGATGTAAGGGGGCTGAAAAATTCATAAACCTCATCTAACAGATGTAAGCAAAAGACCAAATTCTCATTTGGTATAAAGTGGGATGTCCCACTCATGGGGAAAGGCGGGTTTGGATTTACGGCTGCGGTTTGGAGATGCAGTCCTGGTGAACCAGGAAGCACCTAAAAATAGCATGTAAACTGGTAACCACTAAAGAACTGTTATTTGGGTTTAATTCAGTTATTGGCATGTTATCTGAATGCATATTAACTATCTTTTTTTGAGGGAGGAGAGGTTGTGAATCATCCTGAGTTCATGTTCCATGCTCCCACTTGGGAACCAGCTCCTGGCAGGGGCTCACACCATTATAGGGTTGTGTTAGTGGATGAATTTGAGGTTTGTGCTTTTACACCTTTCTGGTGGAAGGGCTGAATGTGGGCAGGCTGAGGAAGGTGTCACAGGGGTGACTGTGTTATGAGGGGCGGGGGAAAATGCTTTTCTTTCGTGTCATCTTGTTGCAGAATTCAGTGCTGGAGAACTCTTCCCTCCTCCCGGAGTTAGCAAACAAAAGCACCCAGTGTGACTCTGAAATCCCCCTCCAGAATGGACTCATGGCATCGGCCAGCCCTTACCAGTACACCTTTTCCAACGGGGACATTTGGAGTATGCACACTGACCCTGACAGCAACCCAGGCCACATGCTGCCCTATGGCAACCCTGGGCTCCCCGACACGCAGCAGTTCTGGGGCACCTACAAGGAGCATAACCACCAAACGCTCTCCGAACTGAAGCGGCAGCGGGCTGCAGCCAAACTCCTCAATCACCCTTTCCTCAGCACCCACTTCAGCAGCGGCATGGGAGGGGTCGCCGAGAACGGGGCTGAGGCCAAGTCGCACCTAATCGCATCCAGGACTTCTCCCTACAGCTCCAATGGGACCTCGGTGTATTACACGGTGTCCAGCGGTGATCCGCCCCTCTTGAAATTCAAAGCTCCCATGGAGGAAATGGAAGAGAAGGTGCATGGGTGCTGCAGAATTTCCTAGTCTCACCGGTTCCTCACCCCAGCGAAAGCAAGACGTGGGTGGGCTGGTTGGGTCTGTCCTGGCTGGGTTGCTTGTGTTCCAAAGGGACAACCTGGTTGCGGACAGCCGGACTGTAGTGGCCTCTTTCACCTTGGATTGTACATTGCCCTGCCAGTTGGTTCCACACAGTTGAATGAGTGATGGAGGTGGAGCGAGGCTTTTAGGAGGGGAGGGCAACAGTGTGGTGTAAAAAGAGTCGCCCGAGTCTTGCTCCCTGGGGAAGAAGCTACGGTGTGCTGCCTCCATGAGATGCCTTGGAACAAAGAAAAGATCTGAATTGAAATCTTTGCATCTGAGCCTCTTGCTGCAAGTCACCAAGCTTCTGGAAGGTGACAGTTCAGACCTGAATTTCCACTCTCAGGCCATGCATCTGCCCTGGAGAGGAGATCAACCCCACACGGGCTCTGCGGGAGTGGACAGAGCTGCTTGCCATCCAGCCGGACCCCACACTCGCAGGGCCTGAGCAGCAAGCAAGCAGGGACGCTGTGTTTGCTTCAGGAGGTTCTTGAGGTGTCACCTCCTCGCAGTGACAGCTCCCTGTCAAAAACTGCACTGGCTGGGTCCTGTTCTGCCCACGTAAGCTTGTCACTGCAGACTGCCATCAGGTTTCACGCAGAACTTTTCCTGGAACAGGCTTCACTCAATAGGCTTTAAAACTGATGTTGCAATAAGGGGCCCTGGCAATAGAATCTTACTGCAATAAACCACTGACAAAGGTCTATATTGGGATAAGTAATTTAAAAAACAAACCTTATTTGTACTATTTAGACTCTTAATTTGTTAAAACTGAAAAGACTTTTGCTGATCTCAACTTTCCTACCGATGCTGTTTATCTCTGTGTATCTGTTTATTACTCTCTCTGCTCAGCACGGATACCAGGGCCATATGCTTTGCATCCAGAGTTTTCTGGATTTTCCAGAACCACAGGGCTTGAGAGGGATGAGGAGGAAAGGCTTGCCACCACTAATCTAGGGACATCACAAAGGCATTTCTGATCTCCCTAGACGTTCTCACACTCGCATTAACCCGCAGTCTTTGGCTGATAAATAGATACTAACCCGTTGCTTTGGTAGTTGCACGCTGCAGCAGGGCAGGATAGTCTTTTTTTTGGTCTGTTTTTCCCAGCTCCTGTGCTGAAGCCATCAGCAGGGGTCAGCAGCTGTCAGAAGAAGTCTTAAATGCCACCATGTGTGAGAGGGTCGCTTAGCACCGTGCAGTACTTGGCAAAGCTCTCTGCTGTAGGGGGTGGTACCCCAACATGTATTTTAGTGACAGACTACCTCAGAAACACCAGCATGGTGTAACCTGGGGGGTTGGCACTGGCTCAGGTTAAGGCTTTGAGTGCCTGGAGAGTGTCTGAGGAGCCAGCATCGAGTAACTGCCCACAGTTGAGTTAACAGGTTGTTTTACTGCTACTTCTGTAGATCTGCCAGCCCTTTTACCTCACACAGGGGCTACTGCAGACCTGTTTGCCTGCATGAATGTGTGTCCTCTCGGGCAGTTTGCAAACTCTGAAAACATAAGCCTGTTTGGGTCTTTGTAAGCCATCAGTGGATTAAACCCAGTCCATGTACTTGTGCCTCAGCCAAGCAACAGCAAGTACAGCTTCCATCAGTCTTCCTTCTAGCTGGCGGCTGCTAGACATCACTATTACACTTCACACATACACTCCCCCACAGCCTTACCTTTTTTTCTAGGCTACAAAAGCTGAGTTAGGCAGCCAGTGCCTGTCAAGTGCCACCCTCTGCTCCCCATCACGCCAGGAGCTGCGTCCCTTAATGACCGAGGGCTCTGGGGGACTTGAAGCTGTGTGTCACCACCACAGCCACCCACACTGAGCAGGAAGTGCTTCGGGACCCGTGAGGTTCTTACCAGGCTGGCAGTTCACTCTTTTTGAACTCTAAAGATAGAATTTTCTCCCCTCACTGGTTTTAGGAACAAATTAGGGAACAGTAGCACTTGGCCTGATTTGATTGTTTTTTCACACCTCGGTTCAGTTGTAGGCAGGGGGCTCTTTGTGTGCTTTGACTCATGCAGAGCAGTTGGGCTTCCCCATTACTGCAATGCAAGTGCTAAACAGAAGGCTGGGAAATCCTTTCATGCTTGACTCAACCTTAAGGGATTTAAAGTCGTTCTCTAGTAGAAAGAGGATGATTTGGTACCCAGACCATCCTTACTGCATTGCTCTGTGGGTAACAGTGGGTCTGCTGATTCTTCTGGCTACCACCATGTGTGGCCTGGGTGTAACGGGGACCTTTCGGATGCCTCTGTTCTCCTGTGGTGGGGAAGGTTGTCTCACCACATCCATCCCAGTGGGAATTCTGGACTCAGTGTAACCAGTTTTGGTGCCGCCCTCCAGTAGGTCGGAAGCAGTGCAAAACAAGGGCCCAGCCAAGAGAGGAGTCAGGTCCTTTTCCTTCCTCTGTGCTGTCAAGTGTCTTGAATCCTACCTAATCCCAAAGAAGCTGAAAGGAGGCTACTGAAGGCAACGGTGCTGTGCGGTTTGCAGCTTGCTCTCACTGCCAGCTGTCGATACGTTCCAGCTGCAGGAAGCCAGTCTGGTTTAGAGAAACAACAGCTTTTAGTCCATGGGGACTGGTTTACAGGCAGGAACTCATCACTATAGCTGTGATCTCGAGCAAACCAACAATTGATTTGCTATCAGGCCAATGAAATTACATGTTCTAGATGACAAAACATCCCCCTAATTCAAGTCTGTAATTGTAAAACTAGCTGCAGTCCAGCTGCTCGGGCTCTATTGCTGTAAGCCAACATGCTCACCAAAGTCCATTGGTGTCCAATCAAATGTAATCAATTCTTACCCAGCCAAGAGAGTCAGTAATCAATAAATGTTCCAGGAGCTGTTTCACCTCTGTCCCAGGTATTTATCTGCCACTGGCTTTGGGCATCAGAGCAGGACTTGTGAAGGCTATGGGAGAGTGACCTGAAACAGATCCGTGCTTACCTGTTGGTGACAGTCAGGATATAATGGTCACTGGGAAATACACTCAGGGGAGGAACTGAGGTGACGATTGTAGATCTGGGATGAGCAGGGTATTTAACCTGCTTCTGGTAAACTGTTCTGTAGAGACAAGCAGGCGTACCAACACACGGCTGCTCCCATGCATGTGTTGGAGGTGCCTGCCTTGGGGAGCAGGGCTTGTTATTGTAAGATTTAGCAGAGTTACAACAGGAGTGGGGGTTTACACCTGTGTGTTTTAAAGGCCATCACAGTGGAAAGCTCTGATGTACACAGCAGAAGGATCTTGGCTCTTTCATTGGATCTTAGTGTTGCTAAAAAGCTGTAGAAACTCGCAATGGTGTTGTGACCAGCTTATCTAGCACTTGGCTTATTAGAGGAAGATTTTGGGGGGGTGTTATGCTATACTCACTGGTTTTATGCTCAATAAATATCTAAGCACTGCTTCAGTGTCAGGTTAGAGCCCCACTTTTGCTAGCAGCAGGCCAAAGGTTGTAGTTGCTCATAGACTGCGCGAAGGTTTGCGAATGCGGATGCAGAGGGCTCAGCTGCAGGCAGAGCCGCTCGTGAGATGACCCCTCTGCTTGCAAAATCATCCTCCGTGCTGCAGTCGTTCTGTTGTGAGCAAGCAGAGTGGTTGGTGAAAGCACCTTTACTTTCCTTGTTGAAAGACTTGTTTTGGATGGGGGAAAAGAAGTGTCTCAAAATAATGTCTCTGCTCAACCAAGAAAGTCCCAGCAATGAAACACGTGATAAGGGCTTAAGTACCATTGCTGGGATCTGTCTGAGATCAGACCTGGATCTCTATTTCAGGTACCAAGCGATGCGATTTTATCCCACTTGGTCTCACTTCTGTGGTGCTCCAAAACCTTAAACCCCTCACAATTTTGGGAAGAACTGACTCTAGTTGATGTGGTTCTCTACCATCTTTGAGGTGTGGTTGAAGAACCACATGAGTGAAGAACTCCTGGTAGGGAAGGAGAGGCGTGTGGCAAGGCAATAGCAATAATGAAACAATACTCAGTGGAGGCCACGAGTTCTCTCGTTCGTTGAGCAGGGCTGTGTTTTGTGGGGTTGAAAGCACTAACTTAATGCCAAATGGCGTTACAGCTTCTGTTTAGTGTCCTTGGCTTTAATCTTGGAGCTCTGTTTACCCAAATCCCTGCTGAAACTAAACCAGCAATACCATGAAATAGGAATATCACACCGAGACAGCAATAGCACTGGTCTCCAGTGAGCCAGAGAGGAACCGCAGTGCATCAGCCGGGAGGTGCTCTCCCTGCGTCTGGGTATTTCTGTGCCTTATCCATACTTGCTAAAGGTAACTCGGCAACCAGTCTCTGGAAGGTTTGGGGTGACTGCACGGTGCCGTTCCTTAACTTTGTTTTGCAATGGGATAACAGCTCAGAGCATCACAACAGATTCTGAGGTTTTTCTTTCTCTCCCTCTCTGCCCAAACACATGGAAAAGAAACGTGTGGGGTCTTCATTCTGACTTAGCAATCCCATTGACCTACTTTGTCATAGCAGTTCTCTGTGTCATAGCAGGATCCAGAACAGGCATGTGGCAGCAAGGTCTGGCCTCCTGCTACAGAACACAGCCAGTGCTTACATCTGCTGGGTTGTTTTGCCTGTGGCTGTACAGCAGAACGTGTTGCCCCTGGTTGTTCTTTAGCTTTATTCTGCTGTTTTCACCTTGGCTGAAATGGTAATAGACTTTTCAGTTCCCCTCCACAATTCCAGTACTGCTGAATCCTTCGGGCAACATCTGCCATGACACCCTTACAACCTGGAGTACGTTGCGGCATTTTGACTGCAGAAACCATAGTAACTCCACTCAAAACACCAGTTCCCAAGCCTACACCAGTGCAATCACCTCTGCCAGGAGCTGGAGGGGAGGCACTGGCTTTTAAACAGCGCGGATGCAGCCTTCGTATTGCCACCTATACATCTTCAGCCTATAGACTGCGGCGGGAGAATGGAGGGCGGGGTGTCGGTGACCCCGGTACGGCTCGGTGCGACTGCAGCACGCACAGGATCGTAGCGACGGAGGGAGGGCAAGCCTTCTGCAATAACTCGTAACCCCACTGATCCGCAGTAACCGATGTACAAACACAACTCGATGGCGCGTATTTCATGTGAAAAACCAATGTAAGAAGTGTATATTGTACTAGCAGCTTTGTGTATAAAACGGCACTTTGGCAATCAGAGTCTAATATATTTAAAACATTTTTTTTTTTTTGTAAAAAAAAATAAAGGCTATTTGATATTGTCCAGACCCAACGTGGGGTATGAAGAGGCGGTCTCTTGGCGTGCTGAGGCAATGCATAGAACCTTACCCTGTACGTGACGCTCATGCCAAAAGGGTCTGCCTGGCAGTATTAGCACCTGGCGCAGTGTCTTTAATAGATTGACTTTTTTAATTTAAAAATTATATTAAATCTCTTTTAATAATACAAACCCGCCACGGAGTTTTATTTACTCGCGTTACAGGTGGGGCTCTGCCCGAAGGCCCGACACCCCCCCGCCGGGATTGCCGGGAAGCCCCCCGGTACGCGGGACTTGCCTCGCTTGGGCGAGCTGCGGCCGCTCGCCAAGGGGAAGCGTCGGGCCGAAGCCAGCCGGGCCTCCCGCACGGGCGATGCGGCGGAGGCCGCGCACGGCCCCTCACCGGCCCGGCCAAGGCAGCGGGACGCGGCGGCTCCGTGGCCGCTGGAAGGGGCTCGACGAGAGGGCCGCCTCGGTCGGGGCATCCCCGCGCCGTGTGGAGGGGGGCGATAAACGGGCCGAGCCGCCCCCCGGGCCCGGCGCGGCGGACGGTGGCTCCGACAGCGCGGCCAGAACCGCTCCTTTCCCGGGCCCGGCGCGGCCGGGGTCAGCCCGCCTCCACCGCGGCCAACCGGGGCGCGGGGCGGAGCGCAGCTCCCCCAATACGGCTGCGGCGCGGCGCTGTTTGGATTCAAAGCCGCCATAAAAGCGCGGGGCAGCGCCGGGCAGTCCTGTCCCGTCCCGCAGCTCTCCCCGCCATGGCCAACCCCTCGCAGTGCCTGGAGGAGGGCGCCGGGCGCTGGCCGCCGCGGCCGCCCGGGCCCTACAGCGAGGCGCAGCGGCTGGCGCTGGAGGAGCTGGTGGCGGGCGGCCCCGAGGCGCTGCGGGCCTTCCTGCGGCGGGAGAAGCTGCCGCCGTTCCTCTCGGAGCCCGAGGTGCAGGCCATCGCGCGGGGCGCCCTGCCGCCCGCCGCGGCCCCGGAGCCGGCGGCCGAGCCCTCGCTCGACGCCTCCTCGCTCACCTACTTCCCCGAGCTCTCGGACCTGGAGCCGCCGGAGCTGGAGCTGGGCTGGCCGGGCTTCGCCAGCGGCGCCTTCCGCGGGCTGACGCGGGTGGAGGCGCATTTCCAGCCGGGCTGCGGGGAGAGCATCTACGGCTGCAAGGAGGCGGTGCGGCGGCAGATCCGCTCCGCTCGCCAGGTCAGTGCGCGGCGGGGCCGGCGCTCGGGCTGTGCCGGCAGCGCCCTTCCCGAGCGGGACGGGGAACCGGGGCGAAAACGGCCTCGACGTGAGTCGCAGTCGCTGGGAGCCGAGCGAGGCTCGAAGCCTGCCGTCCGGCAGAGAAGGCCTCGTTAGGAGGACAGGCTCGTAAACCCCCGGGCGGTGCCGGCCCGGTCGGCGTGTGCCCGTGGAACCTGCCTGTCCAGGGCCGGTAGCCGGGGGCTGTCGTGGCCGGTCCGGGCTCTGGCGCCGAGTTGGTTTTGCTGTTACTCAAAGCAGGTTTCCCGTTCCAGGTTCCTCACCGATGAGCTCTGCAAGCTGGGTTCGCTTGCAGAAACCTCCTGCTGTCCCTTAAAGGCTGTGACAGAAAAAAGGCCACTCCTTACAAAGCCATCTTCCCTGCTTCACCCCTTCCCCATTCGCTTCATTAACTGTCCCCAAGTAAGGTGCGGGGCTTCCCTCCCGTGGCAGAGGATGGCTGTGATTTGAAGCAGAGCACGGCTTAAACATCACGTGGCACAGTAGGCTCTAACTGTTCTCCATAACTCCTTACGCTCCCCAGCTCATCACCTCCAACTCCAGCCCCAGGAGGGAACCACCCTTCCCCTCAGCAGCCACCCAATTGGCTTAACTACAGTTTAAATGTGCGGCTTCCCCTTCGGGTGGCCGGGTGAAGCAACCGCCGTGTTGTAACAAGTGTGTAACTTGTGCTCGTCCTGAATCAGCAGCTGAGCTCTGTCCCTGCCTGCCGCAGGGTGCAGAGGCTTAGGGGGTGTGTAAGGGTAACAGAAGGATGGGCTCCCTGCCAGAAACGGTGACAGCAAAGCTCTGTTCTCAAATGGTCCTTATGGGGTAGATGAGACTCATCTGGTGGCATGAGTAAACTCTGTCAAAACATCTTTTTTCTCCAGAAAGCTGCCCTTGTTTTTAATGTTCTTGCTTGTAGCATCTTTCTAAATGCCTTCCCTCACACCGAGCCAAGAGCCAGGCAAGCTGTTCCACTGTGTGCCTGCCTGACATGGGGAGCACAGAATGGGGAGAAATTTTGACCCCCTATAGCCCAATCCTGTGTGGTGCTGCTCAATCACATCTGGGTTAACGAGGAACAGGAGAACTTCAGATGCTGTGGAGTTTCTTCTTGCCTCACTCAAGTGCTGTTAGCTGAAGTGACTGAATGGGACACCTGTTGTCTTGCCTCTGCTATGGAAAATGGATGAGTTTAGAGAAAGGGGGTTTCCTCTTTATGTAACTGCCCTTTTGCTCACGCTGAGTAAAAGTGTATTTCAAAAGCATCTTATTTGTATCTCCCCTCAATACTTTAGATGGGTGATAGGGTGGAGAAAAGCACAGGAGAACTGTAAGAAGCACAAGCATAAACCAATCTGATCTAGAAACACCAGTGTGCCTGTGTGTTATTCCTAAAAACTCATCTGTGAGGAACCAACCCCGTAAGGAGCAGGTGGGAATGTAAAGCTTGGCCTGTTCTTGTGGGAAATGTTTTCTCTGAGTGTGAGCAGTGCCACCCATGGAGCAGCTGTGTCACGTACATACACACCGTGGGCATGTTGCAGCAAGGTCTGGGTGCCTTATCTATCTGCTAGGGGCGGGTGCCTGCAGCAGATCCTAGAATCTATGTAGTTGGAAGGGATCCATAAGGCCCATCAAGTCCAGCTCCTGGCTCCACACAGGCCCAGCCCAGTCAGAGACGGGACTGAGCTCATCTTCCAGATACTTCTTGCCCTCAGCCCAGCTCGGGGCTGTGACCCCTTCCCTGGGGAGCCTGTGCCAGCACCTGGCCCCCCTCTCAGTACAGAACCTCTTCCTGACACCCAACCTAAACCTCCCCTGGCACAGCTTCATGCAGTTTCCTGGGGTTCTTCTGGAATAGTGGGAGGGATCACATCATCTTGTCTTTGGCTGTCTGAGAGAAATCTTCCTGTCTTAGGGCTTGTTTCTGTAAGGAACTGTCAAGTCGGGGAGGATTTCTTGTGAAGGCATGGGCTGGAAACTTGGAATGTGTCTAGTATGAGCCAGGAAATACCGAATGCAGTTAATATATAGTCACAGGAGGTGTTTACCTCTTGGTAACTTATATAGGGAGAGCATTCCCTTCCCACCACACAGAAAGAACCCGAGATGCTCAGCTGTGACAGTGAGGAGGCCCATCCGAGGTAATTCTGCTGTGGGTAGTGGTGACCTGCAGCAGGTATGCCATGCTGGGAGGCCAGGAGTGGAGATGGCCTCTCTTGACTCCCAATTCCACTGCCACAGCCTCCCTACTGTTACCAAAAGCCCAGATACCGTGTGGTTATGTGGGAAAGCAGTTGTGAAAGGATACAGGAGTGGCAGCAGATGTGAGGGAAGAACCTCTCCAGGGTTCTGCTGTGCAGTCCTGGGTACAAGGTGTTTCCAGAGACATTGCAGGAATATAGAGATCTTCTGTAACTCTGCAGGGCCTGTGCATCAGGACAAAGGTCTGTGCATCTGGCTGTGACAGAGCAGCGGGCTGGGGCAGCAGGGATCTGGCCTTGTGTGGAATAAATAAAGCTAAACAAATGTCACGCTCTGTTTGCAGGTGATTGCCCTTGTGATGGATTCCTTCACAGACATCGATATCTTCAGTGACCTTCAGAACGCCTATAACAGGCGCAGAGTCCCTGTCTATATCCTCCTTGACCAGGATTTTGTACCCCATTTCTTGGAAATGTGCAAGAATTTGGGGGTTTGTCCCGAGCAGGAAAGTGTAAGTGCTGAACTGGGTGGGTGTGGTTTGGCTTCATTTTTTTTGAGGTGGAGTTTGTGGTTGTGGGTATCAAAGGTGCCTTTCTATGAGGCGTCAGGCTCCCCTGAGGGCTTAATGCATCCTGTCCGTTTGATAATGGGTATAGAAAGGGAGGTTTTGGAATGCTTCTCAGCCCCTGAAGATGGAGGCTCAATACTGCATGGTTTCAGTGCAGCCTCTAATCCAGCACGTGAAACTGCTCCCAAACTTGACACAAGCCATGCAGAAAAGGCACACGTGCTGCCTGTACGTAGGAGATGCCACCGTGCTGCGCAGCTTCCCAGAGTGCTGGGTGGAGTGTGTGCTGCCATCCCTGTCCTGAGGCAGCAACAATTTTCAGCGGTTTAATTTTGTTTGCAAGATCTAAGCAGCTTTATTCTTTGGCTCAAGGAACTGCTTGCTCAGGAAAACAGAAACACGGGAAGCTCAAGGGTGGTGGAGCTCTGGTAACATCTCGTTTCTTTCCTAATGTGTGGCCGCTTTCTTTTTTAAAAGGGTTTGGATGATGTTATCCAGGTGATTTGTTTAATTCCTCTGAATATATGCTGACAACGGCTGTGTTGCGTCTTGGACAGACTTCTGTTGCCCCCCAGTGAGTTTCTCTGGGTTGGGAAGCACTCCTACCTTTGTGGGCAGTAATTAATTACAACTGGCTGCTCTCTTCATAGGCTCCCAGTCCAACAGAGGTTTAGCACTGTGTAACTAATCACACAGACAATGTCAGGAAGCTCGTGTTGTTACCACCTTCCATAGCGTGCATAGCTGTGCTTAGGTAGAAATGTTAATCAGTGGTTCCTGGCAATTAACTTCCATCTGATGCTACTTCCTCCTCTCCTGAAACAGCTGCTGAGGGTTCGAGCTCTCACTGGGAACACATACTACATGAGATCAGGAGCCAAGATTGTTGGGAAAGTCCATGAGAAGTTCATGTTAATTGATGGCATTAGAGTGACAACAGGTTCCTACAGGCAAGTATTGGGGTCTGCCAGGGCATGATGGAGCCGTGGGGGGTGGAGGAGGGTGTCTGCAAGATGGAAGTATGAACTTTGCTGTTAGCTAGTGCTACTGAATGCCAGTGGCAAGGGGACTCGCTGGGTGTAAGTGGGACTGACCCAAAGCTGGAAACAGCTGTGGAAAATGGGTTTACACAGTTGTTGCTAGGAAAGCACTTGGCCATGGCTAAATAGGCTTCCTCCTGCAGAAGAAACAGCGAGTGGTCCATTGACTCCCCACACAGCACTTCTGAGCTGAATCTTGTGGTCTGTAACTGTGTGTTGAAAGGCAGTGGAGATTTACTGTGAGCTTTGGTTTGTTTTCAACAGTTTCACGTGGTCTGACGGGAAGCTGAACAGCAGTAACTTGCTGCTGCTGTCAGGTCAAGTGGTTGAACACTTTGACCTCCAGTTTAGGATTCTTTATGCCCAGTCGACACCCATCAGCCCAAAGTCCTCATCCAGCTGCAGGAACAGCGGGATATTGGATCAGCTGCTGAGCAGAACAGAGTCTCCTAAGGAATACACCGTCGAAGGCAACTTGAGAGCAAAATTTGCCAGAATGTCTAGTACTCCCAAGAAACTGCTGAATGAACTAAACCTGGCTGAAGATACTCCTGGGGGCAGACCTTGTGACCTGGGGCACTCCTGCCTCTTTGAAGAGTGGGGCAGTGGTCCAGAGGCCATAGTGGAACGGAAAAACTCATCGACCCAAACCGGCCCCTGGGAAGAGAAGTCTGTAGTGACCGTGCGTGATGCCGCCACACAGACCAGCACCAGCACAGCAGAAACCAGCACTCAGACTTCTGTTGCTGCTAGAATGACAGGCACCCAGACTTCGGTTCTGCTGAAGACCACGGTGACACAGACGAAGGAAGATGAGTACATGGAAACACCCCTGCTTCACAGAAAGCTGTCAAGTGACGGGCCAGCTCTGTCTGGAAAGGCTGTATCGAGTTCTAGCCTGCGATCGCTGTCTTCATCAGCATCATCCCAGTGCTCCCTCACAAGCTCTGCCGGCTCACTCTCCTCTCTCCGGTCCTTTGAATACTCCAGCAGTCACAGGGCAGAATATTTCCAAAAACTGCATAAAGAGAGGCAATTCCACTACTCCACCATCCGTTCCAAGCTGAGCCACATGGTGGACATCCTGTCCCGGCGGGGACGGGTGCCTGACAGCTACATGACCCAGTACCCGGGAAGGTGCACCCTGAGACAGAGGCGGGAGGTCAGCACCAGCCTGCGCAGCCTCCGGGACGCCTCGCTCTTCTCTCTGCGCAAATGAGCGCTGCGCTGAACGCAGCAGGTGAAAGCTCCAGCCTCAGACTGCTGTCACTTTGGACCCACTGATTCTTCCACCTCCTTCCAGCACTTTTTACTCTTGTAATACCTGTGTATACGTTGCTCTCCAGCACTTTGGTTTTTTCCAGTGTGGTTTAAGCAATAAAGGGGTTATTTATACTGTAAGTACTTGCACGGCCCCCTCGAATGCATTAGTGGTGAAGGTTCATTTTAATTCTGGATGTTTAACCTGAAAAGTAAACTTATTACTGCTTTCTAGGATTGCTAATGCCCATTTATCTAAACTTAGAAAAATCCACGTCATGCTGTCCTTGCTCAGAGCACCTTTGGAGATTTAGCTTATGTCAAGGTATGCTCAGTTTGTTTCCCTTTTTTTAATGCTGCCTTTTATCTCTACTTTTATCTTTGTCATGAGAGGAAACAGCTTTTATAAAGAGCCATAAAGCCAATTTTAGCCTGACTACCCTTCCACTGAATTTGTGAGGAGCCTGTTGGAGCAGCTTCAGGTTTTTATCCTCACCTGTATCTTTACCCCATCGTTTAAGCTTTCTGAAATGGACTGAGCTAACTAGCTCTTTAGCCTGTTGTGCCTTTGTATAGATACATCTGTATATATACACACATACCTGTGTCTATACACATCCTCATGAGAGCATCTTTTTAAAACCAAGACCAGGAAGGAGCAACTTCATGCTTTGGGATAGCCGTGCCCATTTCAGGTCCAGCCCTGATGTCAGTGCTTCTAATACTGGGAGGTGAAGCCTGGGTATGTTGGACCTGGGATGGTATTAATGGGAACATTATTGCTGAGGCGTTGGGGTTTTGCTCTTGCGCCTGGGAGATGAGGTGATGCCTGGAGCTTGGTGTCCTGCTGCAGCACACCTATTGCGTTTCTCTTTTGGGATGGCACCAGAGAACTTTGCCTTGTGTGATTTGTTGCACTGAATTAAGACTTTCAGTCTTTGCACCGTAAAAAGAGGAGCTTCAAGTTCTGTCTAGGAATGTCTGATGTATCTCGCTGCTGTTGTGAGGGCTGCAAAGAGCCTCCTCCTTTGGCTGAGCTCGGGGGTGAGACAATCGCTGAGGGCACATGGCAGAATTCAATGGACAAATGCACTGCAAAATCCTATGGGTTGTGTTTGCTGATGTTACTGTACGAGTAAGCTGTAGAGCCAAACCTGTGGGGTTTTCCCCACTCTTAAGAGGAAACAAAACAACTGTACTCTATCTCAAATATTTCATGTTTCCTGCTCTGTTTATCCTTTTTCCACTACAAACTTGGTCTGAAGAGCTGAAGTACCACTACAGTTTTTGGAAGTCCTCTACTTTGGATATTAAATGGATCTTAGGCCAAGTTCCTTTGCAGAGACATGACCTTTAGCAGTGCTCTGTGTGTGTTTGTGCTTGCTGGATCACTTACCTGAGCAGGGTGTGGACTCTGACAACTGACCTATGCTGTTAGGCTGCAGACCAGCATCCCAGTACTTCAGGGACCAGCCAGGCTCTGAACTCTGCAAGTCAGATCAGAGTCGGAGCTTGTTTTTTCTTATTGATGGGACATACATTACATGGGAATATTCAGGACAGCTGCAATGTGCCATCAACAACAGTGAATTGAAGATCAACAGGGCTGTGACTTCAGCATAGAGAGTAATGCTTTATTAACTTTGCCATGTCTATCTCTCAAATCGATATGGACACGGAGGCTTAGCTCTGTTTATTGCCTGGATTAGCAGCTGCTCCCTCCCCGGAGCTGTGAGGTGGATGTACAAGGACGTGTGGGGCAGGACAGAGCTCTGTCTGCACTTGCTTCTGAAGATAACAGTGTCTTGCTGGAACACCAGGAGCGCAGCGAGGGAGCCAAGCTACACCCTCAAAGCCAAGTTCAAGTTGTATTTTTAAAAGCTCGTCTTCGGTGATGGCTGTGTGTGGGGGAAGTTAACTTCATGTCTCTGTGTGCTTTAATCTTCAGTACATGGCAGGGGCTGTGCTGCGCTCACGGGGAGAGGAAGCACTCTACTAATAAACTCCTTTTGCCGCGGGGTTTTTCCCCTGAGCACCTCTGAGCTTTGTTTTCTATTTATTTGGGCATCCTGAATCCCGGTGCCTACCCAGGGCTCCCCGGCTGCCGGTGCTTCAGCCCCGCCGGCTCAGCCGGGCAGCCCTGGCCGCAGCCGCCCGCCCGCGGCTCCCTTCGTCCCCTCCACCCTTCGCAGCCGCCTTTGATCGCGGCCGGGGAGCAGCCCGCGGCCCCGCTCCCGGCTTCATTCCAGGGCTGCTCCTGTGCAGGGGAGGGTGGGGGGAAACCAGCCGGCCCCACCCCGCTCATCTCCGGCCCTGCTCCCGGTGCCTCCTCGCCCCCGGAGCGGCCCGCTGCTGCCCGGGGCCGGGCGGGAGGCGGGGACGAGCCTCCCGCGTGTGGGGCGCGCCCGCGGAGCCGCGATAAAAGCGCGGGGCAGCGCCGGGCAGTCCCGTCCCGTCCCGTCCCGCAGCGCTCCCCGCCATGGCCAACCCCTCGCAGTGCCTGGAGGAGGGCGCCGGGCGCTGGCCGCCGCGGCCGCCCGGGCCCTACAGCGAGGCGCAGCGGCTGGCGCTGGAGGAGCTGGTGGCGGGCGGCCCCGAGGCGCTGCGGGCCTTCCTGCGGCGGGAGAAGCTGCCGCCGTTCCTCTCGGAGCCCGAGGTGCAGGCCATCGCGCGGGGCGCCCTGCCGCCCGCCGCGGCCCCGGAGCCGGCGGCCGAGCCCTCGCTCGACGCCTCCTCGCTCACCTACTTCCCCGAGCTCTCGGACCTGGAGCCGCCGGAGCTGGAGCTGGGCTGGCCGGGCTTCGCCAGCGGCGCCTTCCGCGGGCTGACGCGGGTGGAGGCGCATTTCCAGCCGGGCTGCGGGGAGAGCATCTACGGCTGCAAGGAGGCGGTGCGGCGGCAGATCCGCTCCGCTCGCCAGGTCAGTGCGCGGCCGGGAGACCCGCGGGCCCTTCACCCCGCACCGCTCCCGCACGGCTTCCCGAGGGCCGCCTCCTCCTTTCCCCCGTCGTTCGCTTTAAGGAACCTCCCGGGTTTGCTCGCTGTGCTGCTTTATTATTGCTTTATATTTTTTCCCCAGTCTCCTGTATTTTTTACCAGGTTCGGTGTTTACAACCTCAGTACGGGAGAAAAAACGAGTCCGTGCTATCCCTGCCTCCCCAAGCTTGCTCCGGGACCTGTGAGCCATACATCCATTCCCAGGTCTTTTAAGAGCCGTTCCTTCCACAGTCCCTGTCAGATGCACATCACACCTTGGGGTTCAGGAGTAGCCGGCTCTCAGGGAGGTAAATCCCACCTCCAGGTCCTGCCCTGGCAGGTTCTTCCCAGGCACTCAAGGAGCTTGGGCTAGTAATCAGATCCTGGCTTGTAGCATCTGGAGAGTCTGGATAATAAGTTGACGGCAAACCTTATTTTTATCTTGGAGAGCTGAGATGCAAAGAGCAGTTCGACAATAGAGAATTCGTTTGCTAAGTTTGAAGGACTTTGGGAAACTTAAGTTTTGGACATAAGACAACTATTCCCAGAGAAAAAAACTCCAAACCCTTTTCCCCAGGAGCTGGAGGCTAAATTTGTCTGTTGGCTGAGATATTCTCAGCACCCCCAGACATCTCCGGGATAACTTGTGCTCCTCTTACACTGAAAGCCCCTGATGCAGCTGAAGAAGACTGACAGCAAAATGGCTTTCCTTTCCTCGTGTGAGATACATGGATTTCTCAGCTCCCTTAGGTTTTTGGAGACGTGTCAAGTCTCCCTCTGCTTGTGCAGGACTTGGCATGGTTGTAGGAGAAAGGAGAAAAAGCTCAGATGTTGGGAATTTTTATCTTGAAGGTGAAGTTACATAGCAAAAAAGGGAAGGGTTTAGTACAGCCTTAATTAAAAACCATGAGCAACGTGCTGTTGAGCAGATGCAGGAGTCATTGTTGCTGCTAATTAGTGATGAACTCTCATTTTTAAATAGTGTCCTTCCACATTAGGTGTTCAGGCTATGTCGCCCGTACGTAATGAACTGGAGAGGATACAGAGCCTGGCAAAGGAAACTTTGATGTCTGCAGCTGAAATAACAGTAAAAAGTGAAATTCTGCAATGCAATAAGAAAAATCTTTAATGATGTCACCTGCTAGGAATCAGTCATGCAACAGGACTGGGGCAAATAATATTTAACAACAATTTCTGTTCATAGATTCAGTAAATATTTTTGATATTTATTATATGTATAATAATATATAAATTTGATATATATTATATGTATAATATATAATTTTTATATTTATTATATTTATAATAAAATTGTTATACATATAATATTTATTTTATGTATAATAAAATTATACATATAATAAATATCAAAATATATACACAATATATAATAAATTTTGGGGTTTATTATATGTATAATATAGACTATGGTATATTAATATATTGATAATAGGTGTTAATGTATTATATATAATATCTATGTAATGTAGAATATTTAACTTTTGGGGGTTATATTTAACTGTAGAGATAAGTGAGCGTAGCAAAAGGGAGATGTAATACTGTGCCTCCTATACCTGTGTACTGCACTGGGTGATCCCCTTACCAAAATACCATTCTCCTCACAGGACTTCCTTCTGATCAGACCTCTCTCCTCCTCCTTGCGTGTCGTTACATGTTTCCACAGTCGGATTCCTCATGTGCTGTCTCCCTTGGGACGCTGTGGAAACAGCCTAATGATTTCTTCTGACACCTGTTGCAGATGATCGCCCTGGTTATGGATTCCTTCACAGACACCGATATCTTCAAAGATCTCTTGGAAGCTTGTAGCCAGCGGCAAGTTAAAGCCTATATCCTTCTAGATCAGTCTTCGTTTTCCCACTTTCTGAAAATGTGCAAGGACCTGGGAGTTGACCTGGGACAGGAAAAGGTGAGCCATGTGGTATTTATGGGGAGAGGGAGTTGATCCTTTTAAGACTGTAAGTTTTGTTCTATAAAAAGAAGAAACCGTGCTGCCTGCTCCCAGAATTTGGAATGGGGTTTATGTAGCTCTAGCTTTCACTTGGGAGATTTACCCATTCTCATTGTCGTGGTTTCACCCTGGCTGTGGGCCAAGATCCACGCAGCTGCCTGCTCCTTAAAGTAAAAGAGCAGGGGAAGAGGGAAAAAGGGGGAAACAAGGGAAGGGAAAAAGGAAGGGAAATAACTCCAAACCCAAGAAACTAAGAGGCCCGTGGGTTGGGATAAGGAGAGTTTACTAAGAGAACAGAAAGATCAAATATCCCAATGCTAACAGGACTTTAGAGCAAAAGAAGATGAAACTCTTGATCCCCAATGCAGTTTCTCCCCGACCCACACAACTCAGGTACCACCCAGAGCTGTCCCGGAACCCGACCGTCCCCCCAAGCAGCACGCGTCCCCCCACCGCCCCTCTTCTTCCTCCCCTCAGCCCCCGTTCTCCTGGGCAGGACGTCATTGCCATGGAATACTCTCTTTGGCCCATCTGGGTCACCTGTCCTGGCTTCTCCCCTCCTTTCTCCTGGATAGAGAAATAGGAAGAAGCTGAGAAAGTCCTTGACTGTCTGACTGCAACTAAGAACATCAGGGTGTTCTCAGCACTGCTTTCATTGTAACTCCCAAACACAGCATCCCATCAGCTGCTACAAATGAAGTTAACTCTATCCTGACTGAAACCAGGACACTCATGTAAGAAGGCCATTAATAGAAAACCAGAAAGCTTTGTAAGCAGCTCTTACAGGTGCTTTCTGAGCAGAAATCCTAATTGGATATTCAAGGAATGCAGGAGGAATGTCCAGTTCCTAAAGCACGACTGGAGATTCTCGGCTCAATGAGAATTTGGAGGAGCAGGTTCTCAGGAGTCTGTGGTGTTTGGGTCCCTTCAAGATTTGGCAGTTTCCACAGTCGCATTCTGCACCATCAGTTGGTGGGTTTGTCCCTTAACCCCACCTCTTCACCTGCTGAAACAAGATAAAGTCTTCATTTGCTTCCTAGAGGGTGAATCTTGCGCCACTGCGCAGCAGCCTTTGCTGGCTCATCAGCAGTTGTGGTGGTGGTGTGTTTCTGCTTTCAGTGCATCCATGTAACTTTTGCAATCATGACACTTGCCTTATTCTTTGACAGCTGATGAGAATTCGAATTATCACTGGGAAGACATACTACACCAGGTCAGGAGCCAAAATTGTCGGGAAAGTCCGTGAAAAGTTCATGCTAATCGATGGCATTAGAGTGACCACAGGCTCCTACAGGCAAGTGCCCCTTTCTTCCTGTCACTCACCATGATTTCTGTAGGTGGAAAGGGAATGTCACTGCCCAACTGCTTTCCTTGTCGGGTTTATGCCTGATGTTTGTGGCTGACTCACAGGACACTGTGCTGCCATCCAGAGAGACCTGGGCAGGCTGGAGAGCTGGGCAGGGAGAAACCAGATGAGGTTCAACAAAAGCAAGTGGAGAGTCTGGCACCTGGGAAGGAACAACCCTTCGTATCAGGACAGGCTGGGGGTGACCTGCTGGAGAGGAGCTCTGTGGAGAAGGACCTGGGGGTCCTGGTTGATGACAGGGTGGCCATGAGCCAGCAGTGTGTGCTGGGGGCTGAGAGAGCCCATGGGATCCTGGGGGCATCAGGAGGAGAGTGGGCAGCAGGTCACAGGAGGGGATCTTCCCCCTCTGCTCTGCCCTGGTCAGGCCCCACCTGGAGTGTTGTGTCCAGTGCTGGGCTCCCTGGGATCAAAGGGACAGGGATCTCCTGGAGAGAGTCCAGCGGAGTCTACGGAGATGATGAGAGGAGTAGAGCATCTCCCCTGAAAGACAGGCTGAAAGAACTGGGGCTGTTCAGCCTGAAGAAAAGAAGCCTGAGAGGGGATCTGTTCAATAGCTGAAGGGTGGGACACAGGGGGACATGGGCAGCCTCTTCTCAGTGTCTGTGGGGACAGGACAAGGGGCAATAGCCTCAAGTTGGAGCACAGGGAGTTCCACACCAATCTGGGGAAGAACTTCTTCCCAGTGAGGGTGAGGGAGCCCTGGGACAGGCTGCCTAGGGGGGTGTGGAGTCTCCTTCTCTGGAGAGATTCCAGCCCCGTCTGGACACCACCCTGTGTGCCCTGTCCTAGGGACCCTGCTTTGGCAGGGGGTTGGACCCCATGGGCTCTGGAGGTCCCTTCTCACCCCTGTGATTCTGTGACTGTCCTTCAAAGAGCACACTGCTCATTGTTTGGATTACAGGAAAACTTAATTAAATTGACAATGCAATGAAAGAGAATTTTCAGTTCATGCTCTGTTCACTAATTATCTTGAATTAACTCAGTATTTCCTCATTCTTCCCCTGCTAGTTTCACCTGGACAGACGGGAAGCTGAACAGCAGTAACATTCTGATCCTGTCAGGCCCTGCAGTTGCACACTTTGACCTGGAATTTCGGATTCTTTATGCCCGCTCAAAGCCCATCAACCTCAGAGAGATGTCCAGCTACAAGAAGAATACAGTGCTGGACCAGCTGCTCAGGATAACAGTGTCTTCCAGAGACCTGACCAGGGAAAATTCCCTGAGAATGGAGTTTTTGTATCTTAGAGCATTTGTAGGGAACATGAAAAGGAAGCGAAGCTGGCTGCACGCCTCAAGGGAGGCCATCTACACAGCCAGTAATGCGATGCATACCTCCCCTCCGCTGACGAACAGGAATGACTCTCTAGTCATGAGGCCACACTGGGTCATAGAGAGATGAAGTGTATCCTCACATGGAGCAAGGCAGAACCTCAGGAACCAAGTCCTGTACTATTACACTACTGGGGGTGTTCAAGGAAAGTCTGGATGTTGTATTGAGGGATATGGTTTAGTGGGAGCTAGTAGTAATAGGTGAATGGTTGGACTGGGTGATCTTTTAGGTCTTTTCCAACCTTGATGATTCTGTGATTCTGTGATTTGGGAGAGCAGACCTTAAACTGAAAGAGATACTGGAACTGAGGTTTCATCTGAAGACCACCACAGGGCAGGTCAACATCTACAGCAGGGCATTGTCTTGGGCTCGGATGTGTTTCTAAAAAGCTCTCTGACACCTGGAAAGCCATTAGAGACTTCCAGTATTCTGTCAGATTTTCCTTTCTCACTCTATTCTTACATGTGTGAAGCTGCTGGGCTGGCAGTGTCTTAGCTCAGTAGCTCAAACTTTTTTTCCTAAGGAATCTAGGTGTAGAAAGTAATATTGCTTCAAAGTCTCCCAAAGCTGAATAGCAGGACTGCTGTACGGCTCCAAAAGCAGTCTGTGCTTAGACTGGTGTTGCACGAGCTCTCTGTGACCTTCTTAATGATGCAGAACTGGATTAACTATTACCTAGGAACTAGTAGATCAGCACTGTGCTAACCAGTCCTAAAATGTAAGGGTCCCTGTGCAGGAAGCTGTGCTGGTAGGCAGAACAAACTGTAAGAGTTCTTGGATTGTCGGATATCATGCAGTAAATGCATGCAAGGGCTAACTGTGTTTGTAGTAGAGCCAAAGGGGAGCATTTTCCTGGCATTACTATACATACTCTTTGGTTTCTCTGTGGTAACTACCACTATTTGGTATTTCTTATGGGAAAAGTTGAGTACATCTCAAATTTGTGAAGCTGCTGCTACTTCTCAAGAGCCTTACTACCACCAGACTATGCAGTGACCTCAGGGTCAGAACTAGAACCATTTCAAGGTTTCAGTCAAGCTAGATTGCTTAATTTTTTTTCTTTAAATCAATTTCTGGAGAAAAGAAATCCAAATGAATAAAGGATCCTCCCAACCAGTGTGGAGGCACCAAAGTTCCACAGCTGGCCGGTGCAGAAACTGCTGTTGGTCCAACCACAGCAGCAGAGACGTGCCTGTTCCTCCAGTTGTTCTTGAGGCTTTTGCTACTGCAAAGAACTTGGGGTCTGTGCGTGTGTGGGTGTCTCGTGGGCTCTCAGCTTCCAGGGGCAAGGTTAAAGCTTAGCTGGGGAGTTTTGTACGGGGCTCTGCTGCACATCAGCAGGATGAGGTGATGCTGGACGTGCATGGCTTACAGGAACGGTCTTTATGGCCAATGCAATCATGGACTAACCTGCACCCTTCTGTGCATACAGCCAAGGGCATGTAATCATTCTGTAAATGTTTAGTTTCATAGTCTTAACTTTTATCCAGATGTAAAGAAGTTTGAAATATGTATTTTTATTGCTAACTACATTTCCCAGTAACACAAAGCCCATCCACCCCTGTACTCTGCAAAATATGGTTTGTACATCTTTATTTTCACTATTATCTCTATGTATTTCCTCAAATAAAAGTTTTCATTGTTAATCTCATTAATAGGCAACTCTTTCCTGGTGCTATTAGGACTTTTTCTCAACAGTTGCTAATACACTGATGATACAAAGTACTGTGAGGAGTGGCCTTTGTTACTGATGGAATAGAGCTCAGCTGAAAAGGACACTGAAATAAAGAGCTGAGATTGTAAGAATGTCTTTAGTTACAGCTGACAGGAAACCATGAGATCAAGAAGTTAAAAGATTTAATGTAACGAGTGACCATGGAGATCCAGTGTTGTGAAGTGTGTCTGTCTTAATCACCACATGCTGCTGGTGTGTCAGGTTATTAATGAAGAGCAAGAATGATTAACAATTACAAAATAGGATTGAATATATTTTCCCTAAGTGTGAGGGTTTGAGTTGGGGGTTTTTTTGACAGCATTACCAAGCTTACTAGAAGCTGGTTTGGGTTCTTTCTTTGGGTTTATTTTCTTTTAATTTCAGCCTGTACTTAAATTAACTCAAAGTCTATGTTTTTGATTCAGTGGTAAGGTTCCTGGCCTGTACTGAGTCTGGTAGGGCACCACTGGCCCAATTCCCTTTTGCTCCAATTGTTCCTCCCAGCCCTTCAGCTGCCAGGTGTGAAGAGGCCTCCTTCTTGGGGAGAAGGGAAGTGATTAGCTCTACTTAACTGATGAGACTAGGACTTTTTGGAGGTGAACTCTCGCTCCTGTTAAAACTTGGGTTCTCCCCAGGTCATACATTTCTTGTTACTATCAGGAGTACCTGGGGGCTCAGCCCTGTTCCCTGGGCCTGTGTTACCCACTTTCACTCCTTTGGCTCAGAGGGGAATATTTGGGTCTCAGTAACACTTACAGATCATTTTATCAGCTGGGTTTCCTCAGCATGGATCTTGCACTTGGTGTTACGAGTTAGAATCATAGAGGCTGGAAAAGACCTCTAAGATCATCTCGTCCAACCATGCCCCTACCACCTGTATTACTTGCTAACCCTCAGTACCTCATCCAACCTTTCCTTCACCAGCCTGAGGGATGGTGACTCTAACACCTCCCTGGGCAGCCTGTTCCAATTCCCAAATGCTCTTTCTGAGAAGAACTTTATCTACATTTCTAACCTGAGCCTCCCCTGACGCAACTTGCAGCCATTCCCCTTCATCCAGTTGCTGGTTACCTGTGAGGACGACCCCCAGCTCACCACAACCTCCCTTCAGGGAGTTGGAGAGAAGGTCTCCCCGAGCCTCCTCCAGACTAAGCAGTCCCAGGTCCCTCAGCCGTTCCTCATCAGACGTGTTCCAGCCCCTTCCCCCACTTCATCGCCCTTCTCTAGTCACGCTCCAGTATCTCAACATCCTTCTTGGAGTGAGGGGCCCAAATCTGAACTTGGTACTCAAGGTGCGGCCTCACCAGCGCTGAGCACAGGGGGTGATCACCTCCCTGGTCCCGCTGACTCAGCTATTCCTGACACAGGCTGGGATGCCGCTGGCCTTCTTGCCCACCCGGGCACACTGCCAGCTCACCTTGGGGCAAGCGGCAACCAACACCCCCAGGCCCTTTTCCTGCATGCGGCTCTCCAGCCCCCCACCCCACGCCTGTAGCGCTACCCAGGGTTGTTATGACCAAGGTGCAGGACCCGGCGCTGCCGGCCTCTGCCCACCGCCGGCCCCTACCCACCGCTCCGACTGCCGGGTCCCTCCGCAGAGCCCCCTGCCACCCGCCAGACCCTCGTTTCCCCCTTGCTTGGCGTCGCCTGCTAATGAATTAGGAGCCATTAACATAAGGAAAGGGCCAAAGCTCCCACAGCCAGAGCCAGAGCCAGGGCCAGGGCCAGGGCCAGGGCCAGGGCCAGGGCCAGGGCAGAGGCCGCTCTCCCGCCGCCTCAGGCCCGGCAGCGACCGCCGCGAGTGCCATGGCAGCGGGTGCCATGGCAACGGGCGGCGCATCACGTGGGCGGCGCCGCTTCCGCTCGCCCTCTCACCCCGAAATGGCGGCGCCCGTGGGGCCGGTGAAGTTTTGGAAGCCCGGTGAGGGGACGCGGTCGGTGTGGGGAGCTGCAGTCTCCGGGCGGGGTGGGAGCGTGTGAGAGCCGCTTCCCGGGCTGTCTGCAGCGGGACCGCGGTTCCCTCCCGCTCCCCGGCGACACCGCGGCGCGGCCCCGGCGGTGCCCGGCTGTCGGGGGTCGCGCGGGTTTCGGGCGTGCCGCCCCTTCGCAGCCGGGGCTCCGGGGCGACACCGCGGGCGGGCGGGGGGGCGTACGGCCCCCGCCCTCAGCATGCCGGGGCGGGGGTTCGGCCGGGCGGGTGCGCAGCTTTCGGGGCGCCTGGGCTGGCCTGGAACCCCCCGAGTTTGTCAGGGGAAGGGCTGCCCGAGCGGGGGGTGACCCCGGGGAGGGCGGCTCGGCAGAGGCGGCCCCTGCGGCGAGCCAGCTGAGCGGGGGCCGTCTGTGAGCCGCGGCAGCGAAGAAGGTCAGCGGCGTGCCGGGCCGCGGGCGGAGGAGCCGCGCCGTCGGGCTCCGAGAGGTGCTCCCGCCGCGGCGGGGGTGCTGAGGGTTCCTCCGCACCGGGAGAACCCGCCCTGGCTCAGGCAGGGCCGCCGAGCCAAGGGCCGCAAGGATGGCTGAGGGGTTGGGGCCTGCGGCGTGCAAGGGCTGGCTGGGAGCGCTGGGGTCTGCGGCCAGGGCGGAGGAGCCTCGGGGAGCGCGGGTGCCCGGCGACGGTGGGGGGAGGGTGTGGAGGGGGCTGCACAGCCTCCCTTTCGCTCATCCCCAAGCCGAGCTCGGTGGGGCAGAGTTTGGTAGGTGTTTGGAGTTGGTCGCGGCTCTGTGGCTTGCAGGGCTGCCCCAGGGTCGAGAGCAGTTTAGCAAACAGCTTCTTAATCCCAGGGGTTGGAAGGGACCTGGAGAGCTCATGGGGTCCAACCCCCTGCCAAAGCAGCTCCCCAGCTCATATTGCACAGGGCGGTGTCCAGACAGGGCTGGAATCTCTCCAGAGACAGATCGTTTGTCTGTCATAGTATATATATATATATCTATATATATCTCATATATTGATGGTTGTGTATTTTAAAAAAGCACCGTAGAGAATGCTGCGAAAGCAAATCAGTGGGTGGGGAGAAGTGGGATCTCTTAATTTTACTGATTTATCAAGATCTAGATACTCAAGTCCCTGGTTCTTCACTTCCCCATCTCTCCAGAGGAGGGAATAGTTACTGGAATCACTAGTGACCGCTCTTAAAGTTGGAGCAATGTGGTACAAAACTTGCTTGGCAACTTTGAATAGGGACCAAGTGTTTTTACACAGTGGGAAAAGCCCAGACAAGCAAGTCCTACAAAACAGGAGAACCCATCTCTTTGCTGTCAGGCTTCCCCTGTTGAACCAGCAGCTGGAGATGATACGTTCCATTGCTGAAATGAGGTTTTGTTTCTTGATCATTTGTGCGATTCAGCATTTTTTGTTGTCAGTAGTTTCATGGTAACTTGCAGGTGGAATAAGTCAAGTGTTGGTCACTGGAGTAAGTTCAGATCTGAAGCGAGTGGTGTATCTCATGAGCAGGCAAGGTTGGATGTTCCTACAGCTGGTGTCAGGCAAGGGAGGTTCTGTTAGGCACCAGGCTGGCTTAAAATCCATGGTTGTGTGCCTGAGAAGGATATTGAAGATGCATCTGACCTGGTGCAAGGAAAAAGAAGAAAGTTCCCAAGATCTTGCTGTACATTTTTCCTATGTGCTTTTTTCCCCCTTTTCTTCCAAAAACTCAAATACCTGTTGTCATTGTTTTGCATGGCTGGGTTCTGGTGGAGAAGGGGAGGCTGCAGGGCTGGCTGCTGCAGGAAGATAGACCGACCGTGGTGGTTGATCTATCCATCACACCTATTCACATTCAATTTATTACCTTTTTAACCAGAAGTTTAAAAATGTCATTTAAATTGGAAAGAATATCTGTGTGTCTACTGCTTCCTAATATTTTTATTATTTTCATTAAAAAGCTAGTTGATTTGTGCTGCTACCCACAGCTCCTCCCTGTAAGGAGCACACTTGCCTTGGTTGTGTTGTGATGCACTAGGCAAAGTGTATTCTTCCACTTAAAGTTAACTTATGTCATCTAGGCACAGAAGGTCCTGGTGTCAGCGTCTCAGAGGAGAGACAGAGTCCTGCTGAGAGTAGTGGCGTAAGCGTCATCTATAACCCTTATGCTTCCCTTTCTATTGAACAGCAAAGACAAAAGCTGCCTGTTTTTAAGGTATGGAAGTTCCTTTTAGTATATTAATCTGTTGTGTGTTGTCTGTCTCTTAGATCAGTGTGGAATCACTGTACAACAGAAACCAGGAACTTGATCTCTTTTTTGTGGTTGCTGGGATTGTGCTGTTTGACAGCAGTGTCACAGGCTTTGTAGATTTGTATTAATTAATCATAGAATCACAGGGGTTGGAAGGGACCTCCAGAGCCCATGGGGTCCAACCCCCTGCCAAAGCAGGGTCCCTAGGACAGGGCACACAGGGCGGTGTCCAGACGGGGTTGGAATCTCTCCAGAGAAGGAGACTCCACACCCCCTGGGCAGCCTGTCCCAGGGCTCCCTCACCCTCACTGGGAAAAGTTCTTCCCCATGTTGGTGTGGAACTCCCTGTGCTCCAACTTGAGGCCATTGCCCCTTGTCCTGTCCCCACAGACACTGAAAAGGGGCTGGCCGATTCCCCCTGTATTCCCTGCTTAAGATATTTATAAACATTAATTAGGTCCCCCCTTAGTCTTCTCTTCTCCAGGCTGAACAGCCCCAGCTCACTCAGCCTTTCCTCATACATGTTGTACATGTAATTTATATATATTTTTTTAAATTAAGCTTTTGACACTCAATGTAAAATTAATTTACTGTATCTGTTACAAATGTAAATATTATAGCTTAGATTATTTTCTTGGGTTTGTACCCATTTATTTTGATACCTGAATGTCACCTTCTCTTTCAGCTAAGAAATCACATACTTTATCTAGTGGAGAACTACCAGACTCTGGTCATAGTTGGGGAAACAGGTTGTGGGAAGTCAACGCAGATTCCACAAGTAAGTGTCTGTTTAACTTTGGTAAATTCAGGCATTTCCTGGGTTGGGGGGGTTATGTGAAATGCTAAACCAGCAACCCAGAACTGCCCTGGGAGAGCAAATTCACCTGGGCTAATGTGTGTGTGACCAAAAGGACAGCAATATAATGGTTTGTATTAAATATTAGGAGCTGGTGTATCTGCAATATAAAACCTTCTTCTACTGCTGCAAAGGACTAAACACAACAAATGAGTTTATGCTGCTACAAATAGCATTCACTGTGCTGTAGCAGGTGTTTGTTACTCTGTTAGAATTATTCTCATTGTTGAGAATAGGCCTTTAAGAAGGAAGAAAGATACTGCTTTGGTGGGGGATTGGACTCGGTGATCTCTTGAGGTCCCTTCCAACCCCTGAGATTCCAGTTCTATGATTCTGTGATACAATTTTCTTTGCACTTTCCTCTTGGAGATTTTTGGAATATTGTATATTTTTGTGGGTTGTTAGAGTTTTCTCTTTTTTGTGCCAGGAATGAAAAAAGTTTGTGAGATTAACTTAAAAATTGCAGACTGATGTTGAAGAGCACCTGCTTCAGTGTGAGTGCTGCTTAGCTTTTTATTTACTTAGAGGGGTTATAAAATAAAGGCAAGAATGACAGAACCCCAAAGTATTTCAAAAGTACTTGAGATCCAAAGAACTGCTCTTAGATGCTTTCTGGAAGCTTATGTGGTTAGGAGGTAGGTATTACACCACACTGGTTTTAATGGTGAGATCAATAATGCACAATATCTCCAAGGAACTCATTTGCCTAAGGTGATGCGTCAGCTGCTGTCAGAACAAGGAAGAAGCATGTCATGCAGAGAACACACCTTGCTCTAGTCACAATGGGACCTGCTCATTCTGATCCTCAATGTTTGCTTGCAGTACCTAGCAGAAGCTGGCTGGACAGCTGAAGGCAGAGTTGTTGGGGTGACGCAGCCTCGTCGCGTTGCTGCTGTTTCAGTGAGTTCCTCCATGTCCAGATTTTCCTGGTTGGTTGTCACTCTGCTTTATTAACAGCTTTTGCTGAGCATCAGGAATTGCAACTGCAAGAGCTCCTGAATGAAAAGATGCTTCTGCTTATCTTCCTCACAGAATTGCTGGTGCTACGTGCTGAGTTCAACCCGATTAGTAGGTCTGGCCAAAGATTCCAAGTCTGGAATTGCAGATGTAGGAGCTTTGAAATAGAATTGAGCAGTATCAGCAGAACTGTGTGCAGAAGCTGGGGCTGCACAGGGTTGAGCTACAGACTAGAAATGTTCTTGTTTGACCCTTAACTTCTTTCACAAAGTAAAGCAGCAGTGTAAATCTCTGTAGTAACATAGCCCATGGAAGAAAGAGGAGGCTGTGTACCTCTTTCTGGCAACCCATTCCTAGTTTTCTTTAATATTTCCTCTGTGGGTTTTTTTGTTCTTGTTGGGAGTTGTTGGGTTTTGGTTTGGGTTTTTGGTCTGTCTGTTTGCCCTTGTAAGAGTGTCAGGGGAAAGAGGAAACAATTTTATTCTGAGGATTTTTTTCATGTACGTAGTAGGTCTAGCAGAATGTAACACCAGGTGAGGGGAACAAGAGAGGATGCTGAGGGCAACAGCTTGTACTCTTTGGTAACAGCCTGCCCAGAAATCATCCAGTCCTCCTTGTCCTCATAAGGGCTGCCCAGTCCTGACTCTCTGGGCTGAGGGTTCCTCTGCAGCGTTCTCTGTGTACAGAACTCTGAGGTGCTGTTTTGTAACCCTCGTTCTGCCTGTTCTGTATCAGGTGTTACACTGTACCTGCAACAAATCAGCTCACACCTCTGCTCCAAAGTACTAGAGTGAGCAGCTGTAGGATTGCTGTCTCATCTCATCCAGCTCTGTTTGCCCTGATCCAGCATGGGCCAGGAAACAGCCTCTAGCAGTGATTGCACCCCCTGCTTGGGGCAGTCTGCCTGCAGTGTCCTCCCTTTTCTCCTTCATAGAACACCCAGCTGACAGCACACAGTTCTACAGGACACACTGGGTATGCTGCAGTGATTGCTCATGACCAGTGTGTTTCTCTTTTCCCTTTGATGTCTGAACAAGCTATTTTTAAGCAGAAAATGAAACTGTTCCTGAATTAGGGCTCAGTATGTAGGCACAGTAGGATTTTTTTTCCTTCAGAAATGTTGTTGCAGACTGTGTGGCTGCTGCAGGGAGAGGAGAGACACAGCTGATGATTTATTGCTTTGTCTTGAACTGGAAGTGATCTTTGATTTTAATCAGTGTGCCTATCTGCTTTCCCATCTAGATTACAGGGGCTGGCAGAAGTAAAGAGAGGTGGCTGTGGAGGCACAAGGCATAGTTCAGAAACTCCTGGATTTCTGTTTGCCTTACCCAGACTATAATTATCCCCAATGCTTGGGCTGAGAGAGATGGGAGTGATAAGATTCCAAGTGAAATAATGAATCTGCTGCCTGTCACTATGGTTTAAAATGTCACTCAAATGACTGAAAGCAGCTTGTTCTTGGAATTCTGCTAGACTAATGCATGTAGTGTGGAGTTGTATTGTGTCTACCTATTCAGTGTCTCTGTAGCTTGCTGAAACCATGGCCTGATAATACCTAATATTCTGAATAATAGTCTGAATAACTCAAGATATTTATCTAAAGGAGCTATTGGTCTGAAAATGGCCAAAAATAGTTGCTGCTTTTAATCATTCTGCCAATTCTCCTTCTGTTTTCTGCATGGAAGATTCTGTATTACCAAAAGTAGGGTAGCATCTTTATTTAAAAAAAAAAAAATAAAAAGCATGACTAAGTTCAGGAAGAGCTCAGCTTAACTGGTAACCTCTTCCTGGATGCACATACCTGTACCTTGCCTTTCTGCATGCCAGCTGTGTCCTTAAACACAGTCCTGCAGCTGCTGTAGGTGCTTCTTCCCCAGCACTGGGGCTGGCTCAGTGGCTGCTGTTGGAAGTCCACCTGAGTGCTTACCCCAGAAAGGTCCCTCTCTAGCTTTCCTGAGTAGAAGCAGTGTGAAACAGGTTTATGAAGTTACACTAAGCCATTTAATAAGCATTGGCTGCTTGTGTGCCCCACGTGTGCTGTTATGGCAAGTGGAATTTGGTCTTTGAATGAGAACAGATAATTCTCTGGAAACACCAGCTCTGTTCCTGGTTTGGTGCCAACCCTTTATGGACAGAACAATGATACAGGGAAGAAGCATGCTGGGAGCTGTCTCTTGTTTGTAAGAATCTCTGTTCTTAGGTTGCAGGCCGAGTTGCTGATGAAAGGGGGCAGTGTTGGGGCATGAAGTTGGATACTGTATTCGCTTTGATGACTGCACGGATCCCCAGGCTACCAGAATTAAGGTGAAGCATGGACAGCATTGTGGTTACACTCAAAGGGACTGCAAATCCTCAGTTACTCTTGCAAAACTGATGAGAACTGTGTGATGCCCAGTAGAGAGAAGAGATAGCATTTCAGTTTTCCATGGGGGTACCCCATAAGTGTGCTTGGAATGGCTCTGGCTAGCCAAACCTTAATAAAAACTATATATAGGCTCTATTCTGCTGGTCTGGCAGAAAACCAAGGGAGGTTTTCAAGGTAGGTATGGTCAGATGTTGGTACAGTGCTAGTGTGACCTGATACAGCACTCAGAGTCACAGTGAGAGGCTGCAGTGAATCACAGGTATCCTCACCACCCTTGAAATAGATCCTGATTAAAAGCACAGATAAAACCTAAGATGATTAGACTGGCTGAGAGCAATTTAGGGATTAAATAGCAAGCTTTGCAGCTGGCCTTCAGGGCTGTGAGCAATATTAATGTTGCTTGTGTTGGTAGAAATGAGAGTTTGCTTTTAGCAATGATGATGAATGAGAAAATTTGCTTTTTTTGGGTTATTTTTATTTTTTTGAGAGTAGGAGCCCTTTTAAAGTCAAACTAATTGAGACCTTGGTTTGTTAAAAGCAGCTGAAGTAACTTAAACTGGTTTTAAGTGTGATGATTAATCATTTGAGTTGGAAATTGGGAGGTTTCTAATTTGCACACCACTTCTTGCCTAGTTCATGGTTGGAGTCTCAGGTCAAACTGCTGGTTGATGGCTACACAAAGCTGGAGGGTTTCCACTGCCTGGTAGGAAGAAAGTCTTAAAGCAAAATGTTGCATTTTGTTGAAACGTTCAGGTTTGTGTCAGAACACAAACTGACACATCCAGCAGCAGGAGTGAGTGCTAGATATTAAGCCAGCCTACTTTGAGAGGGGGTAAGAGTGGATTGATGCCCAGGATGGTATTGGTAGAGCAGGCATGGCTGTGTCACAGCTGGGAGTGAAGAAACTCCTGGTGCTGTGTTCCAGTACTGCCAATCTGTTACTTTTTTTCCCCAATACAAAAATAACTCATTTTTTAAAATTTAATACTGATTAAAAACTGGTCACCCTGCCTATCTTTGGGTTAGCACTCAGAAATATCTATTTGGCTTCCTCAGCTGAAAACAGATCAATTTAATAGATTCTTAGAAAATTAGAGGTGGGGGGAAATTTAGGCAAAACTCTAGAATATCATCTTGAAGTAAACATACAGTAATCAAGGCTGCTCCTTAGGGTTTTTTTTTTTTAATTTTTCTTTGCATTCACTTTTAGTTTCTCACTGATGGTATGCTGGTGAGGGAGATGATGGCTGATCCTTTATTAACAAGATACAGGTAAGGAAATGTGGAATGAATGGTTGCTGAGCTGTAATTTGGTATGAACAACTGCAATTGGTAAGGACAAGTTGTGGTTATTATAAATTAAATACCAAAAGAGGTGAAAAGTCTTTAGGAGTTTGACTTCTTTATGTTGTAAAGACTGTTAGAAGATGAATTTGATCATTGCAACACCAAACCCAGCAGGACTTAGTGCTGTGGTTTTGGACCAAAAGCTAAATGGGCCTCATGGAGTTCAAATAATGTCACTTGCTCACTTTAAGTTCGCTTCTTGCTGATGCTAATCAAAGAAAGAAAATAAATTGATAACAAACACAGTCTGTCCTGGTATCCAGAAAACCTGTGCAGTACCTTAAAGAGACCTTTTTTCTTCTATCCCTTTCCAGAAGCAAGCCTGCACCAAGGGCTGCATGTATGTACCACCTGGGGTTACCTACCTTTTTCTCCCTCCTTTGTTGCTGCACTTTATTTACCTTCTGCAGTTCTTCTAAGTGGATGTGAACAGTGATAGTCCCACAGCTGATTTTAAAAATTGCATTTCTAGAAGATGGAAAGATTCTAGTGTCAGTCAAACCATTTCTGAAATCTTATCTTTCTGCTTTATTCCCAGTGTCCTCATGCTGGATGAAGCCCATGAAAGGACTCTCTACACAGATATTGCCATTGGCTTACTAAAAAAGGTCATTTTTTAATGTTCTCTGTAACTGTTTTAATTTTCATCCTTTTTGTTAAGCCTTTGATCCTGGTGGCTGACTAGTGAACCCACTTAAGAGGGTGATTTCTAGTTCCTCATTTATCCTACAGCCTGTCGTATGCATCCAACTACTGAGGTAGCTAACACTGAGGTTTCAGTTATTTCCTCCCTGAAATGTCTCCTTAGCCTTTATTCTGCTGTTGATGACCATGTGAAGTGATCTGATGGGGCTGGTGGTTGACTTTCAGTGTCCTAAAGCTCTGACTCCCACCAGAAATCAAGAGTAAGCTGTAATGATTACAGATGGAATGCCCTTCACGTGGCATTGTAGAACTCCAAATCATCAGCTGTCTTGTAGTTTCAAAGTATTTTTGAAAGAGAAGTTACTGGTAACCTGGATGCTCTAAAACTTGCTTTCTAGCCTCCTATCTCAGAAAATAGTTCTTACTCTGGCTGGTGTTGGTCTCTCTCCTAGGTTCAGAAGAAGCGTGGGGATCTTCGACTGATTGTGGCTTCAGCCACCTTGGATGCAGAGGTATAGCTCACAGATTTGATTTGAAATGAAGTGGCCCTAGGGGGCAGCTCCACTTGTATTTATAAACAGCTTATCCTCTTTGCTACTTGGGAAGTGTTAATGCTTGTTGAGTGCTGAAGAAGAGAGGAGGGAGCAGGAAAAAATCTGGCATAGTTAGGTTGCTGTATTTGCTTTTTATTTTGTATTAGCAAACTTCTTTGGAAGGAAATTTAAATGGGACTCTTCATATATTTATGCCTTTTTTCCTCTTACTGGTATTTTATGAAAACATGTTCTCTTGGCTTAATCTAGTTTGGTTTAACACTGTTTTGCTAACAGGAGTAACTTGAAATAACTATGGACTGGTACAAACAAGTGATAAATGAGTAAGTTTCCTTTCAGCAAGAGTCAGTCAGCCCTGAGTGACTTAGGAGCTGTGGAAATTTATGCAACTTACTATAAATGTCATTAGTTTAGAGTGGGAGCAGAAGAAATGCTCTCTGAGACCAGAGTGGTGGTTCATCGAACCCAGGGTTCTGTCCACAGCAGGAGGTGCTGTTCAGAAGCATATGAGCATGTCTGCTGGCCCTGGGTCTGCTCTCTCTGAGCTGCTTCAGCATCTGTGGTGGTTGTTACAGACATCAGACAGTACATCCCTGCTGGGTCCTTCCAGTACATGTTTACCAACCTGCTGTTTGTTAATTTGTCTTTGAATCTGCAAGTCTCCAGAACATCATGTGAGAACAATTTTTAGAAGTTTGCCCCCTGCTATACAGTGAAGTACTTTAATTAATTCCCTTCAAACCTGCTAGTTTCATCAAGGACCTCCTAGATCTAATAGGGGTTTGTTGTTTGTTGGGGTTTTTTTAAGCAACAAAAAAACCAAACCCAATTTTACATTTACTTTATCTGACCCCTTTAACTCTGTGAGCCTCAGCTATGTGGTTTTTCAATGTTCAACTTCTCTAGCAGAGTCCTGGCCTTTCCAGTCCCTCCTCACAAGGCAGCTACCCCATCTCTTTTACAGCATCCTTTGCTTTTCTCTCTACTTCTCCTAACTCCTCTGTGTCCCCATGAGATGTGGTGGTTGGAGCTGGCATGTAGCAGTGAAGATGTAGGTGTGCTGAGACTTCCTTTAGTGGCAAATCCCATGTGCCATAAACCTTGAGCCAGAAGCTGCAGCAGTACTCGTGCTGCTGTGTGTTCTGCACCTTCCACTAGAAACAGCAAAAGGAATCAACATTGAATCCTAGAATCCCAGACTGGTCTGGGTTGGAAGGGAACCCAAGGATCACAGAGCTCCAACCCCCTTTTTTGCCTTTGCACAGTCCTAACTGCCTGGAATCCCACGCTTCAGATAGTTTACAGTTATTGTAAAAACAAGTTAATAGGAGCAAAACTATGTAGTCATATGGCTAGTCTGACTATATATACATTAGTTGAAATACAGAAAGTTTATGGTACCTCTGTAACAGTCACAGACATTGAGATGGATTGTTTGAGTTCTTCACCTCCACCAGCAGAGGGGTGGCAGCAAGGACAGGGAGGGGATTGTCCCTCTCTGCTCTGCCCTGGGGAGGTCCCAGCTGGAGTCCTGTGTCCAGAGCTGGGGTTCCCAATACAAGAAAGATGTGGGACTGTTGGGGAGGGGTCAGAGGAGCCACAGAGATTATTAGAAAGCTGGAGCAGCTCCCCTATTGAGAGAGGCTGAGGGAGCTGGGCTGGGTCAGCCTGGAGAAGAGAAGGCTGTGGGGGGACCTCATTGCAGCCTGCCAGTCCCTGAAGGGAGCAGAGGAACAGGAGGGGAATCAGCTTGTTAAAGGGCAGAGACTGGCAGGACAAGGGGGATGGAGTGAAGCTGGAGGAGGGAAGGGTTAGATGGGATATTAGGGGGAAGTTCATTCCAGAGAGAGTGGTGAGGGGCTGGAACAGGCTGCCCAGAGAGGGGGTGGGTGCCCCATCCCTGGGGGTGTTGAAGGCCAGGTTGGATGGGGCCCTGGGCAGCCTTGTGTAGCTCCAGGCCTGGAGGTTGGTGTCCCTGCCTGTGGCAGGGGGTTGGAGCTCTGTGATCCTTGGGGTCCCTTCCAACCCAGACCAGGCTGGGATTCTGTGATTCAATGTTGATTCCTTTTGCTGTTTGATATTGAAGATATTTCATGGCAATAAATCTAAATTTATGAAGTTGTCTGGCAACAAATGAATCATAAGCTTACATAAATCAGTTTGCTTTTAGAGAGTGAAATATTGGTGTTCAGTAAGAGCTTATTTATTATTAATTTATTTCTTTGTAATTTATTTATCAATTTACTTATCCAAAATTGGATGAGACTGTGCAAGTACTACCTGAAACTTTTAGGACCAATCATTTCTTGGTTCTTTTAGCTTTGAGTTTGCTACAGATCCAGTAAGAAGCTTAGACATCTGCTTTTCCCACCTGCATCAGCAGATCTAATTCATTTTATTACCTCTTTTCAGTCTTTGCTTCTCAAAGTAATAAACATGCAAGGCAGTGTATTTGTTAAATGCCTGAATCTCAGACAGAAGAGAAGGCAGCAAAATCAGACTTTGAGTTTTTAAATAGGAACTGCATCTAAATACTGTCAAATTTCTGAAGAAAGCATCCAAGTAGTAGAAATTTATCTTTCTCATGTCTTTAGGTTTCTTCCTCAACTCTTTGAAGTATCACATTGAAAGTGGTTTGGGTTTTAAATTTCTTTTTTCTTTTAATGTAGAAATTCAGGGATTTCTTTAACCAGAATGAGACCGGTGACCCCAGCAAAGATACCAGTGTGATCCTTACTGTCGAGGGGAGAACGTTTCCAGTGGACATCTTTTACTTACAGAGGTGTGTTTCTGTTTGATCTTCTCAGTGGTGATAAGGAGAATGTCCAGCTGTGGTGTCACTGTCTAGGTGAGAGCTCAGAGGTTCCCAGACCAATGGCACAGAGGTGTAAAAACTTAATTTGGGAAAAGTTTGGATGGTGCTTGTAGCAGCAGATGTGTTTTTAAGGAAAAGAATTGCTGAAGGATGATTCCCAAGGTTGCACCTCAAACTAAATGTGACATGGCTGAGATACAGTGTCCAGAAGCTAGTGCTCCATTTGTTCCTCATGGGAGTGAGGAGTCTGTTTCCTACCACTGTCTCTGCTGTTTTCTCTCCCTGTAGCCCTGTTCCAGACTATGTGAAATCAACTGTGGAGACTGCAATGAAGATTCACCAGACAGAGAATGATGGTGATATATTAGCATTTTTAACTGGCCAGGTACAGGCATGAGTCACTTTTTTTGCTGTACAGCACTGTATTGTGGGCTTTGTGAAGCCACCTTGGTCTCCTGCTCACCTGAGCTGTGCTTACTCTACCCTTATTAAAGATGACAGATATTTCTGCATTGGTGGGAGCAGAATTAAGCCAGTCAGGCTTTTAGGAAATGTAACAATGGCCTGGATTTATCAAAGCTAGTAATTTATCAAAGCTGGTGATCTCCTTTAATGCTGTGTGCTTTCAGCCTCCTTAAGTGGAACAGTATGTGGGGTGTTTTTTGGTGCTAGTCACATGTATGAAGTTGACAGTGAGTCATCATTAATCATTAAGGCAAACAGCATTTACATTTGTTAGGCTCAACAACTGAAGTCTTTGACAGAAGAACAAATTGCTGAGACACACAAATGTGCTGGTCTCCTCTGCTCTATTTATGCCTGTCAGCTCACTTTGCAGCCCAGAAGAGGAAATGGAAGGGAGTTTATAATTTTTCCAGTGAGGAGCTGTACTGCAAAGCTTCAGTAACATCTTGATGTTTCCAAAATGAATTCATCTCTACTCTTGATTTGACTTTGAAAGAGTGAATTGGGCTGCTAACAAGGTGTTGTCTGTGTTTGAGTGAGATGCCACAGTTGATCTCTGAGATCAAATGTGAAGTTGAGCAATAAGTGTTAATGCTGTTGCTGTGTTATCCCTGATGGAGCCCCATGGTGTTCTGCACAGTCAGATCACACCAGCCTCCAAGTGTTTTGCCCTCACAAGCTGAGATACACAGGGAAAACGTGACTGCTTCCTCCTGATCTTTGTTTGGTGATTTTTTTTTTCCCATGTATTTGTCTCAAATAACAGAGAACATAAATATTTACATGAAGATATTGTTGTTATGAAGAGCACTTTTTGTAAGGACATTACATAATTGAGGGAGCTAGTCAGAAGATGCTGGAGCTTGAATGATTGAAATGATCCTGGGATTATTTTGGGGCATAGTTTGTGTATAGGTGACAGATATGTGATACTGAAGTGAAACCTCTCTCATGCTGTGCCATGTCTTTCTCTGGCCCTAGGAGGAAGTGGAGACTGTTGTTTCTATGCTCATAGAACAGGCTCGGGCCCTTTCTCGCACTGGCATGAAGAAACACCTCCGTGTTCTCCCCATGTATGCTGGGCTGCCTTCTCCTGACCAGATGAAAGTGTTTGAGAGGGTTTCTCACAGTGTCAGGAAGGTAAGGCTGCTGTGTGTGGCTCAATGACTCCCACCCAGTCTGCGTTACACGGGTTGTGTGTATCAGCTTCACGTCATCGGGCTATTGCTGATGCCTGCTGAGGCAGACTTTCTGCATCTCCTGGCACTGGCTCTCAGTCTTCAGACTGTGAACCAAGACCAGGCTACATGAGGTAGTGTTGTGGTTTGACCCTGACTGGAGGCCAGATGCCCACCAGAGCCGAACCATCGCTCCCCTCATCAACGTCTCAATTTTGAAGAGTCTTTGTACAACCTGGTATTTGTCTACATCCAGCTGCAGGTTCTTACACTCTGAAGTCTTAATTTTGCCTGGTGGTCTGTGTGTCTATGGCTCTTTTCCCCCAGAAATGGAAAAATCAGTGACAGAGTGGGCAAGTGCTGTATTTTCACCCATGACCCAAGTTAAAACTTGGTTGGTTTTAGTAGAACAAAACCCCTTTGATTTGACTTCTGCGAGTCTTGTTTGGATACTTATCATCACATAAGTGTAGAATTGCTCATGATTAGCATGTTCTGCTTAGCTTATCTCAGACCCAACACAGGCTCTGCCTAACAGAATTACATGGAGGTGACATTATCATTCATGTGCCTGCTGGAGTCTAACAAGTAAAAATTATTCATCTGGTCCTGGAGAACACTGAGTATAAATAACTTCTTTTCTCTCCAGGATTTGAAAATAGTCAATTAACTGCTAAGGGTTACTTTTTAATTTCAGATGAAATAAGGATTAAGTTTCCCTCTGTCTGCAAACAGTATTTTTTTTCCTATAGTATTTTAGGACATAGATATATATATATATAGAAATAGGACAATATATTGATCTCTCTGCAGGAATACTGAACATGGGATGCTTGATCAACTCTGGTCCCCTCCTACCCCTGTGTCACTCCAGTGTTACAAGTAACAGCTCAATAAAACAGAGCAGCAGAAAGCAACCATTTTTAGTTTGCTGCATCAGGACACTTGGTTTAGTTAGTTAATGTTTCCCTTTGCAAACACTGCCAAGTTCTTTTGTGAAGAGGGGATGTAAAGAAGGAAGCGATGGCAAAGCTGTAAAAACTGGGCTTATTTCAAGCTGACAGTTTGTTCTGGGCAACCTGGTCTAGTGAGTGTGTCCCTGCCCATGGCAGGGAGGTTGGAGCTGGGTGATCTTTCAGGTTCCTTCCAACCCAAAGCTTTCTGTGACTCTGCTGCATGTAGTGTATCCTTTGTACTTGTCCTGGTTTCAGTCAGGATCGAGTTAACTTCATTTGTGGCAGCTGATGGGATGCTGTGTTTGGGAGTTACAATGAAAGCAGTGCTGAGAACACCCTGATGTTCTTAGTTGCAGTCAGACAGTCAAGGACTTTCTCAGCTTCTTCCTATTTCTCTATCTATGAGAAAGGAGGGGCGAAGCCAGGACAGGTGACCCAGATGGGCCAAAGAGAGTATTCCATGCCAATGACGTCCTGCCCAGGAGAACGGGGGGCTGAGGGGAGGAAGAAGAGGGGCGGTGGCGGGACGCGTGCTGCTTGGGGGGACGGTCGGGTTCCGGGACAGCTCTGGGTGGTACCTGAGTTGTGTGGGTCGGGGAGAAACTGCATTGGGGATCAAGAGTTTCATCTTCTTTTGCTCTAAAGTCCTGTTAGCATTGGGATATTTGATCTTTCTGTTCTCTTAGTAAACTCTCCTTATCCCAACCCACGGGCCTCTTAGTTTCTTGGGTTTGGAGTTATTTCCCCTTCCTTTTCCCTTCCCTTGTTTCCCCCTTTTTCCCTCTTCCCCTGCTCTTTTACTTTAAGGAGCAGGCAGCTGTGTGGATCTCGGCCCACAGCCGGGGGGAAACCACGACAGTACTCTAAAGGTGTTTACTGGAACTGTCACATCTGAGATCTTTCACAGGGCTTGTGTTTGAGTCCTGGTGTGCCGGCTTGATGGGGACTGAGACTGGGGGAGTTCACAGATCTTTGTGTCTGCATCTGTAGGTGATCGTAGCCACCAACATTGCAGAGACCTCCATCACCGTTCACGGGATTGCCTTTGTGATTGACTGCGGCTTTGTGAAGCTCCGGGCCTACAACCCCAAGCCAGCCATCGAATGCCTCGTGGTGGTGCCGGTGTCTAAAGCTTCGGCCAACCAGCGAGCCGGGCGTGCCGGCCGCAACCGCTCCGGGAAGTGTTACAGGCTGTACACAGGTCAGTACCTGGGGTACAGGGAAGAATAACTTGCTGGTGTAACTTGTCTTACAGTGGGTTTAGTGTTTCCCTTTTTCCTAGGAACGGGTGCCAACCCTGAACGCATCTCGTGACTCGATGATCATAGAATCACAGGGGTTGGAAGGGACCTCGAGAGAGCATCAGGTCCAACCCCCTGCCAAAGCAGCTCCCTAGGACATTTCACTCAGATAGGCATCCAGATGGGTCTGGAATCTCTCCAGAGAAGGAGACTCCACACCCCCTGGGCAGCCTGGCCCAGGGCTCCCTCACCCTCACTGGGGAAAAGTTCTTCCCCATGTTGGTGTGGAACTTCCTGTGCTCCAACTTGAGGCCATTGCCCCTTGTCCTGTCCCCACAGACACTGAAAAGGGGCTGGCTGATTCCCCCTGCATCCCCTGCTTAAGATAATTATAAACATTAATTAGGTCCCCCCTTAGTCTTCTCAAGGCTGAACAGTCCCAGCTCACTCAGCCTTTCCTCACAGGGGAGATGCTCCAGGCCCTTCATCATCTTCATAGCCTCCTCTGGACTCTCTCCAGGAGATCCCTGTCCTTTTTATACCAAGGCGCCCAGAACTGGACACAACACTCCAGGTGGGGCCTGAGCAGGGCAGAGCAGAGGGGGAGGATCCCCTCCTGTGACCTGCTGCCCACACTCCTCCGGATGCATCCCATGATCCCAGCGCTGCACAGGAACCAGTGTTAGAGATAAGAGCTGGCCACCTAGCAGTGCTCAGAAAGCTGGGATCTGACAGGCTCTGTTATGAGCTGTGGAAGAGGCTTTGCAGTTGAGCACTGCCACTGCTTATGTGCCTCAGGTTCCCTCCAGTTTTACTGAAGCTTTGAGACTTAGAGAGACCAAACTTACCTCTTCAGGTGGTGTGTGTGCTTGCCAGCAGTAGCCACACTAAACAAAGCCAAGATTTACTCTCTGAACCTTTGTGTGTGGTAAAGAAGCAGGAGTGAATGTCTGCTGTGTAATACACCAAATTTATGCAGCTTTTAAAGTATTTTACTGGATAAACCATGACTATTTGGAAGGTATTTTTGTTGATGCTTTAAGAAACACTTTAAAGGTCCTTTTAAAGTGCACTGAATGGACAAAGGTAGAGAAAATGTACACTGTGTTTGCCTTAGTGCAGGTCTGAGAGAACAGGAAGAAGAGGGTTCTGTCTAGCAATAAAAGTAACATGTCTTGTCTTGGTTTGGAATTTTAGCTAGAGGTGGGTGTGTGTCTTTGCTGCAGAAGAAAGTTAATGGAAGGTACAGGGATTTTGACTTTAGGTGAAGTACTTTTTTAGGCTTGGACTCTGTAGGGAATGGGCTTTATAAAATGCAAACAAATTGGTTTTCTAATCCTTAGTCATTATTTTAAGGTTGAGGTTTTTTTAAATCTCTTCTTGCTTGAATAGTTACAAAAACTAGCCCTCTTACACTGAAAGCATGCTGGCTTTGAACTTCTCCTTGTCCCTTCTTAAACAAAGAAAAAGAAGGAAGGTTTTTGTAGCATTGCATGCTGCCTTTTTTTATCTTCCCATTAAGAATACTAAACCAGAAGAGCAATAAAGCAGTTCCAGATTTTGGTGAAGAGCTTACAGTGTTTTAAATTGAAATGTAGGTGGGTTGACTACAGGTTCAGTGATGTAGCCCAACCCACTGAATTTTTGATTTAAATTACAGTAACATATCTCTGACTTGGAGCTTGCTCTCTCAACACTCTCAAGTATTGATACACAACATTTCTAGCTTGAAATGGGCATGATTCTGTCAGGCTGACTGCAGGCAGTGGAAGTTGAAACCTGTTCCCGTACTGCTTTATTTTCTCCCACAACAGAGGAGGACTTTGAGAAGCTGCCAAAATCCACCGTACCCGAGATGCAGCGCAGTAACCTGGCACCCGTCATCCTGCAGCTGAAGGCTTTGGGAATTGACAATGTGCTCAGGTTCCCCTTTCTCTCGGTGAGTCCTGGGCTGTAATGCCTGTCACCTTCCTGTAGGGTGAAGGAAGGTGACTAGATGAGTTGTTGGTAACCTGCAGAACCATTAGCCAGTTCACCTTGCCGTGTTGACTGGGGCAGCACGCTGCATTGCCTGCTGCAGAGTATGTTTTAGTGCAGGTAAGGGCATGGTGACTTAAGAACAACTGTTTGTGCTCTAGATTGGCTGTTAGAGGTGTTGAGAAGTGGAAGACAAACTCTGAGATTCCACAGAACTGCAGCTGTAGTCTCTGCACTGAATTTATGAAGAAAAAGGGGAAAATATTGATATCTGCCCAACCAAGCCTGTGCTTGTCTGTCCTGTTAAAAAGAGCAGTACCAATTTTTAGATTTGCTTCTGTAAAGTCTCTAACTACTCTTGATGTGAAGAGCTAATATGGTAGCATTAGAAGAGGAAGTTCAGAGGTAGTTGTTCAGGTCACCTCTGGCATCACTGTCTGACAAAACAAGCACAGCTTCTCCAGCTCAGAGCTTGAGAGCATCACAGGGCTGATGCTGAGCCTGCTGAGCTGGGTTTGACTCTGGTCAAATCCAGAGTCAAATCCATGGTGCTGGTGGTCAGTGGAAGGGGTGGTAGGAGGTGTCTGAGAGCTCTTCCTTTATTCTGCCTACTGTAGGCTGGTAGAATTTAAGGGCTTTGTAAAAGAGGGACAACTTGTGTGCTCTGTGCTGGTGACTTTAAACAATGCACATTTTGTCTTCACAGCCACCTCCAGCACAGTCAATGGTACAAGCCTTAGAACTCCTGTATGCCTTGGGAGGTGAGAATATTATGCTTTGCTTTTAGCTATATCATGGGACTTCTGACAGAAATGGTTAATTTGGATTTGGTGGTTGGGTGGACATTGAGAACTGGGCTTAGTGAAAGAGGAAACACAGCCTTGACTGGTGGCAGCTTTTTGTTGGTGTGTTTTTAAAGTGTGGCTCAGTCTCTTCTGAATTTCCCTTGTTTTCCTCTGGTTATTTCAGACAGGTAAGCAAGCAAAAGGTAGCAGTAACTTTCTGAGAGGAACTACAGATCTATTTCATGCAGTGTAAACTAGAATTTAGCTGTTTAGATTGGGAAAACACCTATTTTCTGACAATCTTCTGTGTGTTTCCTTGCACCTTTGTGGAAGGAATCAGCTGTTTGTCCTTGCTTGGAAGAGCTCAAGCTGATGGGGTTGTTGGCTTGATTCTCTCAGATCCTTTGTTTGGGTTTCTTCCTTCCTTACAGAGCAGTATGAAGAGATACAAATGAAGCTTGGACGCTAATTAGACCAGTGCACAAATTAGATTCTAAATTTGCCTGCATCCAATTGGAGAAGTTGTTAGATACTCAACATTTAAGTGGGAGATTTTTCCTTTTGCCTTACTGAGCCCATGATGGAAGCATGTAGCACTTGCAGGTATAAACAGAACAAGTGGATAGTTTGACTCAGGGTAAGCTTGATTGTAATAACCTGGAGTTCAAGGACATGAATTTCATTGCTACTTTGTCAGAATTTAACAAGCGTAGTGTATCTCTTAACAATTTTTCTGCTAGCTAGTTACATTGATGATCTGATCTTGTGCACGCTGCCTAAACCTTGAAAACGAAATCTGTTGCCTGAGTTTGGGTGAGGTGGGTGCCTGGATGCTGGAATTCACTGGACAGAGTGTGTGCTTCCCCATGGCTTAGCAAAGCAGGAGCTGCCTGTTAGTTTTCAGCCCTTCTCATTGATGTGATTTTGAAGGTATGAGTCACAATGATTATTAAGAGCTGACCTAGGTAAAATTTTTAAAATGAGTTTTAGCCTGTGTCTCTGCTCTCTGTGTGGTGTGGCTGGTGGGTAGAAGGCTGGCTGTGCCTTACTGTGGTGTAGTGCTAGTGGTGATGGTCCTGCAGCTGAGGGATTTCAAACCTGGGCCAAGTCAAGCTGTTCTGATTCTACTAGCTGTGAACATGTGATGCAGCTACCAAAATAACCCCAAACCCTGATCATTCCTCAAGGCAGCACGTTTCCTCCTGGAAGAATTAGAATTAATTGGATATCAGGAATAATTTCTTTACTGAAAGGGTTGTCAGATATTGGCACAGGCTGCCCAGGGAGGTGGGTGAGGCACCATCCCTGGAGGGGTTTTAAAAGAAGAGTAGATGTTGTACTTGGTGACATGGTCTAGTGTTGGACCTAGTAGGGCTGGGCAGATGGTTGGACTTGATGATCTTGAAGGTCTTTTCCAACTGAAACCTTTCTTTTAAAACCCCTCCAGGGATGGTGCCTCAACCACCTCCCTGGGCAGCCTGTGTCAGTGCACAGCCTGCTTGCCTTTCATGCTTTGAGATGCCCAGGAGCTCACTTACATACAGTTTGCAAAGAGAGCCTGATCTAGTCTTAGTATTGAGCTTTCTGGTCATGGGCAAAGGAACAGATACTCACACACACTACTCATGAAAAGAAGAAAAAACTAGTAATTCAAGGTAATTTCTACTGTTTAGCTACTTGATAGAATATCTTTTTTTTTTAATTATGTTCCCTATATTACTGATCACAGCATGTTCTCAAATTCAGTGGAGTCTGAGCAACACTCTTGGCCATGTGGTTTAGCTTTAGGCAGCCTGGGAGGAGTACAGACTTGGTCCTTATGGTTCCCTTCCAACTTGAGATACTCTATGAGTCTGATTCTAAGTGTGATCATTTGGGCTCTGTTCATTATGCTGCTGTTGGGTATGTGTAACACTCAGATCATACCATAGTGATGTTTTTATGTGCAGTTTTCAGTCCCTTTTTGTTGTGGTGGCTGGAATTATTCTGTCTGATTTCATTTATAGGAAAAACTGGTGTTGATTTGGGTTGGTTTGGGTTTTTTTCTTTCTTGAATGCAACAAAATTAAACCAACCAGAAACTTGACACAAGAACAGGTGATCAAAACAAAACTGTTTGACATGAGCTCAGAGTTTGTAGTTAAATCAAACTTGAGAATGTGGGCTTCCTAATGCAAACATGAGGAAAAGGGTACTGTAATGGAGACTCTCTAAGTTTTGGAAACTTGCAGAGGTTTGTAGCTGTGTTTATCTCACAGGTGCTGTTGTAACTTGTGGCAGTCTGCTGCTTTTACTCTCTGCTTAGCCATGGCTTTGTGCTGAGTCAGGTCCATCCTGCACAGGAGGGTTTCACTCTACAGCACTTGGCTCTTGGCAGCAGGCTCAGGTTTGCACTGAGGAGCTTCCCAGTGGCTCAGAAGTGTGTTACAAGGTTGAGTTCACAGCCAAAACTACCTAAGGGAGAGGTGAAGGCAACAAACTCCCTGCTCAGGTGTTGCATGTTTCGGCAGACATGTTATGCTCATGGTGGTCTCCCAGAAAAGCTTGGAGCTGCTGCCCTCTTGGCTGCCCAGCAAAGTGCTGGGGGGTGTTGAAGATGGAAGGAAACATGTGTGATACATAGAATCACCCCAGTTTTTGCTGAAGTCTCAGGTTTTAGGTGGTTTATTTGATCCAAGCTGCAGTGGTGAAGCTGCCCAGGTGTCCACAGGTGCAGCAAGTATTAAGTTTCTCTTACAGAAGTGTGAAGGTGTGTGTCATCACTTGTGTGGTAACAGCATGCAGATGTGGCTTTGGGTCAGGACCCCCTTGTGCCAAGAGAGAAACTTGTGCAGAGCAGTTGCTTTTAAGGTTGAGATAATTCTGTTGAATCAACACATCACTGTGTTTAAACTGCTTGTTTTGCAGTGATGCAAACTGGTTGCATCAGGAGTATTTCTTCTCAGCCTTCTCCTTTGATGTCCCCTTGAAAGGCTGAGCTGTCACCTGGAGTTTCTTCTTTTTAAGTGTGATTTAAGAGGTAGATAAGCAGGGGAAAAGTGGCTTTATTTTTAGCTTTACTTCACATCCAGGACTTTGAAGGTTTGATTGTAAGTTGTCACCTATCAGGAACAGCTCCTCTAAGTTGCAGTTAAGATGTTTTAATCCCTCAGCCTGTCACATACTGGTGATTGCTGCTTGGAACTTTTTAGTGTTGCAAGGCTTGAATAATCTCTCCTGAGCACGTTCAATAAAACTCTGCAGTATCTTTTTCTAAGTGGAGTTGAAGATCTCCAGGTTTTTCATAGATAGATATAGATACAATGATTGCTTCTGAGATTATTTGAAGGAGACTTTTGTTCCAGCCTTGTATTCATTGCAGGCCTTCTGTGTGTGGTCCACCTTACTGCTACAAAGACATCTGTGTGCATATATATATATATATATATATCCATGCCAAACTGCACTGGGGCTTGTAGGATTCAGCAGAAGCCAAAGGATTTTGGCTTGCTGCAGCTGTAAAAAGATGACAATTTCTCCTTTTTCCTGCTTTAGGAACCCAGTTACCTTTCTGTAGATGAAAGACAACATAGTTTTCATTTGACCCGTTAACAGCTTAGAATATGTCACCTGGAGTCTTGCAGTTTCTGTGACTTTGTGGTTAAATAATACTACTTTGTCACTTCACATAAACTGCCTTCTGTACCTGAGTCTGGGGAAAATGTTTTGGCATCCTGTGAACTGTCTGTTGGGTGTTGTTGAACAGCACAGGGCTGTGGGGGGTGAATTACTGCGCTGTTGTAGTGAGGTGATAGCATACTGTCGTGGTTTCCCCCGGCTGTGGGCCGAGATCCACACAGCTGCCTGCTCCTTAAAGTAAAAGAGCAGGGGAAGAGGGAAAAAGGGGGAAACAAGGGAAGGGAAAAGGAAGGGGAAATAACTCCAAACCCAAGAAACTAAGAGGCCCGTGGGTTGGGATAAGGAGAGTTTACTAAGAGAACAGAAAGATCAAATATCCCAATGCTAACAGGACTTTAGAGCAAAAGAAGATGAAACTCTTGATCCCCAATGCAGTTTCTCCCCGACCCACACAACTCAGGTACCACCCAGAGCTGTCCCGGAACCCGACCGTCCCCCCAAGCAGCACGCGTCCCGCCACCGCCCCTCTTCTTCCTCCCCTCAGCCCCCCGTTCTCCTGGGCAGGACGTCATTGCCATGGAATACTCTCTTTGGCCCATCTGGGTCACCTGTCCTGGCTTCGCCCCTCCTTTCTCATGGATAGAGAAATAGGAAGAAGCTGAGAAAGTCCTTGACTGTCTGACTGCAACTGAGAACATCAGGGTGTTCTCAGCACTGCTTTCATTGTAACTCCCAAACACAGCATCCCATCAGCTGCTACAAGTGAAGTTAACTCTATCCTGACTGAAACCAGGACACATACCAAGTGATAAGGGCAATTAAACAATTGCTTGATAGGGGGGCTGTGGATCCAGGTATGCTGACACAGGCTGTGGGAGATCTCATTCCTGGATGTGACTCTTGGCTTTGCTGTTCTCTGTGTAGCACAGCTGAGGCACAGCCGTGGGGTTTGCTGCCCTGTAGTGTGTTCATGTAACACGTGGGCCATCGTTGTGTTCCCCCATCCACTCCACTGTGGTTATTTCTGCATCCTCAGTGCCCCAATTTTGTGTCCCTCCTTGTGTACCTTTCCTCTTGTGCTCTGACTCTGCTGTACCTCATGCCACTTTCCTTGCTCACAGTTCTCTCTTTCAATTCTCACTCTTCACTGCCTTTCTGAGTGAGCTCTTCTTATAATTTTCTGTGTCTGTATTCTTTTTATTACTCTGTTTCCTCTGGTGCTTTTCCATTTAAATCATTCCCTGACATTTCAGCATCATGCTCTGGATTAGAATAGGACTTGCCTGGGTAAACCCTGCTGCAGGTGTTTGAGTGTTGGAAGCCACCCAACTGAGATGGGAAGCGTGCAGGGATTTGCTCAGTGATAAGAGAACTGCCAAGCAGCTGAGGAGGCTGAGGGGAGACCTTCTCCCCACCTCCCCTGCCCTGACAGGAGGGTGCAGAGAGGTGGGTGATGGTCTCTGCAGCCAGGGGACAGGAGATGGGACAAGGGGCAATGGGCTCAAGCTGTGCCAGGGCAGGGTCAGCTCAGCTGGGAGGGCAAAGTTCTTCCCTGGCAGAATTGTGGGGCTGTGGCACAGGCTGCCCAGGGAGGGGCTGAGTCACCCCCCTGGGTGTGTTTAACAGAGGGGAGATGAGGTGCTCAGGGATGGGGGTCAGCACAGGACAGGGATGGTTGGACTCGATGGTCTTAAAGGGCTTTTCCAACCCTGTGAGTCTGGGATATCTCCATCCTGAGCCACTTCATCTCCAGGAAAAAGGCTACAGGCAGGACACAGCTGAGAGTTTAGTTACTGATGCACAAGGCAGTATAAACCATGGAGTCTTCATCAGCTCTGCATCATATGGAAGGGGAATTATCTTTCTCCATGACACAAGCAGATGTGACTCACCAAAGTGCCACCCTACCCCACCACCCCCAACAGTGCTTCCAGTTTCTACAGTTAAGCCTGTTCCATAATTAAGCCCTTTTTTAGTTCTCATCAGGAGTCCTTGTGCTTCCCATCACCATGAACAAAGACACTGCTCAGTACTTAGAAAGGAGATGCAGGAGCCTGACAGCCAGTGAGCACTGGCTGCTGTTCATTGACTTTGCTAAATCATTGGCAGTAGTGATGGAACTTGGTCACAATGAAGAAGTGTGTGTCTGTATGTGTGTGTGTTTTCAAGGATTTAAACCCCCCAAGGCCCCAGTACCAGTGACCTATAGGAGAGTAAATGGGTTTTAAGGGGTGCCTAAAGGTGCCTAAAGCTTACTTTAATACAAGTTCAGCAACTGTTAGGTGTCTTTGCTATTTTTTAGCTCTTAATTCTGCTCTTTCAGTACATGTTAAATTCCTAAACAAGGCTTTCTGTGCTGCTTTTGCCTGTATCACAGCTGCATTTCTTGATGTGCTGTAGGTTTGGACATGCACTGCCGTTTAACAGAGCCTCTTGGAATGAGAATAGCAGAGTTTCCTTTGAATCCTATGTTTGCAAAGATGCTTCTGGAATCAGGTAGGAGGAAAAAAGGATCTGATTTGTTTCATAGGCTTGTGTTGAGTAGAGGATACTCCCTGGAAAAGGGTGCCCAGAGACATAATGGAGGCCCCATCCCTTGGAGATACCCAAGGTCAGGCTTGGTGAGGCTGAGTGACCTGATCTAGTGAAGATGTCCCTGCTCACTGCAGGGGGTTGGACTAGATGACCTTCAAAGGTCCCTTCCAATCTAACACATTCTGTGATTCTATATTACCTGTAGTGTAGTTTGCTCACTACAAACTTTGTTTCATCTTGTAGAGTGCTTAATGGTAAGAAATGGTTAAACTCACAGATGTCTCAATAAGTCTAACTCATTTAACAAGCTAATTAATAAGTCTAACACTTTTTTGTTAAGATTTCTATTAAAAACATTTGCTGTTACATGCAAAATAAATCTGTGAGTTTAGGTATTTTGGGTTTATATGCTATAAAAATGTTCTGCTGCTTCTCCTCTTACATCTGCATGGGGATAAGTTGCATGGAAGAAACATGTCCTTTATGGAATTTCTCCACTTACTCCTCAGGAAATTTTGGCTGCTCTCAGGAGATTTTGACAATTGCTGCTATGATGCAAATTCAGAACATCTTTGTGATCCCTCCAAATCAAAAAGCCCAGGCTGTAAGTTCAGTTATGCAGTTATGTCTCTCTTCTTTTGGTGTTGGTTCTACCTTTCTGGATTTCTGATGATGGTTTTATTGATGCTCATTACAGATTTCAGATTTATATGAAAATGAAGCAGTGTCTTGAACTGTATCTATTGGTTATAGGCAAAAGAAGAAACTGAGTAACAGTGGGAATCTTGGAGTCCTCCACTAGCACTAAAACCTCCTTCTGAGAACCTAAACCATGCAGGGTTATAAAGCAGTGTTGATCAGCATAAGGGTTTGGCAGGGGAACTCCAAACAGAAGACCCAGATCTCCCCACACACCACTTCCTTTCAAGAGGAACAAAAGAAGGCGGCATCGGGATCTAGCAAATGCTTAATAACCTTCAGGAGCCTAGCTTGAATGCACTCATCTCTTGGATTTTGGGGGCTCATTTTTCCAGTTTAAGAGCTCCTGAACATAGGTTGGCCAGTAAAATGTTGCTGTTGCCTAGAGAAGCTACACTGTAGGGTGAGAGTCTTGAGTGTCACCAGGAAATATGCAGATCATGGGAACTGAGGGGATTAGCCATGCTTTTTGCAAAAATCAATCTGCCTCTAAAAATCTGTTTCTTCTTCTCCAGGCCAGGCAACACAGAAAGTTTGCTGTAGAAGAAGGTGACCATCTCACTATGCTTAATGTTTATGAAGCCTTTGTCAAAGTAAGTCAACTCAAGTGTATATGGATTTGTAGGAATGGGAAGAGCTCCAGATCCTCAGTTCTGGTTCTGGAAGTTCTGCATGTAGCATCCTCAAAGCTGAGGACTTACCAACTTTATTAAGTAGTAATTCTGCTTTAAAAGTTATTCTGGTCATATTTTGCTGCAGACCTTCTGTAGCTCTTCTGAAAGCCGATGAGAGAGGATTTGGTTTGTGTGCAGCCTTACAGGTGGACAGCTGTATTTTCATGATGACTGGAATTTTTCTAAGGGCTTGGGAAAAACAGATATTCAAACTGCAAGTGAAATTGATATTCTCTCACCTTTCCTATAGATGTGTCTGAGTTTTACTGATGACAAACAGCATCTAAATCTAGCCATCCTTCTTGTTTAATTGCCTCACTGATCCTCATTGACCTCATGTATTTACATTGAGATAGTTTAACACCCATCTCAATACTTCTATAGAACCTGAGCTTTTATCTCATGGTTTTGAAGCACTGTACCTGTTTGGGAGAAGTCTGTTTTGCTGGTATAAGGTACTTCTGGAGTAATATATTTGCAACAGTGTTGAGTTGAAGCAGTGTAGTGCCTGAAGTGCTTACACACAGCTTCTCTCTCCCTACTAATCAGTCAGATTCTAACTGAAAATTTGCCCTTTACATTTTGTAACTACCTAATTCTCACTAGAAACAGCCAAATGCAGGAGCTTTGGAGTAAGTGTGGGCTTCTGGAGAAATAGTTCATTGCATGGAGAATGAAACTAGTGTACAGAAAAGGTTGCTGACACTTCAGGCCTGAGAGCAGAGTGGGTTATGATACAACATGCATTTGTGTGTGAGAATGGAATGACTGGTGCTGTTCTCTTGCACCACATATGGAGAAATGAAGCACATCTGCTTGAAAACACCCCACAGCATTTGTTCTTAGAAGTGATTTCAAAGGTTTGGTAGTTATTGGTGCTTCTTTCTCATGGAGCAGAGTCTGACTGGAGGCCTGTGACTAGCGGTGTTCCCCAGGGCTCAGGGTTGGGTCCAGTCCTGTTTAATATCTTCAGTGACACCTTGATGAGGGAACAGCATCCACCCTCAGCAAGTGCCCAATGATCCAAAGCTGGGAGGAGTGGCTGACACACAGGACACTGTGCTGCCATCCAGAGAGACCTGGACAGGCTGAAGAGCTGGGCAGGGAGAAACCAGATGAGGTTCAACAAAAGCAAGTGGAGAGTCTGGCACCTGGGAAGGAACAACCGTTCGTATCAGGACAGGCTGGGGGGAGCTGCTGGAGAGGAGCTCTGTGGAGAAGGACCTGGGGGTGCTGGTGGGTGACAGGGTGGCCATGAGCCAGCAGTGTGTGCTGGGGGCTGAGAGAGCCCATGGGATCCTGGGGGGCATCAGGAGGAGTGTGGGCAGCAGGTCACAGGAGGGGATCCTCCCCCTCTGCTCTGCCCTGGTCAGGCCCCACCTGGAGTGTTGTGTCCAGTGCTGGGCTCCCTGGGATCAAAGGGACAGGGATCTCCTGGAGAGAGTCCAAAGAAGGGCTACAAAGATGATTAAGGGCCTGGAGCATCTCCCCTATGGGGACAGGCTGAGTGAGCTGGGGCTGTTCAGTCTTGACAAGAGAAGACTAAGGGGGGACCTAATTAAAGTCTATAATTATCTTAAGCATGGGATGCAGGGGGAATTGGCCAGCCCCTTTTCAGTGTCTGTGGGGACAGGACAAGGGGTGATGGCTTCAAGTTGGAGCACAGGGAGTTCCACCCCAATCTGGGGAAGAACTTCTTCCCGATGAGGGTGAGGGAGCCCTGGGCCAGGCTGCCCAGGGGGTGTGGAGTCTCCTTCTCTGGAGATACTCAAGACCCATCTGGACATCTATCTGAGTGAAATGTCCTAGGGAGCTGCTCTGGCAGGGGGTTGGACCCAATGATCTCTGGAGGTCCCTTCCAACCCCTACAATTCTATGATTCCATGATACCCCTGTTAGTTGCTAGGTAAATACATAGTTTTCAGGGAAACAACAATAAATTTGTTACAGGAGACAGAAGGAACTTAGCAGAAGGCAGCTATGTGAAGAAGGCTGTCTCACAAAAGGGACTGAGTTGTGTTTTGCTGATTTCTTTTCTGTTCTTCTCACTGCACAGCACAGCAAGAGCTCTCAGTGGTGTCAGGAACACTTTCTGAACTACAAAGGGCTTGTTAGAGCTTCTGTGGTAAGAGAGCAGCTGAAGAAGCTTCTGGTCCGCTTCAAAGTTCCAAAGAAGTCCAGTGAAGGTGAATGGCTTATTTTTTTAACCTGTTGTCCAAGGTCATCTCCAGATTGTCAGGCTGCTTCCTGCTTCTCTTGTAACCTTTGAAGTATTTTCTCCCTGGCCTAAAAATACTGTTAATTAAACCCAGATTGGTTTGTTCCTAAAAATAACTGCAGAAGAGTGTTTCAGCCCATTCTTACAATTAGCATTTTAGTCCAGTCTTCATTAAGTTTTCCAGCAAGAGCTTGTAACCCCTGATTATGTATTTAAAGGACAGATTTACCAAGAGAGTCATAAATAGAACACCCTGTTCCCTCTTTTGAATTTTCAAATAGCCATTTTTCTAGCGTGTTCCAAGTGATGTGCAGTCAGGAGTTCTGTGTGTGTGTGTGGATGCCATGACCATGCTACACCACTTAGACACACCCAGGTCTATGGGGATGGATGGAATCTACCCCAGGGTGCTGTGGGAGCTGGTGGAAGTGCTCACTAAGCCACCTTCCATCATTTCTCAGCAGTCTTGCCTGACCAGGGAGGTCCCAGTTGGCTGCAGGTTAGCCAGTGTGAGTCCCATCTCCAGGAAGGGCTGGAAGGAGGATCTGGGGAACTACAGGCCTGCCAGTCTGACCCCAGTGCTGGGGTGGTTATGGAGCAGATTCTCTTGCATGGCCCCACGTGGCATGTACAGGACAGCTGGGCAGCATGGGTTTATGAAAGGCAGATGCTGCTTGACTAACCTGATGTCCTCCCATGACAAGGAAAGGCTGTGGATGTTGTCTACCTGGGCTTTCCTGGAGCCTTTGACACCGTTTCCCACAGCATTCTCCTGGAGAAACTGGCTGCTCTCAGCTTGCATGGGCGTATGCTCTGCTGGGTGAGACACTGGCTGGGTGGCCTGGTGCAAGGAGTTGTGGTGGATGGAGTTAGATCCACTGGTGGCTGATCACAGGTGGTGTTCCCCAGGGCTTTGCACTGGGGCCAGTTCTCTTCAATATCTTTACCAGTGAGCTGGGCAAGGGAAGTTTGCAGTGCACCATACTGGGTGGGAGTGTTGATCTGCTGGAGGGTAGGAAGGCTCTACAGAGGGAACTGGAGGTTTAGATTGAGTGTTAGAAAAGATTTCTTCATGGAAACACTTGGTGGTCACTGGACCAGGCTGCCTAGGTGGTGCTTAGGGCCATGGTTTAGTGGTGGACTTGTCAGTGCTGGGGTAATGGATGGACTTAATGATCTTAAAGATCTTTTCCAAACTAAAGGATTCTCTGATTCTGCTAGTTTCCAGCACTCATCCCAAACTGCTCTGGAAAATCAGGCTTCACTGCTTCCCTGTCCCACAGGGTTGCTCTGAGGACTGTTCCTGGGCTAGTTCAGCCTGGAGAAGAGAAGGCTGTGGGGGGACCTCACTGCAGCCTGCCAGTCCCTGAAGGGAGCAGAGGAACAGGAGGGAATCAGCTTGTTCAAGGGCAGAGCCTGGCAGGACAAGGGGGATGGGGTGAAGCTGGAGGAGGGAAGGGGGAGAGGAGATCTTAGGGGGAAGTTCTTGCCAGAGAGAGTGGTGAGGGGCTGGAAGGGGCTGCCCAGAGAGGGGTTGGGTGCCCCGTCCCTGGGGGTGTTGAAGGCCAGGTTGGATGGGGCCCTGGGCAGCCTTGTGTAGCTCCAGGCCTGGAGGTTGGTGTCCCTGCCTGTGGCAGGGGGTTGGAGCTCTGTGATCCTTGGGGTCCCTCCCAACCCAACCCAGCCCAGGATGGGATTCTAGGATTCTGTGACTGAGACTCTTCATGGAGACAGCAGTAGCAACAGCAGGTTTTTTACATAGCAGTTTTGATTTGCTGTGAAATTGAAGTCAGCAGAGATTGCAGGGCCTGTCTGCCCTCAAGCCTTCACTGCCAGTGCCTCATGCACTGTGAAAAGTTGGTTTAAGTGACTTAATAGTTTAGGGATTTTTACCTTTCCATTCATTCATCTTACAGAAAAAAATCCTTCCTTTCAGGTGATCCAGATCCTGTCCTGAGATGCATAGTTTCTGGCTTCTTTGCTAATGCAGCTAAATTCCACTCTACTGGAGCTTACAGGTAAAATAGGCACTTTTCTTACAACTGTCTCTTAGTTTAAAAGCTGCCTTGACTGGATAAGTCTAAGTATAATCAAGGACCAGGTGCTTCTTTACACCCTTGCCATAAGAAATGGGGCAATTGGATTTACTAAACATCTGAAGTTTTGTATTTTCAACCTGCTTCAGTGCTTCTCTCTCCTCCTTGGGAAACAGCCAGAATTAAAGCTATTGGTAGAGAGAAGCTGTTACTAATAGGAACCAGCTTGTGTTAATATAAGCAAGAACAGCATCTGTGTTACAGTGCTCCCAGTGCACTGAAGAGAAGCTTGAAATGCTTTTTAATGTAGATAAAACTCTTTCAGGACATTAACTTACTAATTTTTCCTTTGCCTGGGGTCTTAGCCTGCTTTTACCTGTTCATTAAATGCAGATGATTTTAATTTGCTCTTTCATTGTTGCCTTTTCTTAACATCCTCACTGGGATGAAAGGAACCAAGTGGTAAACAATAAATGAGGCTCCTGAACCTGAAGGGGCTACAGGAAAGCTGGGGAGGGACTTTTTAGGAGGGCACAGAGCAATAGGGTGAGGGGGAATGGGTTTAAATTGGAAGGGGGTAGATTTAGATTGCATATTAGGAAGAAATTCTTCACTGTGAGGGTGGTGAGGGGCTGGAGGAGGTGGTGGCTGCTCCATCCCTGGAGGTGTCGAAGGCTGGGTTGGATGGGGCCTTGAGCAGCCTGGGCTGGGGAGAGGTGTCCCTGCCCATGGCAGGGGGTGGGACTTCATCCCCCCTGAGATCCCTTCCAGCCCAAACCCTTCTGTGACTCTATGAGCCTGAAACACTTCCTTGCTTTCAAGGACCATCCGTGATGACCACGAACTTCATATCCACCCCACCTCAGTGCTGTACGCAGAGAAACCTCCCCGCTGGTAAGTTGAGAGCAGCTCTCACTTGCTTTGTGAGCTTCCTAAGACATTCTCAGCAACCACATGTTCTCATGAATGACTCTTCTCCCACCAGTGGAGGAACAGAGGCAGAAGGTCCTGGTTCCCCCAGAGAGAAGTCAATTGGTGCTTCTTACTTTTTGTAGGCAGCAGCCAAATGAATCAGGGAAAGGGTGATGCTCAGCTCTCAGGAGAACCTGCACAGGTTGGGAAGCAGGGTCAGGGCACCATACCTTCCACTATACCTTGGTGCAAGGTAGTGGGCACCATACCTTGCACTCCAAATTGCTCTCCAGTGCAAAAAGCTATGGCTGGCTAGCAGATTGAAGAAAAAAAGTCCCTGTGCTTTCTAATCCCTGGGGTATTACAGTTCCATTTGCATGTCAAACCACTCAGACAGCAAACAGAAATGTGTTTCTAACTCTCAGGTCAACATGATCAAGAGTCCAAATTCCTCAGGTTGACTCTTTGCCTGTTGCTGAGACTTTGAAGGATGAACTTGGCAGTGTTATCTTTGAGTTGGGCTCCTGCACCTGGGGCTTGGGGAAGTGGAACTGGTTGGAACTTGGCCACCAGTTACATTGGCTCATGAAATAACAAGAGGTCCAGCTCACTGTACCAATCCTTCAGGGCAGAGGATGCCTGAAGTAATTTTTGCTGCTGAAACCAGCCTGCTTTGCTGCTGGTTGGGTAAGGTTTAATTATCCTCCTGTCCCTGCTATTACAAATAAAACTCCAGTTCAAATAATAAAAAGGATACTTCATAGATGCACCTGCTGTCAGCTAGAAAACTTCAGGTGTAACCTTCTGAAAGAGACTGGGTTATGGGAGAGTGACAGAAGAGCTGAGGTGGTTTTTGAAGAAATCAATCTGGAAAGGAAGTCCAGTTGTAGGAGAGCACTGGGAGAGTTCTTTGCTTCAGCACGTGGCTCCTCCAGGGCTCAGCTTTTCAATGGTGGGAGATGGTCCCTTGGTGTGGGGCTTCCATCCCAGCCTTGGGCACTCCCAGAGCTGTAGAAAAGCAGCACTATAGACAGCTAGCTGGGAGTCTTAACTGGTGGAACTTGGACTGCCCCTGGCTTCTCAGCCTTTGCTGCTGGTGGCAGCAGGATCACTGCAGTTCTTAACAATACCAGCTCTGGGCTTAAGTCTCTTTTTGGACCCCTGTGTGGCAGCAGAGGCACAGAACTGTCTTCTGAGGCCATGTGGTATTGACTGAAGATGCTGCTGGCTCGTGGTATCCTAGAAGACAGGAGCTTAACTTCCTCAGCAACCCTAGTTTGAGTGCTGCTGCCTGGACACCCATCCCATGCTGAGGGCTTCAATTCTGTGTGTCTTCCTGGTGTATGTAATGTGTCTTGTCATGCTTGTGTGCTTCCCTCAGCCTCCTCTTTAAGCTGTGTCAGCTGGAACACCTCAGGGTACATTTGGTGGAGATGAGAATTTTGGTCTCTTCCCTCTTGGCTTTTGAGATCAAAATACCAGTTCATGAGGGACCACAAACCTCATGGGTTTGCAGCTCTGGGGTGTGGAACAGGCAGGTTCTGACTTCTGGGTTTGGTGACTAAACCCTTCAACACTAAACCCTTCAAGAGCTTGTGCTGCCCTGGTAAAAATGCCTTGCCCTGCTGAAGGGTGAGCTCAGAAGTAGGCTGCCCACGCTGCCCACCCCTTCGTGCTGGGAGCAGGGATTGAGCCCATGGGGCTGGCTCTTCCTCTGACCAGGGTGTGCTCCCTGGCAGTAGTTGAAGCTGATTTCTTCCTCTAATCCTTATCTTGCTCATCTGCAGGCAGGCACCAGAGCTGTAGCCATGCTCTTGTTTGTGCCCTACGTGTGGGCCCAGGGTTTTGGTGGAGAGGCAGCACCACCTTCCCCCTGTTGTGGCACAACCCACAACACTCTGTGCTGAGTCTGGTTTGCCCATGTCCTTGATGACAGGATGATCTCTCCCTGTCTTTATCTTGACTCCTGAGCCTCTCATTATATATTTTCTCCCCTGTCCAACTAAAGAGGGGAGTGTTAGACCAACTTTTGGGTGTCTGGTCTCCAGCCAGGCCTAAACCACCACACTGCCACCCCCTCATGACAGCACAGAGTAACTCAGATTTTCTCTTTGCTCTGAGTCACCCTCAGCCCATGATAAGAAATATTTTCTTTTATACTTTACATCCACCCATATGTTCTCAGCATGGGAAGGTGTTAATGGCAGTCTAAAGATGGTCTTCATGTAGAGTGCTCCAAATAACCAGAGGGAAAGAGGTAAGAGGCTATACTATAGCTTAAAGGCTCTTGGCACTGTTACCTCTGGGCACCTGTATGTGACACTGAGGATGCTGTTAATCCTCTCTCTCCAGTGTTGCTTTATAGCAAATGCTTCCCTCTTTCTCTTTCCCTCTCTCCCCTCTTTCCCCCTCTCTCCCTCTTTCCTCTTTCCCCTCTCTCCCTCTTTCCCTCTTTCCCCTCTCTCCCCTCTTTCCCTCTTTCCCCTCTCTCCCCTCTTTCCCTCTCTCCCTCTCCCCTCTTTCCCCCCCCTCTCCCCTCTTTCCCCCCCCTCTCCCCTCTTTCCCCCCCCTCTCCCCTCTTTCCCCCCCCTCTCCCCTCTTTCCCCCCCCTCTCCCCTCTTTCCCCCCCCTCTCCCCTCTTTCCCCCCCCTCTCCCCTCTTTCCCCCCCCTCTCCCCTCTTTCCCCCCCCTCTCCCCTCTTTCCCCCCCCTCTCCCCTCTTTCCCCCCCCTCTCCCCTCTTTCCCCCCCCTCTCCCCTCTTTCCCCCCCCTCTCCCCTCTTTCCCCCCCCTCTCCCCTCTTTCCCCCCCCTCTCCCCTCTTTCCCCCCCCTCTCCCCTCTTTCCCCCCCCTCTCCCCTCTTTCCCCCCCCTCTCCCCTCTTTCCCCCCCCTCTCCCCTCTTTCCCCCCCCTCTCCCCTCTTTCCCCCCCCTCTCCCCTCTTTCCCCCCCCTCTCCCCTCTTTCCCCCCCCTCTCCCCTCTTTCCCCCCCCTCTCCCCTCTTTCCCCCCCCTCTCCCCTCTTTCCCCCCCCTCTCCCCTCTTTCCCCCCCCTCTCCCCTCTTTCCCCCCCCTCTCCCCTCTTTCCCCCCCCTCTCCCCTCTTTCCCCCCCCTCTCCCCTCTTTCCCCCCCCTCTCCCCTCTTTCCCCCCCCTCTCCCCTCTTTCCCCCCCCTCTCCCCTCTTTCCCCCCCCTCTCCCCTCTTTCCCCCCCCTCTCCCCTCTTTCCCCCCCCTCTCCCCTCTTTCCCCCCCCTCTCCCCTCTTTCCCCCCCCTCTCCCCTCTTTCCCCCCCCTCTCCCCTCTTTCCCCCCCCTCTCCCCTCTTTCCCCCCCCTCTCCCCTCTTTCCCCCCCCTCTCCCCTCTTTCCCCCCCCTCTCCCCTCTTTCCCCCCCCTCTCCCCTCTTTCCCCCCCCTCTCCCCTCTTTCCCCCCCCTCTCCCCTCTTTCCCCCCCCTCTCCCCTCTTTCCCCCCCCTCTCCCCTCTTTCCCCCCCCTCTCCCCTCTTTCCCCCCCCTCTCCCCTCTTTCCCCCCCCTCTCCCCTCTTTCCCCCCCCTCTCCCCTCTTTCCCCCCCCTCTCCCCTCTTTCCCCCCCCTCTCCCCTCTTTCCCCCCCCTCTCCCCTCTTTCCCCCCCCTCTCCCCTCTTTCCCCCCCCTCTCCCCTCTTTCCCCCCCCTCTCCCCTCTTTCCCCCCCCTCTCCCCTCTTTCCCCCCCCTCTCCCCTCTTTCCCCCCCCTCTCCCCTCTTTCCCCCCCCTCTCCCCTCTTTCCCCCCCCTCTCCCCTCTTTCCCCCCCCTCTCCCCTCTTTCCCCCCCCTCTCCCCTCTTTCCCCCCCCTCTCCCCTCTTTCCCCCCCCTCTCCCCTCTTTCCCCCCCCTCTCCCCTCTTTCCCCCCCCTCTCCCCTCTTTCCCCCCCCTCTCCCCTCTTTCCCCCCCCTCTCCCCTCTTTCCCCCCCCTCTCCCCTCTTTCCCCCCCCTCTCCCCTCTTTCCCCCCCCTCTCCCCTCTTTCCCCCCCCTCTCCCCTCTTTCCCCCCCCTCTCCCCTCTTTCCCCCCCCTCTCCCCTCTTTCCCCCCCCTCTCCCCTCTTTCCCCCCCCTCTCCCCTCTTTCCCCCCCCTCTCCCCTCTTTCCCCCCCCTCTCCCCTCTTTCCCCCCCCTCTCCCCTCTTTCCCCCCCCTCTCCCCTCTTTCCCCCCCCTCTCCCCTCTTTCCCCCCCCTCTCCCCTCTTTCCCCCCCCTCTCCCCTCTTTCCCCCCCCTCTCCCCTCTTTCCCCCCCCTCTCCCCTCTTTCCCCCCCCTCTCCCCTCTTTCCCCCCCCTCTCCCCTCTTTCCCCCCCCTCTCCCCTCTTTCCCCCCCCTCTCCCCTCTTTCCCCCCCCTCTCCCCTCTTTCCCCCCCCTCTCCCCTCTTTCCCCCCCCTCTCCCCTCTTTCCCCCCCCTCTCCCCTCTTTCCCCCCCCTCTCCCCTCTTTCCCCCCCAGGGTAGTCTACAACGAAGTCATACAGACTGCTAAGTATTACATGAGGGATGTGACTGCTGTGGAATCTGCCTGGCTGCTGGAACTGGCCCTCATTTCTACCAGCAAGGAACGGTACGGCATCGGCATGAAGCCCAAACGGTACCATTGCTGGGGCAACAGCTCTTGCATCTGCCCTTCTCAAGGGTTTGTTTTGTTGCCTTTTCTGAGAATCTGATGTTTGTTTGATTTTTCACTTCCTGGGGGTTTTGGGAAAAAAAGCCAACCAATGGTTCAGAGCCCAGCTCAGGACAGAGCCCTGGGGTCACAGCGTGCAGCAGCACTGGCATCTGGCCACACAACTGGCTTGAGAGGGTGGCTGTTGGGGGGGCTGTTCAAAGCTGAACTCAGCTCATCCAGCCAAATTGTCCAGTTACCACCTATAACTGCACTTTTTCAGTAGCTGAGTATCACCTGCCTTTTTTCCTGTAACACATGTGACAAAGGCAGTCCTGAGCTCTGGCCTGGAGCTGCTGTTAGAAGCTCTGCAAGCACGGTGTAACAAGGAGGTGAGGTGGAGTTCCAGCTCTACCAAATCTGCTCCTGGAATAATTACTCCTCTCAACTCACATCACTACAGGCTGTAAAACCCCATATACAGCACAATATCCCATTAGGGTACAACTTCTCCACAGGCCTGGGGTGAGGTTTTCTTGTAGGTAGGTGGTGTCAGGGAATGTGACTGAGTGACTTGTTCAGGCAAAACTTGAGTTGCTTTTGGTAAGTGGAAATGACTTGTCTTAAACAGTACTGCCTGCCTGACCAGCCCAGGGCAGGGCTACAAAGGTGATTGAGGGCCTGGAGCATCTCCCCTGTGAGGAAAGGCTGAGGGAGCTGGGGCTGTTCAGTCTGGAGAAAAGAAGCCTGAGAGGGGATCTGATCAATGGGGATCAATAGCTGAAGGGTGGGACACAGGGGGACATGGGCAGCCTCTTCTCAGTGTCTGTGGGGACAGGACAAGGGGCAATGGCCTCAAGTTGGAGCACAGGGAGTTCCCCCCAATGTGGGGAAGAACTTCTCCCCAGTGAGGGTGAGGGAGCCCTGGGACAGGCTGCCCAGGGGGTGTGGAGTCTCCTTCTCTGGAGAGATTCCAGACCCATCTGGACAGCGCCCTGTGTGCCCTGTCCTAGGGACCCTGCTTTGGCAGGGGGTTGGACCCCATGGGCTCTGGAGGTCCCTTCCCACCCCTGTGATTCTGTGAGTCTGTGACTGAGGTAACAACATGTTTTTCAAGGCCATACTGTTGCAGACAGTCTGTGAAATGACACCAGAACCTAAATTTTCCCAGCACTCTCCTTTTGATTTGATAGAGATGAACTCAGTTTGCAGTGCTGCTTTTGTCCCAAAACAAATGGAAGCTCTGGAGGATACTGCCAGTTTTGGGGGAAATGATCTTGTCTGGTTTGCCAGTTATCCTTAGCAGCCAGAACCTTTGGGTATCTTTACAGACCCTTAGAAATTACACCTCTTACTGTTGTGTGGAGCTTTGAATTCTGCATGTGACTGTTGAATAAGCAAGCCACTGCAAGCCCCACAAACTCCTGCTGATTTATAGACATCCACCCCCTTTTCCTGCTGAAGGGTACATCTTTGTGCTAATAGGAGACTCCTGAAAGAAGAGAAGGTTTTATTCTGTATGAAGTTACAAACCAGTTACAACTGAATAAGATTCTGTGTTAAAAGATCTGTGGTTTCTACAGCTGGTTCATGGTCTCAGTCAGTTAAGTCTCACTCCAAACTTTGCAGGACTGTCCTCATGTTTTCATTCCAGGTTTTTGTCCATCTGCACTCTTAAAGAGAGCACCACAAAGGTCTGATGCATCTACAGCTGTGGTGTTAAACAAAAGGATAATTAATTAAAACTTTGTGCTTAGTGTGTGTACTCCTCCTGTAGGTGCAGCTGTGTTGTTGGGAGCAGGTGTTGCATTTGGCAACCTGTAGTTAGGACAGAGGTGCTGGAACAAGGTATATTTTCCTAAGCTAGACTATCACTTTGGGACACTTGATTTGATAGGCTTCTTTTAGCTATATTTGTAACAGGCAGGTCATGGGCCAGGTGGGTTTTGGTATTTCCATAGGAATTCATTTAATTTGGGATTAAAGCCTGAAAGCATTCAAGCTGAACATTCCCTGGTTGCATGCACACTGAGCAATTGTTCTTTTTTTTCTTTTCTTTTCCCTTGCAGCATCTCTCCTTGAAAGCAAAGAGAGTTAAGGTAGATGACCATTGATTTGATGTCACCATCAGATGCAGAACCTACCAGTGGTTTCAAGCTGGCTACTATGGTCCATCCAGCAGTCAGTTCATCAGCAATTTGATCTTAACATCAACTTCAATGTTTAAATGCCTGCCAGGATCTGTAGGGGTTTATGCATGACCAGTACACTGTAACCTATGTAGAGCTTGCATTGTGGGCATTTAATTCCTTGCCTACTTGGCCACTGTCGCTCATCTGGGCATGTCACTCCTTCCCAGTAGGTAGAAAAACAATGTAAAAAAAAAAAAGAGGACGTACAGGACCCCAAAACCCTGAAACCTTCAAGAAGGAAACTGGTTTCCTGGAGTGGTATGGCTGCCTTAGGAGAGTGGGGAATAGGGTACCCTGCCTCCTGTCACCTCGAGCACTGTGACTACGACCGGCCAAACTGAGACTGGCTCCTGGCAGCAGGAGCTCAGGACAATGAGCCCTTGAAACCCAAGGGGCTGCCATGGAAACATGGATTATTTTCTGTTGGACCATCCCATACTGGTGCAGTTGGTGCTCCCAAGCAGTAAGTCTCCTGCCTGAGCTCGAGCTGCCTCAGGCTCTGTGCTGTAACAGCCCTTCTGTTGGGCAGCTCTCTTGTGCCCAAGCATCCCTGTTTGGGGGGGGGGGGGAGGAGGAAGAGTACCTCAGTGGTTTATTGCTCAATTGGGGCACCCATATGTTCACAGACAATCAAATTCCCTGAAGGGGCTTTATTTTTATTGTATTTTATCCTACCCAGACAAAAGGAAGGCTGTTAGCCTCCTGCTGCTTGGAAACACCAGAAACTTCCCACAGGGGTGTATGATGGAACACTGTCATCTAGCCCCTGTCCTTCAGCAAAGAAGAAATGTTCTGTAGTTTCCTATAAGAAAAGCATTCCTTTACATTTTTTTTTTCTATTAAGAACCTGTTCTTCACTGCTTGGGACTCTTCTTCATGTGTTATTGTAAGAGAAGGATGCTCTGAGCAGTTGCTGCTTTGGTCAAGGCTCTGTGGCTGCATCTCAGTAAGGAGCTCACCTTCCTTTTTGTGTTTGAACAGGACAGCTGGCATACATGTATTTATTTTTTTCCAGCCCTATTGATATTTATTTTAAAAGCACATTGTTTGAAAACTTTATTTTTGTAAGGTGACTGATGTGCTGAATGTTTTTGGGCAAATTATAACAATTACAGCTATTGATTTTATTTTCTTTAAAAGAAAGGTATGTAAATAGGCAACAATTTCTACGTGGAACAAATGCCTTCCTGTCATGGGACTGCCTTGGAAACTGCCTTGAGAGCTGCTTTACCTTCTCCCTTCCAAACACCTCTGGAGAGAACATGTTCTGTCAGGTGCAGGATGTGGCCTGTTCAGGGTGGGATGGCACAGAAAGCTGTGCCAGTCTCCATGTGTGTCACCTTCCTTGTCCCCTTCCCTGTGAACCTTGCCTTTGGCTCCTCTCTCCCTTAGAATGGAAACTCTCTGGGACAGGGGCTGCCTCCCAGCCAGAGCTCAGACCATCAGTGGCACTTACTAAACAGATTTGATTTGCTGTTTTGATTTTGATGTTGATTTTTCTCTTAAAGGATCAGAGAAGGAGCTGAAGATGTGTAAGATGTCTGTGTCTCTCTGTCCTCTGGAAGTATTCTTAAGAAAAAATAAAACCATTGAGTCAAGGAAACTTGAGAATGCATCACTTCAGCCTGAGTAGTGGGTGATTTCCCAGCACAGTGGGTGGCTGTACTGAGTTGTGATGGGCTGTCAGGGCTGGCCATGGAGAATTATTGCCATTTTTGAGAATTCAGGTGGTTCTGGAGACCCCTTTTCTCCAGAGGTGCTTTTACCTGGCTGTGCTGCTGCAGAGTTTTCTCCTGGACTAAGTTAAGAATCCAGGGATGTGAAAGCTTTTTAACATACTGCAAGTAACTGGACTTTTATAAGGAGGAGTGCAATTAGCTTTTGTAAACAAACCCAGGAACTGTGACTTCTCTGTCAGTGGTTCTACAAACCGTGGGGGTACTGCCCAAGGTACCCAACAGGTGGCTTGGACCAGAGATGCAGGGTAAGAAGACAGTGTTCTCAGCATCCAGATTAAGGTCACCTTGAGAGAGAGAAAGCACAGCCTTCATCAGAAACCTTCTGAAGGGCTTTGAAAACAGACACCCAAAACTTAAAAAGCCCTGAAAATCTCTTCACTCTCTAAGGTTTTTGGGCTGCAGCTCTCTGCAGGATCTGTGTGGTATCATGCTTTAAATACTCTGCTGCAGGAGGTGGGCAGCTGTGCTTGGCTGGTGGCTCTTTGCTGCCCCAGCAGCCTGTGTGCTGGTGGTGGTGGAACCCTTTGAGGGTGTGTGTAAGGGAATTTGTAGATCAGTTTAGGGATTTGGAACCTGGCTTTTAGAGAATGAAGCAAAAATATTAGGCTCTTGAATTACAATGTTGCTTGAAGCAGAAGTCCTGCCACCACAGTTAGAGATTTTGTGTGTTTGGTTCTTTAATCCATTAATGTCAAATTACTGGGGGGTGGGGGGAAGCTGTGCTCCTTCAGCACTTCCCATCAGGAAGCACTCAGTGTTTCTGCTGCTGACTTCAGTGTTGTCAGGGGAATAAAAAGTCAACCAAGACAAGTGAAATGTAACTTCTCACCTTGTAGCTTCTGGTAAACTGATGGGAATCCCAGTGCTTCCTGGGGGATCACAAGCAAGAGACCAGTGATTACAAGACTAAAATGAGAACAGGGAGATAAATAAGGGAGATGTTACTGCCTCTTCTTCTCAGTGCTCAGTGACAAATTAGGGATATAAAAGGGCATATAACTGAGCCATGCACTCAGCAACAGTCTCCCAGCTTCATGGTGACCTGACAGGGCCTGTTTGTAAGCTGGTAAGTTAGAATAAGCACGTGATGGATGGGTGTGGGGAAGAAGTGGTGGGTCAGGTTGTGTGTGGCCTCACACCAAGGAGGAATGAGCTACCTGTGTGACTGGGGCTGGGGGCTCGGATCCCTTCTGGCTCCTGGGCAGGTGCAGGGGGGAAGAATTTCCTGTTCCAGCAGATGGAACACAGGACAGAGATGCTGAGATGAGGAAGGTGTTGGAGCAGCACTTCTGTGTGGGGTGGGACAGGGCAGTGAGATGCTAGGAATGGTTCTGTGATGCCAGTGGAATTCTGCAAAGGCCCTTGTGGCTCTGTGGGAGGGCTGGGCTGGGCTGGGCTGGGCTGCTCCAGTCCTGCTGGGAGCCCTGGCTGTAGCGAAGGTGGGAGGGAAAAGCCCAGGGAAGGTGTCAGAGAGCTGAGTTTCTCCATCCCAGGTCACACAGTGACTCTGGGCAGTGTTCCTCTTGTTTGCTCCAGCTGCTGGTTTGGGTGGTGGGAAACAGCTGACTGGGGATTAATGAGCTGAGCCAGCATTGCCTTTTGTCCCCTTCTCATGACTTCTGTGGTTACCCCCTGCCCTGACCAGCAGTGCTGGAGCCAAGGACCAGGCTCCTTGTAGCAGGACAAGGAGCTGCCCTGCCACCAGCACGGTGACCACGCTGCGGAGACTGCAGGCTGGGCTCAGCCACTCACCTGGCCGTGCTGTGAGCCTACACTGCACACCACCTTGGGCTTTGAAAGGCAATTCTGCTCTCAAATGTGGCTGTTGGAATCGCTCCTCCTGTCCCAGCTCCTTGCCTTACCACGGGCAGTTAGCTGCTCCTGGTTCCTCCCCAGCAGCCCTTCAGCACCCCGGCTGCAGGAGCATCCGTGTGTGGCAGGAGCATCCCACCCTGGGTAAGTGGCAGGGCCTGGGCTGGCTCCTGGCTCTGTATCCTCTGTCCAGGGGCTGGGTGCTCAGGGGCTGGGTGCTCAGGGGCCGGGTGCTCAGGGGGGCAGTGACACGATGTGGGATTTAGTGCCAGTTCCTCTGTGGGGACCCAGAGCAGACGAGCTGCAGGACAAACACAAGTGGAACAGGGAAAACCCGCCGGTCCCAGGTCTGTTCACAGACTGGCAGAGCTTTTCCCCTGAGGACTTGGCCCAGGTTTTTCTTCTGTCCATCAGCAGCTTACAGAGGAACTCCCAGAAATGGGCATTTTTGGCTTAAACCCGCCTGTCCTTTGAGAGAGGAGCCAGTAGATGGCAGGCAGCGGTTTCGAGCAGCAGCAGCTTGAAGAGCCAAGAACTGGCCTGTTAAAAGCGTTCAGTTCGCTCGGGGATCACAGAATCACAGGGGTTGGAAGGGACCTCGAGAGCTCATCGGGTCCAACCCCCTGCCAGAGCAGCTCCCTGGGACGTTTCACTGAGAATAGAATCATAAGCGGGTGGGGAGGGGCACAGTCAGTGTCTGAAGTGCAGAGATCAGCACAGAAGCCTGGAGTGTGGGGTGCCCCCCTGGCTTTAACACAAACAAGATGCCCCAAAATCTCAAGCAGTGAGTTGTGCAGCTGTGCTTTGAGCTACACACCAGTCCCAGACTGGCATCTCTGCTGGGAGCCACAGCTGGATGGTGGGCTGGGATCCTGGATGCTGGAAGGAGCCCAACAGCTTTTCTTACTGGTTTATGTGCTTTGCTCATCCCATCACCAACCAGCCCTGAAATTAAAAGAGGTTTCTTTGCTCTTTCTTGGTCCCACTTCCAGTGGCAGCGCTCAGCTTGCCCATGAGCTGAGTCCTGCCTGGGCTACCAGCAACAGTTCTGGGGGAAGAAAATGAAGCTCTAACAGAACCCTTCAGCTTAACCCCAGCACCCAGAGCTGCTCCTGTGCTGCCAGAGCCTGGGGCTCACAGGGGCAGCCCCTGTTTCACTGATGAGGCAGAGAAGGCTCCAAGCCACCTCACTTACTTGGACCTCTTTCTCCTTCCCCCACGCTGCTGTGGAACTGAGGTGCAGTGAAACCCTCTTCCTGTGGTGGGAGCTCCTCGGTTATAACTCAGCGTTGAGCCTTTTGATGATTTTCCTCTTCTGAAATCCTGGTGACCTTGTGAAGTGTCTCTGTCAGGGTGGAAGGGCTGGGGGAAGCCAGCCCCTGTGCCAGGGCCAGCTCTGGCCATGGGAACAGCTCTCGGAGCGGCACAAGGACCTGCAGTGCATGACCTGTCCTTGGAAAACACCGTTTCCTTGGCCAAAGCAGCCAGCCCTGGGGAGCCTGTGCAGGGATCTGCATCTGGGGCTGGATGTGTCTCTTCCTGTACGTGTCTGCTGGGCTCAGCAGGGGTGAAGGCTCTGCGGTGTGCTGGTGTGGCAGCCTGGTGGGTGCCATCCCCCATCACTTGTCCATCCTTCAGAGCAGCAGCTGTTGGATCCGTTACAACGACCCTTCTGATCTGTGCTGGGCTCCAGCCACTGTTGTAATTGGTACAAGTAATGGTTATGGGTGAGCAAAGCCCCACACAAGCCCTGTTCTGTTTGGGGCAGTGTGGTAGGTGTTGAAGAGGTGACTGAGCTGGAGCAGCCTGTGCCAAGGCTCCTGCCTGCCTGTGACAACACCACCTCTCCCCCATGTGTCTCCTCTGCATCACTACTTTCTGGTCCCCAGCTGGCCAGGGCCCTGGGACAGCAGCGAGTCTTTTCTCTGGTGGGGTCAGGACAGGCCTTGGACTGTGCCTGTGCCACACCTGACACCTCATGCCTGATGCAAGGACCTCCTGGCACAGGGAGTGCTGCAGAGTAGCTGTTCTCTGGGTAAGGAAACATTCATTTGACTGTTTCCACCTTTCCTGAACGTTGTTTCCCTGCAGACCCCTGGAGCACACCACTGGCTTTTCCAGTGTGGACCCTGAGATTTTCAGTGTAACCTACTTCCCCCCTGCCCTCCCCCTTCCTCCCTCCCCCACTGCTTATTCAGGAACAGTTTTTTCCCCCGTGGTGCTCCAGGCTTGGCACCTATCCCAGGGACAGGCCACTTGGCTCACTTCACGTGGGTCACTGAGTAGCCCAAGGCTGAGCTGAGCTGCAGGGCTCAGGCTCTTCTCTGGGCTCTCCATCCCTGGGGACCCGTTGTCCAGGCAAGAACCTGACCTTGCCCACCCCAGAGAGAGCCTGTAGCACCCACCCCTGGGGAAGGCCTGCTCTTGGGAGACCTCACCCTGCAGACGTGCCAGCTGCTGTGGTTCAGAGTGGCAGAGGTGCCCAGAGGTGCCCAGAGCAGGGACAGTGCTCAGGGGTCTCCAGTGGGTGAGTGACTCGTTGTACCACGACGTGACACAGCCAGAGACAGCCCCTGAGCCTGACCTGTGGGACTCCTCTGGAGTATTGTGGAGCTTCAGTTCACCAGGATGCCCAAAGTGGCTGGAGTGCCAGAGGAGGAAGGTGCTCGAGGAGCAGCCAATTAGCTCAACATAATGAGTCTGAACTGCTTTCCTTGTCAGCCCCCTTACAGCCACCTGCATCTTTGTGCTCAGGCACGTGCTCAGGTTTCTGGGGGCATCCCCTCCCCTTCCTCTGCCTCTGCCATTCCTTAGAATTCCTGTTTGAATTCTTCTCATTTTCACAGTGTAATTAGGCAGAGGAGCAGCTTTTGTTCTGCAGTCAAAAAGCAATTAGTTGTGCTTTAGCTTCATGGTTGTTTTTTAATTAGGACTTTGTTGATGGCATTTGTCCTCAGCAGAAAATAAGGGATGAGGCTTCTTGGGCTGCAGCTGCTGCCCAGGGCAAGAGGGTTTGTCCTCCTTGGCTGCTGAGACACAGGACCCAGGGGAGCTCCTGCTGCCTTCCCTTCCCTGCAGCAGCCAGGCCTTTCCACCTGCCTGTGGGGCTGAGGTAACTCCCAGAAGTTTTACATGAGCTGTGGTTTGCCAACTTTCCCTTCTTTAGGGTGCCAGTATTTGACTGGAATTTTTCCCTGGCCTTTTCTCTGTGGGGCTGAGGTCACAGGCAAGCCCTGTCCCTGACCTCCAGTGGTTGTGGCCATGAGGCAGCCACTGAGCTCCTCTCCCAAGGTGTCTGTTGTGTGGGGCAGGTGGTGCCAGCATGGCTGAGGATGGAGACCTGTGTGGGAACTGGGGTACTGGGCAGCTCCCTAGGACTGAGAAGATATGCTGTGAAACCCAATTGCTTCCAAAGCTGTTTGTTCTGTAAGTGACAGCAGCATCCACGTGGGACTGGCACTTAAATCCCCTGGACCAAGACAGGTGGAGCTGCTCTTTGTAGTGCAGGGAAAGCCAGGTCCCATGTGCCTGGTAAAGAAAAGGCTTTGAGGGGAGGGGGCATTTCAAATGAGAAATAGCAAAAGGGATAATGGAGCCAGGATGATGCACAGGGGAGGAGAGCACCACCCCCACTCAGTGGGTGCAGGCAGCAAAGTGACATGGCAGAGCCATGCTGAGCACTCACCAGGCTTGTCTCAGGTCATGGAATCATCTGGGCTGGAAGAGACTCTTGAGATCATCAAGTCCAACCACAGCCCAACCCTGCCCAGCCCACCTCTAGACCATGTCCTTAAGCACTTCATCCACAGGCCTTTTAAATCCCCCCAGGGATGGTGACCCCACCACCTCCCTGGGCAGCCTGTTCTGATGCCTGACAGCCCGTTCAGTACAGAAATTCTTCCTGTATCTGGCCTGAATCTCCCCTGGGTCTGTTCCTTCTCATCCTGTCACTTGTCACCTGAGAGAAGAGACCGACCCCAACATCTCTGCACCAGCCATGCAGGGAGCTGTAGAGAGGGAGAAGGTCTCCCCTCAGCCTCCTAAAGTCTAAACACCCCCAGCTGCCTCAGCCGCTCCTCACAGGACTTGTGCTCCAGCCCCTTCACCAGCCCCATCACCCTTCTCTGGATGAGCTCCAGCATCTCAACGTCCTCCCTGTAGTGAGGGGCCCAGAACTGGACACAGCACTGGAGGTGCAGCCTGACCAGAGCTGAGCACAATGGAACTATCCCTGCCCTGCTGCTGCTGGCCACACCGCTCCTGACACAGGCCAGGGTGCTGTTGGCCACCCAGGCACACTGCTGGCTCCTGCCCAGCCAGCTGCCCACCAACACCCCCAGCTCCTTCTCCCCCAGGCAGCTCTCCAGACCCCTGCCCCAGGCCTGCAGCGCTGCCTGGGGTTACTGTGCCCAAAGTTCAGGTCCCAGCACTGGGCCTTGCTGAACCCCATACAGTTGGCTCCTGCCCATGGCTCCAGCCTGCCCAGGTCCCTCTGCAGAGCCACCCTGCCTTCCAGCAGACCCACACCCCCACACCTTTTGGTGGCTCCTGCAAACTCCCTGAGGGTGCACTCAATCCAGATCATTAATGAAGGTGCTGAACAGGACCAGCCCCAGCACAGAGCCCTGGGGAACACCACTTGTGACCTGCCACCAGCTGGATTTGGCTCCATTCACCACAACCCTCCAGGCCCAGAGGCTGGAAGGGGTCACACCTACATTGATTTGGTTACTGCCCACCCAACGCTGAGTCAGGCAGCGCTGGGGCTGAGCCTGTGGAAGATACAGGAGGGCTGCACCTTTAAACCCCTTTTGGGGTGGCTGGGCACAGGGCAGCTGGCACGGTGGGTAGGACAGACAGCCCCAGCAAGCCCCAGCCACCGCCTGATGGGCGCAGGTACAGCGTGAGGACAGGTACAGCGTGAGGACACGGTGTGCACAGTCCTTGAGGCTGGGTGCTGGGTGTCTCAGCCAAGGCGTGGGCAGTGCCACAGCATGCCAGCCCCGCTGTCCTGCCTGCAGAGACGTGGAGGCTGAGCACCAAGGCCAAGCAGGGGTGATGCTTCCATGAGAAACCATCCTCCTGCCCCCTGGTTGGGGTTTTGGGGTTTTTTTTTCCCTTCTTTTTCATGTTTGTCAGCCAACGCTGTGACCAGCAGCTGAAGGTTCCACTCAGCAGCGGGGACTTTCGGGTGGTTATTTGCATGTAAAACCACAAAGATTCATCTACAGCCTGGCTCTCCTGGAGGCTAATGACATCCTTTGCTGTGCAGGGAGCCAGGACAAAGCCCACTCCCTGTTTGTAATCCCCTGGAAGCCGCTGAGCAGCACTTGAGCAGGGTGTAAGCAGGGCAGGGCTGTGTGCCAGACCTCTCCCTGCTGCTGAGGACCTTATCCCAGATGCATTATTCAACAAAAGGTGTCAGTCCAGCTTTCTGCACTGGCTGAAAGCAAAATCACAGCCATTTGAAGCAGGCTCTTTGGAAACTAAAATTATCTTCCCATCACCACAGTTGTGCCCAGTAATGCCAGCATTAAATTTTCTCAAACTGGGAGTCAGACGTCAGGAAAAAGGAGTAAAAATGGAATTGGCTCAAATAGCACCAAATTCAGAAAGGATGGCAGCACAGGGCTGGGTCTCTCCTTTCTGCTGTCTCAAAGCCTGTGCTGTGGTGTGGGGCAGAGGGGAGTTGCAAGGAGCTATAGAAATTCCCTGCTTCTTTATGTTTTAAATGACCAGAGCTTACCTGCACCCACAGCATTGCCTGGCTGCTGCACCAGCAGCCAAGGGCCACACACATACACCTCTTTGTTCCCCATTTCTTCATGTTTTTCCTCTAATGACCTGCAAGAGCCACGAGTCCTCTGCATCATCCCTGGCAGCTGAATGGAAACCCACCTGTCTGCTCCCCAGAGAGGCAAGAGCAGTGCCTGCTGTTTGTGCAGGGTGGGGGTCCTCTCCTGGGGCTTTGGGAAGCAGCCTGGTGTCTTCCCTTGGCTCTGACTGGTGTGCTTGGTGCTGGCTACAGTGGGATGGGACAGGGCAGAGAGAGGTGCTCCCTTCCCCTTTGCTGCCTCCTGCCTCCTTCCTGCCACAGCCAGGATCAGTCTGACCACTCTGCCCTTGGTCTTCCAGGGGACCTGGCTCCTCAGGCTCAGAATCTTCTCATGGGAACATCTGACCATCTGCCCACTCCCCTGAGCCGCTCCCACCCCAGCCAGGAGCTCCCAGACCCACGGCCCTCCCTGCTGCAGCAAGCCAGCCCTGCAGCGCTGATGGAGGAGGCAGCTCACACCAGTGCTGGGCATCGCCCCTGCCAAGTTGGTCGTGCAAACACCCACGGGAAGGCTTCTCTGTGCTTGGCACCCGATTTCCTCCCCTCTCCTAGGTCCAGCTGTCTTCCAAAATGCTTCTCTGCTTGGTGACCTGATCCAACCTCTGCCAGAAGCGGTGGGGATGCTGTTCATTGGAGCTGGTGGACTGGTGCCCTTCCTTGCCTTTCCCTGTGTCTTTGTGGTTCCTAGCATGACAGCAACGAGGGGACAAGAGGTCCCACACCAATGCCTCACCTGGCATCACAGACACTCTGAGAAGAGGCTGCACCAGGGGCTGTGGTGCCCCAGGCTGCTCTCACCCAAGTGTAGCTGTGGGGTGAGTATGGACACAAACCAGATCTCCAAGCCTGATCCAGCAAAATCGGTCTGGGAGGGATTTAAAGGTGTTGAGTCCTCAGCTGCTCCCCAAAGAGGAGAAAGCACAGGCATCATTTCATCACATCAATTTCATCACATCACAGGACCCCTGTGCTGCAGAGGCTGCACCTGCAGGGCTGTTTCCCTCCAGCTGTGCCAGGGAAAGACAGCAAAACCTGTCTCATGCCTAAATGTGGAGCAGCCAACATGGGGCTGCACTGCCAGGCCCTGCCTGCTGCCCACACCTCTGGCACAGCCTAGGCCGCTGTCCTGTGCCTGCCCATGGAGGGGTGGCTGCCATGAAACAACCCCCCTGAATTCGCTTTTCCATCAGCCACAGAATCACAGGATCACAGGGGTGGGAAGGGACCTCCAGAGCCCATGGGGTCCAACCCCCTGCCAAAGCAGGCTCCCTAGGACAGGGCACACAGGTTGGTGTCCAGACAGGGCTGGAATCTCTCCAGAGAAGGAGACTCCACACCCCCTGGGCAGCCTGGCCCAGGGCTCCCTCACCCTCACTGGGTAAAAGTTCTTCCTCATGTTGGTGTGGAACTCCCTGTGCTCCAACTTGCAGCCATTGCCCCTTGTCCTGTCTCCACAGACTGAAAAGGGGCTGGCTGATTCCCCCTGCATCCCATGCTTAAGATATCTATAAACATTAATCAGGTCCCCCCTTAGTCTTCTTTTCAAAGAAGACACCTCAGAGCTCACAAAAGACCAAACCTGCTGCTTCACTTGTGTGAAATCACACCACTGCCTCCTCCAGAGCTGCTGTGCCAAGTGTGCCAGCAGCTTGGGCAGCTCGACCCACACGCGCTGCGGTGCGGTGCCAGTGTGCGGGTGTTAAGGCCTGATGCCACCGTCCCATTGGCTCCAGCTCCACTTGCAGGTGCTAAGTCATGCTAAGGGTGGGGTTTGGGGGTTGCTTTGGGGTTTCCTTTTTTCCCTGTTAAAAATGACAGGGAAGATGATGTGATTGGAAATGTCAGGCTTTGTGTGGCGTGGGCGGGATGCCTGTGATTTCGCAGCCAGGGTAAAACTGTGTTATTGAGGAGGCAGACAGGCTGCAAACACGGGGGGGTCAAACACCACACAAGAGGTTTGCAATCTGTCACATGCATCTAATTGGCTTTTATTGCACGTGCATGCTGATAGCCTGCAAATATGTGCCCAATCCTCCATCCCCTGCTACTGCGCCCAGCGCCTCCTCCCCGGGCTGCGCTGCACTGCTGCTGGTGCTGCTGGTGCCTGTGCTGCTGCTGCTGCTGGTACTGGTGCTGCTGGAGCTGGTGCTGCTGGTGCTGCTGGTACTGCTGCTGGTGGTGGTACTGCTGCTGTGGTACTGGTGCTGCTGGTGCAACTGGTGTTGCTGGTGCTGCGGCTGCTGGTACTGCTGCTGCTGGTACTGGTGCTGCTGGTGCTGCTGGTGCTGGTGCTGTTGGTGCTGTTGGTACTGCTGCTGGTAGTACTGCTGCTGTGGTACTGGTGCTGCTGGTGCAACTGGTGCTGCTGGTGCTGCTGGTGCTGGTGCTGTTGGTGCTGTTGGTACTGCTGCTGGTAGTACTGCTGCTGGTACTGCTGGTGCTGGTGCTGGTGCTGGTGTTGCTGCTGCTGGTGCTGCTGGTATTGGTGCTGCTGGTACTGGTGCTACTGGTGCTGCTGCTGCTGGTATTGGTGCTGCTGGTACTGCTGCTGGTGCTGCTGGTACTGGTGCTAGTGGTACTGGTGCTGCTGGTGCTAGTGATACTGGTGCTGCTGGTGCTGCTGGTACTGCTGCTGGTGGTACTGCTGCTGTGGTACTGGTGTTGCTGGTGCTGCTGCTGGTGCTGCTGCTGCTGGTATTGGTGCTGCTGGTACTGGTGCTGCTGATGCTGCTGGTGCTAGTGGTACTGGTGCTGTTGGAGCTGCTGCTGCTGCTGCTGATCGTGTTGCTGCTGCTGCTGCTGGTGCTGGGGGTGCTCTTGCTGGTGGTGCTTGGCCCATGAGGCCTGCTGTGCCTCTGCCCCCAGGTGCCTCCTGGCCCTTTCCATCACTGGCATTAGGATAAGTTCATGAACAGTCAGTGAAGCACAGAGAAGCCATCGGCTGCTGATGGTTGGGTACACCAGGACACCATGGGAAGGGCCACCTGGCAGGTGCTGGAGAGCAGCTCTGAGCCAGGGGTGCTCCGTGCCACCCCCTCTGCATGCCCACGTTTGCAGGCCATGGCTGCACAAAGCAAGGTGCAGCCCTGCTACCACCTAACCTCTCACTGAGGGGCCAGGAGAGCCCCCACGGGTCACCCCAATGGTTTGGGATAGCCCAGCTCACACAAGAGCTGGGTGAAGGTTTTCTGGGAGCTGTGTGGCTGGAAGCAGGTTTCTGTGTGAACTGTTGATGTCAGTGGCTCCTGGCTCTGGAAAAAGTTCTCAACCCCCTTCCTTTAAACACCTTTTATTCCAGGAGCATATTCTATATGGTGAATTATCTTATAACACAACATTTTAAAGGATCAAATGGAAATACATCAACTGCATTGAAATACAACACTTACAAAATCATTTTGGGCCTGAAAATGTGGCTGTGAGTTTTTTCCTTTACCTGCATGCCTCAGGAGGAGCTTCAAACCATCAGAATTTCTTGAAATACGGTGCTTCCACCTCTCCTCTGGCCTCGAGTGGGAAGTCTCCAAGCTCCTCCTTGTCTGGGCTCTTCAGGCATTGAAAGCCCTGCCCCGCTTCAGGGGCTGGCTGCAGGGTCCCTGTGCACAGGCTGCACTCACTGAATCATTGGGGATGATGTAAGACCACCACCCTGGGTGACAGTCTGCCTCCTTGGGGTGTTTCAACAAGGTGCAGCTCATGGTCTTCCTAGGAAGATGGACATCAAGTGTCCTCCTGATGTCTGTCACTTCCAAAGCTGAGAGACATGGGGAACAGGGCAGTCAGGGCTGAGGGAGCATGGAAAAGCACCCAAGCACCCCAGGGCTCTGCCCATTAGTCACTGCTGCCTCCCTTACGCTGAAGAAGGAAGCAGGAGGTATGATACTGGTTCTCCAACCCTCCCAGTGCCTCCCTGGGTTTCTTCAGCCCCTTTGACTCTGTGTTTGCATCTCTCTGGAGTGGTGACAGTATCACACCAAAGGGAGCCCAAGCTGTCTCCACACACCCAGTGCTTGGTAAGGACAAACACAAGAGCAGTGAGTCACTCCTGCCCTCTCTCCCTGGCTGGTGACCACAACCAGACCTTCCATAACCAGTCCTTCCATGCTCCAGGACAAAGAGTGTTTCTCCTTTGGTATGAGAGGTATGAACGTGGACACGAAGGACTGTGCTTTGGTATCACAACCCCTGTTCACCTCCATGAGACCCCAGGACAAAGGAGGAAAAGGATGAGGATCTGTGCTGCCCCTTGGGGAGAAGGCAGGGGCCACCTACCAACCATTTGCTGCTCTGGGAGCATCTCACCCCATCCTGGGCCAAGGTTCCTCTGATGAACAGATGTCCCAGGTTCACTTTGTGCACACTTTGTGCTACCCTTGGTGCTGCAGGCACCTCATAAACCTCAGCTCAGGTTCCTAAATCAGAATTATTCACCCAGGAGAAACTCAGCTTTTCCTGCCTGGGCAGAGAGAGGAAACATCCATCCTGCAAGCTGGAAAGGTCCTTAGAGCCCCCAGTGCTTGTGGCAGGTGGCTGTGGTCCAGGGGGGTGATGGCACCCACATCTCATGCAGGTCCCTGCAGCCTCACAGCACTCCTGATCTCCAGCTCCATGTCCTGGAGGAGGGTGAGGAGCTCAGCTTTCAGACAAGCAAAAGCAAAAGGTTTCCCCCACCTGTCAGGGCAGAGGCAGGCTAGAAAGGACAAAGGACAGCCCAGGGCAGCATCCCTGGGGAAAAAAGCCTGCTGTTTTAGCTGAGAACAAGATGTGCATCTTCTGAGAGCCCCAGCAGCGTGCTCTCTACACTCAGGGTTGTGTTTTGCACCGTCTCCACATCTGCACCCCCAGGAGAGCTGCTCTGAGCCGTCCTGTCCCTCTGCACTTGGCTGTGGCACGCTGCAAGCCAGGGTGCCTGGGGCAGGGACCATGCTGGGCCCTTCTCTGTGCCTGGAGAAAGTCTGGCAGACTTTGAAGAGCTGTATAAATATCCAAGTCCCTGGCAGCGCTCCCAGGTAAGCTGGGGACACGGCTGTCAGTGCCCGGCAGCGTTGCTGATAGAAAGCCATTCTTCATTCAAGAAAAGCTTCCAGAGCAGCTTCCTCTCTTAACCTAACTCCTTCTATTTTATTTAATTTTTTTTTTTTTTTGGAGGGTGCTGCAGAGATGCCCACGCTGTCAGAAATTGTCTTGGCTGGAAGTTAATTTGGGGCCAGGCTGAGCAAAGCTGCTGGAAGTGCTTTGGCATGGCTTTTATCTGGCTGGCACTAATCCCTCCAGATTGAGAGAGAAGGAAAATGAAGCAAACCTCACATCTTAATGACTGGGATTTGCTTATCATGTTTTCTTCTTTCCAGGACTCCAGCTGATTTCTTTCCCCCTCTACCTGCCAGGGAAGATTGGGGTGATGCTGGGCTCTGCTGCCTGCTCTGCGTGGCAGAGTTTCACAGGAGCTCTGCCAGATCAGGTGGACAAAGCCTGATGTGAGCCTCACCTTGAGCAAGTCACTTCACTCCTGCCTCAGTTTCTTCTGGGGGCTGAGGTGACACTGAGCACTCTCCCTCCACCACCCACCCACCAGTCGCTCTGGGGAGCTTTGGCTCCAGCAGCACTGCCTGGCCACAGCACCCAGCAAGGAGCCTTGTGGGAGGAGGGGAGCAGCACAGGGGTGTGGAGCTGGGGTGGTGAGAGGTGAGTCTGGAGTTCAGAACATACCCTGTGCCCCCATGCCCATCGCCCCCCTCCTGGAGGGAGGAAGGCTGATGGATGCCCCTTGGTTTCCCAGAGGCAGCCAGGCTGGGGAGGTTGTGCTGTTCCAGCAGCTCTCTGCCTGTTAATGCATCTGTGGTGAAAACTGCCTGCCAGAGGCTGAGGCAGGGGTCACAACCTGGACTGGAGAGCAGCCTGGGCACATGGAAATGGAGCGGCAGCTTAACCCCACAGCCTTTTGCAGAAGGCCCTTCTCCAGTGGGAATGCCAGCTCCTCTGTGCCTGCACAGACAAACCCCCCTCCCCACAGGGAGCAGAGGGGGTGCTGGCACCCTCCAAGGCTGGGGAGGAGGGGGCAGCCTGTGCTGCACAGCCAGTGGCACTGTGCACCCCTCCCCAGGGTCTCTGCCCCTCACTCAGAGTGAGCCTGCCCCAGGGTCTGCAGTGAGGAAGAGACTAAGGAAGCTCCCCAGTGTCCCAGCACAAACCCAGTTGCTGGCTCTGGAGAGCCCAGTAACACGGTGCTGGCGCTGGCCATCACTGGGTGCCCCAGAGCAAGCTGCAGCACCCCAGAGCAGCTGATGGGGTAAAGCTCCATCCAGCCCTGGGAGCTGTGAGCACCACAGGAATCAGCTACCAGAGAACAAACACAAACACGACTGCAAATGGCAACCCCACTGCCAGGAAAAGGAGAGGGATTAAGAGCAGCACTTAGCTTGTAAGAGCAATTAATACTTCCAAACACTTTAGTGAACACCACCTCATCAATCCAACCCTCTCAACAAGCAGTTATGGTCCCTGATTTGATGCACTGCATCTGACATTGCAATATTTGCCCTGCAAAAGGCTCACTGCTGAACACCCCAATCTTCCAGTGTTTTACTCAGACTCTGATTTCAGATAAGAATTGAACCCCAAAAAAAAAAAGGCAAACCCAATTTGCTCCTTCCTTCCTCTTCACCATCCTTAGAGCAGAGGACAGGCTGCGTTAGCAGCACCCAGCACTGAGCTCATGGGTCAGAGGAGCACGGTAAGTGTGAAACAGTCCCTGTGCAGAGCATCACCACACCATGTCCTTCAGGACCACTGGCCCCTGGGTAGGACCACCAGCCCCACCATACAGCATGGACAGCCTTTGGGGGCCAAGTGCTGACCTGCTGCCAGGATAAGACTTTCCCTGCACACGGATTATCGCTCTTAGCGCACCCCAAATTGTTCAGAACCTGGTTCCTCCTCAGCCTAAGAGCCCCAAGGACACAAACCCCATCGATTCCAGGCTGTTGGTTGTTGATCTTGACATTGGAGCTGTTTCTGTGCACAACACGTCCCTCTTCCATGTCAGAACCTACACTTGAGCTGGCTGAGTGATTCACAGCCAGCCTTAATGGAGGTGATTAACCAAGCAAAGTGTGATCTGGTATTGAGATTGATGGTACCCTGTCAAAAGGAGTTAGTCTGCCAACTTGACCCGCCTGACTGCTTTGATCAGTTGTCCTCTCTTGGAGCTCAGTTGCACAGGGCTCTTGGTGGCACTGGCTCAGCTCCCAGTGGCCTTGTGCAGGAGAGATGGTTTATCACCGTGTCACCTCTCAAAACCAGGGCTGGGTGATGAGACCTTGGTTGTGAACACAGACTGAAGCTCCAGACAAGAAGCAAGAGCCATGTTACCACTGATGGTGCCCGTTGGAGAATGAAATGGAGAATACAACTTCACTGGAGGTGTTTTTTCCTTAGAAAAAGGCACTCCAGCACTTGTCACAAGGTGATTGAAACTGGCAGGCTTAGAAATGAGGAGTAAAGAAGTTCCCAAACTGCTCAAAATAACTCATGACTTTGAGAGCCTGGACACTGGCTTGGGAACCCTTGAAACCTGGAAGCACTGGGAGCAGTCTCATCTGGCTGTAAAGGTGGATGGGTTTGCCAGAATTGGCTGCAGGCTCAACCTGAGCTCAGGTGAAGGGGAACCTCCTTGAGGTGCTGGGAGAGCATCCCCACCTTTAGCTCAGCCAGCCCTGATGGGTGGTAGTTGCTGGGATGCCCCTGGCTGGGACCAGCCCGGCTGTGGAAGCCCCAGCAGCACCCTGGGCTCGCTGGGCCGTGTCTGGGATGGCACAGGGCAGGCTGCTGGCCCTGGGTGCTGCTGGGAGAGCTTCCTCACTGTCTCATGGCTGGGGAGCCCTGAAAGCCAAACCAAGGATGTCACCTGAGTGCAGAGAAGGCGCATTCTTCCTGGCATGAAACTACTGGTACAGATAAGCCATGTGTGTGCTAGGGGCTGTGTGACCCCAGAGCCATGCAGCCAGCCTCTGGAGAGGGGCACTGGAAGAGCAGTAGCCCAGTAAACTAGGTAAGGATGTTAAAAACATGAACGTTCTGTTCTGGTGCCCTCTGCTCTGGTGTCACAGCTGGACACTGGTTTAGTTTGTGTCTCCAGAGCATTGTCCCCTGGGCAATACCAGGGCCCTGGGCTGGGAGAGGTTATAGTGTGGTGGCTCTTGCCTGTGCAGGAAGGACCTTGGCAGGGTGCAAGACTCTGCAGGGAAGGGTCCTTCTAAATCACCACAAAGAGGTGGAGGAGACAGACACCTCCTTCCCTCCTTCCCTGATGGAGCTGGGACTGTCTGGCAGTCACTGGGCTGCTCCAGGCACCATGTTGCCCTCTTCATTACCTGGCCATTGCCTCAGCGAGGAGAAATCAAGTGTAAGGGAGCTGCTTCTGCTGAACCCCAAAGCACCAGGACATCTCAGACAGGCTGGTGTGCAGGGCATGGAGAAAACCAGCACTGCTGCAAAGTATGCACAGCCTCTCAGTGTGCCTCAGTTTCCCTGGGTGTGAAACAGGTTGCTGTATCCTGCCCTGCTCTTGGCCTACATTGCCATGGTGCTCAGGGAGGATGAGTAAGCAGATCTCATTCACACGTGGTTGTTAAAAGTCCTGCATTGGCAGAAGTGAGATCAAAACAGGCACAAGCTCCCTGCCTTTCTCATCAGCATTCCCATTAATGACTGCAGTTAACCCCCTTTGCCCTCACTTAAGATGGATCTGGCATTTTGGATGTCCTTTTATAGGCCTTAATTACCTATACATTTCCTCTTCTGGCCTGGAGGTCTGGTAGGTCTGAGCAGGCCTGGCTGTTGTTTGCCTTCACTTCCATCCACACTGCCTGCGCTGTCAGCCCACCCCCAGGGTGAGGCCCAGGGCTGCTCCCAGACCCTCCCCTTGCCGTGCAGAGCTGAGGTTTCCTTCAGCCCCAGCTCTTCAGCACGCAGGGGGGCACCCGAGCCCCTTCCCCTCTCTTCCCAGCCGAGGAATCCCTCTCCCTTCCCGGAGCGGTGCTGGTGATGCAGTTCAGCCCCTTCACTGATTTCATGTACCCCAAGCTGCTTGTATGACATATTCGAGCTGGGGGTCCCTCCCTTGACCCTCCCTGGGGTGTTCTTGGGGGTGTTTTCAATCCAGACACATGGGCCTTGGAGCAGGAAGAGGAAAAGCAAACACTTCAGAGCCACCCTGCTGACGGCAGCCTCAAACCTTGCAAGGAGCCTTCCGGAGCTCCACTGGAGCAGTGGGAGCAGCCAGGCACAGGGAAGCTCTGCTGCGGCAGGAGGAGCAACTCTGCTGCCGGGACACAAACTGGGGTTGGCCCCACGGAGGAGCTGCAGGCCGTGCCAGTCGCAGGCCGTGTCTGTGTCTCTCCAGGGGAGGCTGGACTTGGGATCCTGTGTGCCACAGGGGTGTATCAGCTGAAGGAATGGAGCCTGCAGCTGGAAACACCGCCAGAGGACTATGGGCTTTTCATATAGTGTGGAGGAGCTGACAGGCCTTTCTTTAGGCATCTGGTGATGTTCAACATATGACTTGGCTCAGCAAAGATCCGCAGAGTTGCTGAGGTTGGAAGGCACGGCTGGAGGTGTTTCATTCCACCTCCTGCTCAAAGCGTGGTCAAGGGGAGCAGATTGGTCAGAGCCATCCTCAGTTGGGCTTTGTGTAGCTCCAGTGATGGAGACTCTACAACTTCTCTGAGCAACCCTGTCCTTTTCCTCAAGGCTGCTCTCCAGCCCATCATCCCCTGACCTGTATGGATAACAGGGGTTGTCCTGACCCAGGTGCAGGACCCTTGGCTTTGTTCAACCTCATGAGGTTCACCTGGGCCCACTTCTCCAGCTTATCCAGGTCCCTCTGGACAGTGCCCACAAATGCCAAGATTCCCATGGCATGGAAGGGTTGCTGGCTGTAGCAGTGGGAGCAGGAGCCAGCAGCAGGTGGGGGGCATTGGTGGCTCTGGAAGGACACAAGGAGATGGCACTTCCTGGGAGTATTGCAGCGAGGAGGAAGAACCCAGATTTCTGAGGAAGTTGCCTTTGCTCTCAGAGTTCTTAGAACACAGGCTTTGGTTCAAGAACAAGGCTGATATTTACCTTTTCTTCTTTGACCTCCACTGTCAGCTCAGGCCAGAACCCTTGACAGGAAAAGCAGAAAACCAAGGTGAAAAGGGATGAGCAGGAGACCAAGGCAGGAGCAAGAGGACAGGCAGTGAGAAGAGAGATGCTGATGGATGGTAAAGAAGCAAAGCTGAACATGAACTGAGCATGGAAGCCTCCAGCCAAGCCACCCAGCGCTCCTCTCAGCCTGGCTTTCATGGATCAGCCAAGCCACCCAGCACCTGGGGTTTTGTAAACACAGACAATGCCTACATAAAGAATTTTTTATCCTATCACCAAGGCTGCAGTGCACAACCCAAGGCAAGAGACTCAACACAAGAACAAATGCTTAGACATGGAACCCACAGACACCCCAAGCAAATGTTGCAGTTGTTATTTCTATATCAACCCCAGGAGCTCCAGTGGTGATTGGAGGTAGCAGTGGGAGAAGAACCAGCAGAAGCTAAGAAGAACCTGGTAAACTTGGGAGGAAGCCAGGAAGGAGAGCACCACATGGGTACAGGACTCACAAGAAAAGCAGATTTGGGTTCTGGTAAGCTCAGTCCTACATCACTGGAGAAACACGGGCTTGCCAGCACTCACACAACACAAATCCTGGCTTGGCATCCCATCTGCAGGGCTTGTTTCCATCTAGGAACAGCTTTCTGGTGTTTTCTAGGCTGAAAAGCTCAGTGATGTTTTGTGATTTGCCCTGTGCTAGGTGGGATCCCTGGTGTTTGCAACTTTACTCCACCACAAGCTCTGTGTTTCCACACCAACTGTGTTTAGATACAGGTGAAATCAGGTCCTGCCCCGTGGGTTTACTTTGCTGAGTGGGGAGGTGTTGCTGTCTGAAGGGTACCTGGGCAGCTGTCATCTGGGGGTGACAAACTGGTGCCTGGGCTGGGCTTTGCTGGGGCAATAAGCTGCCTTTGTGGTCCCAGACTGGTGGGAACAGCGTGGACTGGAAAATCTGGTCTCTCTCCCAGGCACTGGGCCCTTGGCCATGGCATTTCAGGAAGTCTGACTTAAGATGCCTCAACCCAAGCATCCAAGCTGTGCAGCAGATGACCTTTTGTCCAGATTCTGCCCTCTTTACCCATTTTCATAGCACTTGGCAGCCCAGTGCCTGGCACAGCTCCTTGGCAAGGCTCTGCTGTGGCCTATCTGCTGCTCCAGATCCCGCTGAGCCAGAAGTGATGTGTGGCAGGTGATGTACCACCAGCCTGACCCTGCAGCCACAGCCACCCATGGGAGCTTTCCAGGCTGGGAGGGGGCTGCAGCAGCAGTGTGGGGACACGGCCTCTGCATCCCAGGAGCTGACAGCAAAGTGGGGAGGTGAAGGGCTGACAGCAAAAGGGGAGCTGGGGAGGACTGGCATGCTTCCTAACCTCTGTCACCCCGGCAGTACCTCCATTGCCACTGCCCTCTGGATGTCTCAGCTTCCTGGATGCCTGTCCCAGGTCCCTGCACCCTGGATGTCACAGCTGCCTGCAGCAGCTCTGGAGAAGAGCCTGCAGAAGGAATGACTCATCAGACATCCAACCGCAGTGCTAATTACTTCCTCTCATGACTCACAGCAGGCTGGAGCTGCACAGTTCAGGTGCACATCCAGCTTTTGAGTGTCCCCAGAACTTGAGAGGCAAGAATTAGGATGTGCAGCCCAGGCTGGACCCGTGAGCAGCTTTCTGGCATCACTAGCCTGCTGCAGCCTTTCCGAGGGCCTCATGGCATCAGTGCCCTTCCCAGCTTCCAGGGGAGTCCTTCCCTCTCCCCCTCTGTCACTGGCTCCACAGCTATGGCACATGGCAAAGCTAAGGCCCTCAGAGAGCAGTGAGAGTTGGGACCCACGTTTTGCAGCCCACAGGAGCCCAGCTGATGAGTGATGCAGTGGGAATGGGTTTGCTACTGCCCCATATCCCCCCCATGTATTACTGGGGAGCAGGAAATGCATCCCGCTCCATTTGGGCAGTGTTGCCCACTGTGCCCAGGTGCCAGAAGGTTTGGCCATGGGAGATCAGTCCTCAGAGCTGCGTTGCTGGGCTGGTGCCATGAGCAGAGCAGCCTTTGCTTGCCTGCAGAATAAACATCAAGGCTGCCCTGGGGGCTCACAGCCACCTTTTTTCCTGGTTTCTGGATCCATTTGTGGTTGCCTCAGTGGAACAGGCAACCTCTGGGTATCCTCAGAGGAAGTGTAGCACCCCCAGGGAAGCATCTCTGTGCTGGGTTATTCCCTCACAGCCAGGCATGTGAACCAGGACCTGAAGCCATCTCAGCATGTGGATGCAGCACCAGGACCTGGGCTGTGCAGCACCACTGAGGAGCAGCAAGAAGAGAAGGGGACCATGGGCTGAAGGGATCAGAGCAACAGTACAGTCATACAACAAATGCTGAGTGAGCTGGGGCTGTTCAGCTTGGAGAAGAGAAGACTGAGGGGGGACCTTATTAATGTTTATAATTATCTTAAGCATGGGATGCAGGGGGAATTGGCCAGCCCCTTTTCAGTGTCTGTGGGGACAGGACAAGGGGTGATGGCTGCAAGTTGGAGCACAGGGAGTTCCACACCAACATGGGGAAGAACTTTTCCCCAGTGAGGGTGAGGGAGCCCTGGGCCAGGCTGCCCAGGGGGTGTGGAGTCTCCTTCTCTGGAGAGATTCCAGCCCGGTCTGGACAGCGCCCTGTGTGCCCTGTCCTAGGGACCCTGCTTTGGCAGGGGGTTGGACCCCATGGGCTCTGGAGGTCCCTTCCCACCCCTGTGATGCTGTGATTGTATGATTCTACAAAAAGGACCTCAGGAAATGTGTGGTGTGCCTGTGTGCTGGGAGCACAGAGACCACTTGGCCCAGCAAGAGCAGTCACAGAAGGGAGAGGGTGTTGTAGGTTTGGGGCTGGCAGGCAGAGTGCAGCCCTTTCAGGGACTCTCCCAAGCATTACGCTCATCTCTGTGCAGCCTGAACCCATCTGCAATGAGGGGGTGGAGAGCCTTAAGCGCAGGCAGGAAGCACTGTCAAAAAAAGCCTCTTCAGTGTTGTTCTGTCAGTGCAATTCATGTCAAAAAACCCAGAAAGGCATCGCCACCTGCAAAAGAGCAGGCGCTAGCTCTGACAGCCTTGGAACTCCCACCCATCACCTGCCCTCCTAGAGACAGGCATGGAGCTCTCTCCTCAGGTCCCTGCACTCTGCATGACCCACTTTCAAGCCCTGTGGCTGGCCAGACATCCCTCAGTCAACAGAGCAGCTCGGGGTCTCCTCCATGCACCCACCCCACAGCACTGCACCAGCTCCCCAGGACCACCAGCAGCCTGGAGTCACCAAGTGCCACCCTGAACTGACCCATATTACATGGTTTGGATCTGCTCATCAAACTCCAACAGTTCTCTCCACCTTGGTAACACTCACTGACTGCACATGAAAAAAATAAATAAAGTAAACCCCAGCTGCTTTCCTTCTCCAGAAGTGACACTTTAGTTTTGTCTCCTGCAGTGTCCCACATCTGAGATTCCCCTTTCTGAAATCTGGATAAACTGAGTATAAGAAGTTTTGTGCAAGAAGGATAACATGGCTGCTGCTCAGCCTGAGGCTTTGCTGGCTTCTCAACATGGCCAGCTGCCCCCCTGCCCCTGCTCCATGCAGCAATGCTCCAAATGGTTTGTCCACCAGTGTCCACCCTCTGAGCTCAGGGCACATCCCTGCATCCATCTGTGCAAGTGGTGTGGGAAGGAGGGGTTGGTTCCCTTCACAGCATGGCTGGTCAGAGGTGGAACCTGCTTGATGATCACAGAATCACAGAATCACAGAATGATCAGGGTTGGCAGGGACCTCTGGAGATCACCCAGTCCCACCCCCCAGAGCAGGGTCCCCTTGAGCAGGCTGCACAGGACAGCACCCAGGATCACAGGGTTTGAATGTCTCCAGAGATGGAGACTCCCCAACCTCTCTGGGCAGCCTGGCCCAGGGCTCTGCCACCCTCCCAGCAAAGAAGTTCCTCCTCAGGGTTAGGTGGAACTTCCTCTGCTCCAGTTTGTGCCCATGGCCCCTTGTCCTGTCCCTGGGCACCACTGAACACAGACTGACCCATCCTCCTGAGCCCACCCCTCAAGGGTTTATAAGATCCCCCTCAGTCTTCTCTGAGCTAAACAGTCCCAAGTCCTTTCTGAGAGAGATGTTCTGGTCCCCTCAGCATCTCTAAAGCCCCCTTGTTTACCCTCCCCAGTAGCTCCCTGTCCTTCTTGACCCAGGGAGCCCAGCACCACACACAATATTCCAGATGAGGCCACACCAGGGCAGAGCAGAGGGGGAGAAATGAAAGAGCATCCAAGGACCCTGATGTACCTGTCCAGTGAGGAGAGATTTATTTCCTGTTTGAAAGGACTAATGACAAAAAAAACCAAGGGGAAGAAACAAGAGAACTGTGTCAGAGCCCCCAGGAAGGTGCAGCAGAACCTGAGCAGGGCTGAAGGAAGTTGTATGGTGCAGATTCCTGAGACCTGAGCATGGCAGACACAAATCACCACAGCAAAGTGGACAAAATGGATGAGGTGAGAAGATCCCCTGGGAGCTGAACATCACAGGGACTTGGTGGGACAGCCCAGGCCAGGTATATCAGTACAGAAGGCAGAAATGGGGGAAAGGGAAGGGTGCAGCACTGCTGTACGTTGAGGATGCGTGCATAGAGCTGAAAGGAGAAGAAACAGAAATATGGAGAGACAAAATCAAGCAGAACAGGGCAGGACCTGAGTGCAGACTAGATGTATAAGCCTAGAAAAAACCCAAACCTGAGTGCCAAGGGAAGTCTAGATGATCTAAATGGAACAGATAAGCACATACCAGGTGATGTGTGAGATGGCTGAACTGTTCTATCCCTTTTATGCTTTAGTTAGTTGCAGAAGGGTTAACTGTGACCAGATCACTATTAGCAACCAGAGGGCAGGAACAAGAGCAGAACAGCCTTGTTGAATAATATCGCATGGGAATATTCAAATTGTCAAGGTGTGATAAAATTTACCCTGGAGTACTCAAGGAACTCGCCACAGGAACCTCTGACCCCATCAGCAGTTACCTCAGAAAGCAGATGGAGCACGGGCAAAGTCCTCGTTGGTGGGAGCAGGAACACAGCACATAGCATTAGAAAGGGAGAAGGGGAAATGCACTTGTCAGGCTCATTGTGAGGCCTGAGGAGATGCAGGAAACATCACATGTTAAGCATCTCAAGGAGGATACATAATAAGGAGCAAACCCCACTATTTTTGCCAATAATACAACGCGTTGAACCAACCCAGTTTCCATCACGGATGCCACAGGAAGCAGTAGGTACCATATGTCTTGACTCTGATGGGTTTGCAGCACTGATGGAGGGACATGATGGAGGACAGGACATGATGGAGGACAGGACATGGTGGAGGACAGGACATGGTGGAGGACAGGACACGGTGGAGGACAGGACATGATGGAGTGCAATCGAAACATCACTGAGGAGAATGTCCAGCCAGTTAAAAACCAGTGAGACTGGGAGCAGCTCAGATGCTATCAGACCAGGAGGAGCTGTTAAGTGAGGTCCTGTGAGCTCTGTCCTGGGTCAGGTCATGGTCAATATTTTCATTAGCCACCAGGTTGATGAATTGGTGATTGCACTTAGAAAAATGCTGAAGTAACAAGAGCTAGCAAAGGGCTGCACCTGTCTGAAGGACATGGTCAGAACTTGTCCAAAACCCCATCACTTAGAAATTACTTGTAATTATGCAGTTCTGTACAGACAAATGCAAAGCAGGCAACCTGCAATGCACAAACATCATGAGAAACCTTCTGGCTGAAGACCAGAACTGCTCCTGGGGGGCTTTGGTGGGGGGCTGCTGTCTGGGCTGGGCAGCCTTCTGCTGCTGTGAGCAAGGCACACAGCAGGCATTGCCAGAGAGGTGGCACTCCTAAGGCAGGCACAGCCCCAGCGCTGCTCTGCTCAGCCTGGGTGGGAGTCTCAGCCAGAGATCTAGTCATTGTAAGGAGGAGGTCACAAATAGGTGAAAGGCCAGAGGGGATGCTTAAAAGATTGTTTAGAAGTTTGAAAAACATGAGCTGCAAGGAAAGGAAGAGCAAACCCAACCTGCCTCAGTGGGTCAGGGGAAAAGCTGAGCAGGGCTGTGGGAACAGCCTTCTGAAATGATGCAAATCCTTAGGAAGAGATTAGGGATCATTCACTCTCAGGTCTATCAAGGATATTTTGTGCAGTAATTGGCTTAATTTGCATCTGGAGAGATTTAGGGTAAGTATTAGGAATGCAATGAGATTTTCCTCGGACCACGCCGCGATGCATCAAAGCCTAGCTGGGATCTAGCTGCTCCAAAACAGTGTGCAAAGGAGCAGCTCCTTGCAGCCCCACTGGCTGCAAGGCACCCTGGAGGGACCCCGCTGTGCCAGGCACCCTGTGGAGACATCCTGGGAAAATCAAGGAAAGGCTGGGCAGAGCCATTGCCCAGCACCTGGCCCTGGGGGTTGAGGGTCTAGGGAGGAGGGAGGCAGTGGAAGCTCTGCTCCACTCCTGAGAAGCTGCCTGCCTCTTTGCAGTGGGACAAGGAGGTCTTTGCTCAGTGGCAGAGGGTGAAAACTGGTTTGGTGAACTGCACCCCTCACTAGGAAAGCCAGCTCCATAATTGTGTCTCCAGTTCTTCCTTTTCTGATCTGTCCCTCTGCCACACCATCTTTTCCTCTCCCATCTCTCCATGCCTTCGCACCTCCACCACCATCCTTCTTCTTCGGCGCCCCTCCTGCTCTCCATCTTCCCCATCCTTCCAGCTGCGCTCCGTCCTCCTTTCTACTCTCTCCCACTTGCTTCTCATCCCTTCTCAGGCCAGCTTTTGAATTCAGCAGCGTGACATTTCCATTTGAATCGTTTTCCTGACTTCATCCCGGACAGGAGCCCAGCCAGAGCCCTGCACCCTGTCCTGCCCGACACTGAGCAGCGTCACACGGCCGGCGCTGGCTGTCACCACCGGGCCCAGGCTGTGTGCCTGGCAGCTGCTGCTCTCCCCCTGCCCAGCTGGGCTGAGCATGGACCGTGGTGCAGGAGGGGGAGCAAAAGTGTCCCCGGGGACACTTGAGTGCTCCCCATCTGCATGCCCAGAGGAGAAGGGTGCTCTGCAGCCACCCGTTTCTAGGGAATCTGCTGGGTCTGCAGGCAGCTTCTCCTGAGGGCACAGGCGTCTGCACCATCTCTGCCCATCAGTGCTGGTGGGCCAGCCTGGCAGCTCCCTGCATATCAGGGAGGATGCTCTGGTGGGTGGCTGTATGATCTGCCAGCTGAGGGTGGCCATGGGACAGGCCCTGGAGCCGGCACTGGGTTTGCTGGCAGCAAAGGTCTGGTCTCACCAGGAGAGGTGAGCCCCTGTGTCTGCTCTCAGAGCAGGGACCTCCCCAGCTCCACACAGACCTTCAGATTAGCCCCTGGGGTCTTCCCACAGAATGCAGTGTTTGCTCCTCCTCACTCAGGTGCTGAGGGTGTTTTGGGACAAACCAGCTCTTTTCTGGAGTTTCTCCTGGCCCCTGAGCATGGAGCTGTGGTCTGTGCAAAGCACTTGGGTTTCTCCTGGGTCTCACAGCCATCTCCTGGTCCAGGCTGAAGCTGTGTGTGTGTTCCCCAAGGAGCATCCCACCAAGTGCCGTGCTCCCAGAGCTCTGGCCTTGCAGTGGGTACTTTCCCACTGGAGCAGCAGGTCAGCATGAGGGTGGAGTAGGGGTCTCTCTCCATCACTGTTTGTGCTTAGCCTCCCTAGGACCTGCCAAAGCAGAGGCTGGCTGTGCCTGGCAGGTCCCTGCCCCAGCCTTCTCCCGTAGGCTGAGGTGCCCCTGGCTCTCAGCTGTCAGGGCATGTGAGCCCCCAAACACCTGCTGACATGCACATGAGGTCACTCCTTGCACATCAGCACATGCAAAGATCCATCAGGGCCATTGAACGGGGTCTGGGACCCTGTGTGGCTGCTGTTCTGCCTCTCCTGCCCCCCAGCTGATGTTCCCCAGCTCCGTCGCCCAGAGGAGGGAAAGCCAGGAAATCCCATCCTGAGGGCTACCTCTCCGTGGATGTGAGAGGTCTTGTTCAAAGTGCCCAAGTGCAGGACACAGCTCTGTCCCCAGGGCATTTTCCCTGAGGTCCCTTGGTCTGAAGGGCAGTGTTGGGGTGGAGGTGTAGGGGGCACAAGGCCACCCACCCTCCCTCCCTCCTCCTCTCTTCTCTTAGAGCACATTTGGGTGCTCAGCCCTGCAGAGCTCTACCTCTCTCCCTTGTTCTCCTGCAGCCTGCCCAGGCTAAAAGAGATTTATTATCCCCCAGCACCAGGCAGACACACGGGCAAACAGCTTCCAGCCTTGCAGGGTTTCCTTCCTTCTCCATCAGGTGCCAGTTAATGGTTAACTTGCAGGCCTTTTCCTCCTGGCAAACTGGGAGCCCTTCAACATTGTCTTTCACCTCTTGGTTAAAGAAAAGCCAAGAGCCAGTTTGTACCTGGCGAACTTCTCCCCATGCCAGGTGGAACCAGTGCCAGCTCTGCAGATGGCTCCATGTGGGTGCAGCAGCAGAAGGGCAGGGCAGCGCTTCTAGCACCGGCCGCAGAGGGTTGAGGGGGAGGGGGCTGGTTTCACTTGGGGGATGTGGAAGGTTAGTCCAATGGAGAGCTATGTACACAGCTGAGGATGTGGGGGTGTGCAGCAACCTGGCCATTTGCCATGGGGAGAAGGGCTACCATCTTTGGGCTGGAAATCAACATCCTGACCTGCTTCACCAGGGGCAGAGCAGGAATGGGGTGGTGCTCTGGTGTATGCAGGGGACCCTCAAGCCCTTTGCCATTAGACACGCAAGGCTCCCAGGTGGTTGGTGCTAAGGCATGATGGGGTGTAGGGGGTTCCCCAACAGCTTCCCTCATCCTGGAGGAAAGATGGGGGCACAGGTTTTTCCACTCCCCATCTCTGAAGGCAGAGCTGCTTCCCCACAAGCCCAGACCTCTGAAAGGTCAAACTCTCTTTGTTGCCATGCAGAGAGGTAGAACATTTTGCCATCTTCTTTCACTTTGCCATTTTGCTTGGGTTTCACTGATGGCTGGGTTAACTTAGTGAGGTTCAACACTGCCAAGTGTCAGGTGTTGCACTTGGGCCGGAGGAATCCCAGCCATAGAAACAGACTGGGAGAAGAGCTCCTGGAGAGCAGCCCTGAGGAGAAGGACTTGGGGATTCTGGTAGGTGAGAAACTTAACATGAGCCAGCAGTGGCTCTTGCAGCTCGGAAGGGCGATGGGATCCTGGGCTCCACCAGCAGAGGGGTGGCAGCAGGGACAGGGAGGGGATTGTCCCTCTCTGCTCTGCCCTCGGGAGGCCCCAGCTGGAGTCCTGTGTCCAGAGCTGGGGCCCCAATACAAGAAAGATGTGGGACTGTTGGGGAGGGGTCAGAGGAGCCACGGAGATGATCAGAGGGCTGGAGCAGCTCCCCTATGGAGAGAGGCTGAGGGAGCTGGGCTGGGTCAGCCTGGAGAAGAGAAGGCTGCGGGGGGACCTCATTGCAGCCTGCCAGTCCCTGAAGGGAGCAGAGGAACAGGAGGGGAATCAGCTTGTTCAAAGGGCAGAGACTGGCAGGACAAGGGGGATGGAGTGAAGCTGGAGGAGGGAAGGGTTAGATTAGATCTTAGAGGGAAGTTCTTTGCAGAGAGAGTGGTGAGGGGCTGGAAGAGGCTGCCCAGAGAGGGGGTGGGTGCCCCATCCCTGGGGGTGTTGAAGGCCAGGTTGGATGGGGCCCTGGGCAACCTTGTGTAGCTCCAGGCCTGGAGGTTGGTGTCCCTGCCTGTGGCAGGGGGTTGGAGCTCTGTGATCCTTGGGGTCCCTTCCAACCCAGACCAGGCTGGGATTCTAGGATTCTATGATTCACAGACCAGCAGCACGTCAGGACCCTGGAGCAGAGCGAGCAGGGCTGCCCTTTGGTGTGAGCAGCCCCACACCTCGACCTCTCCCTTTGGGCTGGTGCATTCAAGTGCTGCTTGGCTTCTGGTCTGTGCCAGGATGGGAACAGCAAACAGGCAAAGAGGCTTCGCGCTTGGGTTGGTAAATTTTCATGGCAATTTAGCAAGGCTGGTTGAGAGTCATTTTCCAGCTAATTTCAGTCCCTCTGAGCTGCTCCTGGGCTGCAGGGCCTGGGCTGCAAATGCGACAGCGGGGAGCTGGCTGCTCGCGGCCTGGAGCCTTCTCATGGAGAAAAGCTGAGCTGGGAAATGCTGTTATCAGCATTTGATAAGAGGGGATAAGGCTAATTTTGGCCCTACAATATTTCCTTAATAATAATGATCAGATCATATTTATTTCACCAATTACAGCTGCAGAGGGCTCATGCAGCTAGGGAAAATCCACCTCCCTGCCCGAGGCAGAGGCCTGCGTGGCTCATGGCCCACTGACGTGGCTTCTTCAAGGCAGCTCTCCCTCTGAAGGATAAACCAGCACCTACCTGTTAGAAACTGGGCCCCGTTCTCCTATGGGGAGCCTGTCCTTGCTGTCCCCATGGCATGTGCAGGAGGCAACAGCCTCGTGGATCCCACATCTGGTGAAGGACCAGAGTCCTGCCAGCCCCTCAGAGGCGTCTGGCTCTTGCCCTTGCAGGAAGCAGGAGGTGGGACTGGCTCTGCCCCAGCACCCAGTGTGGCTTGTGCTCAAGGTCTGACATTTGGAGTGGCGTTTCTGAGGATGCTTGCAAGGGGCTTTCACCAGAAAATGTCCCTCACAGGGCATCAGGTCCAGTCAGGCACAGGCATCCCACCCTGCACTTGATCTCCGAGTGCCCCTGAAGCGCAGGGTTGTGTGGTGGGACCTGCCATGGCACCCCCACACATGCACCAGGGCGTGATCATTGCTTGCAGACCTTGGCAGCCCACATTTCTCATCCAGCATGTGTGGCCTGAAGGCTCAGCAGGACACGGGGTAGAGCACGTATGTCTCCACAGTGGGGATGCTGGAGCTGCTGCCAAGGAGCTCGTGTTTCAGGGGCATGGACAGACCTGCAGTGCCTTCACAGGGCATATTCCTACACTCTGCAGCAACGACCAGAGTCTTCCAGCCTCACAGCTCTGCATAGCACAGCCCTTGACTCAATGCAGCTCACTGCCTGCTTTCCATAGCAGCAAGTGTTGACCTTTCTCCTCTGCCCAAACAAATGAGTGTGTCCGCAGGGCTCTTGGAGCTGTGAGCGATGCCAGCCCGATGCCAGCCTGTGCTGGTGGGTGGACAGGGACAGTGAAGAGCCAGGTGGTGCTGTGGAGGAGTGCATCAGCCTCCTTTGTCTAGGTCTCATTGGGGTGCTGGGCAATTTGTCAGGCAGAAGGATCAGTGCACGGCGCTGAGCTGGTGCAGCCGCCCGCAGTGGTGCCCGGACACTGGCACTGGTGCATGGGCAACGCTGGCACTGGTGCTTCTGCCACATGGGTGGACAAAAAGGCAAGGGCTGAAAATGTGTCTTCTGTGCACAGCACCAAAGCTGAGGGGGCAGGATGAATTCCCCAATGCTCCCACAAGCCAGCACAACTGGTTTCCCCAGGAGGAAATCACAAGCACCTCTGTGTTGGTGCTAATGTCTCAGGCCCAGGTCTCTCATATAGATATAGATATAGATATAGATATAGATATATTTCAGCCTCAAATTTGACTGATGCCAGCGATTTGGACTCATCCATGTGTCAGTGCAACGCCTGCCAGTGCTGCCGCTCATGAAGGCCATTAACCATCACCTTCCTGTACCCAGCACCAAAGGAAAGAAGCTGCCACCTGCACCCGTCCCCTCTGGGACAGGGAAAGGAGAGCATATGTGGTGAGAATGATGAGGGCCCATGCATGGATCCTGCTAGGGTGTTTCTTGCTGGGTACACCCCAAGGGAGGGGATGGGGACCTGCTGTTTTGCCTGATGTGGCTGACACCCCTCCAACGCTGGCTTTGTGCGAGGAGTGGAGCCACCCTGAGCCCAGCTGGCCATGGGCACTGGGGATGCCCAGCACTTTTTTTGTTGTGAAAGACAAGAGCGTGTCCCCAAAAGCACCTAGCTGCCAGCCCTCAGCATCTGCTGGTGGTCCCCATGCCAGACGGGTGCAGCAGCAGCTCTGCCACCCCGCTGGGTTCCTCACCAGATGCCAGCATCTCAGAGGGCCTGATCCAGACCAGTGCAAATACCCACATCTATCACATGGCATGCGTGGGCACCGGCTGTCCCCATGCATGGACCCTGCTTTCCTCCTCCCTGAGCCTGTGCTTGGCCCCCATCACGTGGGGCTGGCATGGGGGAAGCTTCCGGTAAGCCCCTCACCATCTGCTAAGGGTTGAGCAAGACCATAGCAATCATGGGAACCCTGGCCAGGGAGCAGAGCTGGCAGGGGGACAAGCTGCCCCCCAGGTCCCTGTCCCTCCTCACCACTTCCAGTCACATTAACGGCTTCAGCTGAAGCTGGCAGAGGGCTGGAGGTTGCAGCAATGCAAATAGAGACCCTGAAAAGAGGACCCCACTTTCATGCCCAATCCTGTGCCACTGGGAGAGGCTCCAGCTGGGTCCTGGACACCCCTGTCAGGGGCTGGCTGTGCACAGATCTTTATTTTCCAAATATTATTCCTGACCCTGTATGTGAAGAGGAATAACAAGGCTGACATCTCATTGTGTGCTACTGCCAGGGTGCCTGGGCTGGGTAAATTGGCTGTGGAGGTGTCTGAAGCGCTCTCACAGCACGGGGGGTGGGAGCTGAGCCCTGGCAGCCCCACGGCCACAGTGGGGGGACTGTTCCCTGCTCTCTGTGCCCTTGGCCACAGGGTCAGGGGCAGCTTGTGCCAGAAGCTGCAGTGGAGGTTGCTCGGAGTCCAGGGAGGCAGGAATCTGAGACCGATAGAACAGGGTTTGTTTCCCCAGCTGAGGCTTCTCATCAGCTCAGCTGCAGGCTTGCGTTCCCACGCCTCGCTGGGGTGGCATCCCCCAGGAAGATGCTCTTCTCATCCCATGGCATTCGTGGGCTGGATGCCAAAGGTCCTGTGTCCTCACTGGAGCCTCACTGAAGACCCTATGACCCTTCTTGTGCAGCTTGTGGGACTGGGCCTGCGCAGAGAGCTACCCCCAGCCAGGGCTGCAAAGGAGAACTCAGCAAGACCCTGGAGCATCGATCGTGCCCTGCAAGGGGCTGGGGCAGACACATTTGGGGAGAGGGTGAGCCAGTGCCTTTCCAGGGCCAGCACTGCTGAGGAGCCACCTCTGGGCCAGGCTCTGGGATGCCCAGGCCTGGTGCAGCAGTGGGGAGTCGATGACACAGCACGGTACCAGCCCCACATGTCCAGGAGCCTGTGGCTCAGGGACCCAGGAGGGTGCAGACCTCCCGGCATCAGCCTGCCCATGGGTGGTCTCACGGTCCCAGGCTGTGTGGAGAGAGCTAGGCACAGGGAAAGAGAGGAGCTGCTCCCCAGGTTCTGACAGCAGTTTGGCCCCAGCTGGGGCTGGGTGATGCTCGGGTCCCCATGCCACCCTCCCACCCAGGGGCACAGCCAGCAGAGGTGGGACTGTGCAAGCCTATCACCGGGCATCGGCTAATAACCCTCTCTAGGAGAGGCCTGTGATCTAGCAACACTGGCTCAGGCTCTGATTATGAGCTTCTCCCAGGCTGGCAGATGCTTCTGGCCAACACACCCAGTAGTGAGGGACGGCCTGGGCACCTTCCTGAGGGAGGAAGTGGGGTGAACTGCACAGCGCTGGGCAGCCATCAGGTTTGTGGGGCAATACTGGGACACAGTTCACAGGATCCCCCATCAAGGGGTTAGGTCATGTGGGAGCAAGCCCTGTGCCCCAGGGCAGGACAAGCCTGAGACTGAACCAGCTGGAGAGGGCAGCAAGGAGACGGGCACTTCCCCATTTTGGGAAGCTGGAGTGGGCCACAGGTTCGGACCCTACGGCACCACCTCCCCCAGCAGCGCTGGCCCAGCCTTTGCCCTGGGTCTCTGTGGAAATCTGCCAGCTGGGGGTAGGGGGTTGCTGGTGTCTGGGCAGGACACTTGCTGTGCTGCAATGGGCCAGGGTGATCAGGCTCTGTGCAAGCTCTGTTGGTGGCCAGGACAGGCAGGAGAGCAGATGTGGGGAGTGCTGCCAGGGGCAGGCAGGTCTGCAGGGGGCACGAGCCCTCCCTCCCCTTTGGGGGAGCCACCCACGAGGGTCCAGCCAGCCATCAGCAGCTGCCCTGCCTGCAGCGGCTGGTTGAGCGATGCAGGGAGCAGGCAAAGCTCCTTGTTTCCAGCACCAGCAATTTCTCACCTGGCAGTGCCACTGAAACCTGTGATCCACCCTGTGATCACAGGCTCCCTGGGGTCTCTGACTCTCTCCTGCTGCTTAATTAGTTGTCAGGGAGCAGCTCTCCTGTCCCAGGAGCTGCAGAGCTCAAGTTTCCTTCAGAGATGGACCAAAGGCTGATACTCCTGAGGACTGGGACAAAGCAGTGAGAACTCAGCATCCCAGAGACTCCCTTGGGTCCAGTGGGGAGTGGCTTAGGTGCCCACCAAGGAGACAGCTTGCCCTGCCTGCCCCATGAGACCTGGGTTACACGCACAAGACTGGGCAAAGCCAGCCTCAGCCCAAACTTGCCCATGGAGCACAGTAAGCCCTTGTCGTGCCTTCAGCAGATCCCACGTCAGGACAGTGAGCGGCACAGGCTGGGAGCTGAGGAGCGAAGGGGGCTCCAGCTGCAGCAGCCATCTCCCCATCACCAGGCCCTGGTGATGCTCAGATCACCTCTCCTGCCTGATGGAAACCGCCCCAGTGCCAAGGCATCACTGCTGCCCCACAGATGATCAGCAGCGTGGTGGTGGCTGTAGGGAGAAGGCAGGAGACTGGTCTCTTTTTATCCAGGGGAGGCTGCAGCACCCTCCAGCTACACTTGGAGCACTGAGATCTGCTGCTGGTCCCTCCGATGGCTCCACAGGAATTCCTGGCACGTACTCTGGGGTCTTTGGCAGGAGATGGGCACCATGTGGATCCTACATCCAAACCCACAGGTACCTTGCCAGACCTCAGTCCAGAGTGTTTAGGACCAAGTGTGGCTTTAGCTGAGGTTTTGCAAGCTGTTCAGCCTTTCCCACACGCTGATCCCAGGGACTGAGTCCTCTTCTCTGTCCCTGGCACGTACTTGCAGCACAGCCCTGGCGAAAATGTCACTCCTCCTGAACAGATGCTTGGGTTGCTCTGGATCCTCTCTTGATTTGCTTTCTGCCATTCTAGACTTCAGTGTTCATGTTTTCCTGCCTTTGCTGTGCCCAGAAGTGTTGGAAACTCAGATTTCCACACAGTCACCTGGCTCCATGAGCTGGGATGCTGACTGGGAACCTGAAATCCACAACAGATGGGTGGAGCACACAAAAATGGGGTGTTTCCTTTGTGCCTGGTATTCTTAACTGAAAAATTCATAGGGTCTCAAAATGCTTGCACTGAGAAATACAATAGCTTGGGCAGTACAACGTCAGGTTCCTGGGCAGAAAGACCTTTTCCTGCTGGTGCTGCTGGCTAGGTCAGCCCTCCTGCTCCCACACTGTGATTAATACTGCACCCTCTTCTGTGCCTCCCCAAAGCAGAGCCATTTAGGATAGTTAGTGATAAGGAGCATCACAGAGCCCCAGACTGGTCTGGGTGGGAAAGGCCCTCATAGCTCCCCCCAGTGCCCCCCTGCCATGGGCAGGACACACCCCCAGCCCAGGGTGCCCAAGCCCCATCCAACCCGGCCCTGAACCCTGCCAGGGATCCCAGGGCACCCTGTGCCAGGGCCTCCCCCTCCCCACGAAGGATTTCTGCCTCCCAGCCCCTCTCCATCCCCCTCCTGCAGCTGAAGGCCGTTCCCCTGGGCCTGGCCCTCCCTGCCCTGGGCACCAGCCCCTCTCCAGCTCTCCTGGAGCCCCTCGAGGGACGGGAAGGGGCTTGGAGCTCTCCCCAGCAGCAGCCTTCTCTTCTCTGGGCTGAGCCAGCCCAGCTCTCCCAGCCTGGCTCCAGAGCAGAGGGGCTCCAGCCCTCCCATCATCTCCGTGGCTCCTGGGGACTGGCTCCCACAGCTCCGTGTCCCCCTTGTCCTGGGGACCCCCGAGCTGGAGGCAGCGCTGCTGGGGGGTCTGTGTCCCAGAGCAGAGGGGCAGGATCCCCCTTTCCCAGCCCTGCCAGTCCCACTGCTGGGGATGCAGCCCAGGACATGGGGGGCTTTGGGGGCTGCCAGCACACAGTGCCGGGTCACGTTGAGCTTCTCACCCACCAACAGCCCCAAGTCCTTCTCCTCAGAGCTGCTCTCCATCCGTTCTCCCCCCAGCCTGTAGTGGTGCACCTTTCGACCAAGGGCAGCCAAGGGACACAGGAGCCATGTGGAGGCCGAGGTGCCTTGTTGGGGGGTGCTGCCCTATCCACCTCAGAGCAGTGACGTTAGCAGAGGGGGTTGAAGCAGCCAACGTGACTGCTCCTGGTCTTTCCCCTCTTCCTCTCTCTTTGGTGCCATGGGTTCCTGCCAGGGCTCTCAGCTGATCTCCATGGGGCTGGCTGGTGTCAGACTCATCTTCATTCCACCCCTGCCATCCTGAATCTGGCAGTTAATTAAGCTGTCAGAGCCTTCCCGCTAATCAGAGCATGTCAGACCCGTGCCAGGGGCTCCCCTCAGGAGAAGTGTACTTGCCTGGCAGTGTCAGGATCGAAAGGGGCCGGATATCCCACAGCTCTGCCTGTCCCCACTCCAGGGCACAGCCTCCAGCCCGCTGTGCGCCCACCCAGGATGGGACTGATGCTCTCCAGGGACTCTCCAGGGCTGCCCTCCCGTGCATGGAGCAGGATGTGCAGAGGGCGCTGGCGATGCAGCTGGGAGCAGGACCTGGCCAGCCTTCCCTTCTCCCCCATCGTAGGGCAGGAGCAACCCACAGCCAGCGTCATCACTCTCCTGGCTGGTGGCTCCTGACTCCAGGGCTGACCCACCGAGCCACCCACAGCCCCACAGCCCTGCTGAGATGGCCACAGCACGAGTGCTTTCTGCAGTCTCTTTGCCTCTGTTGGGTGACTTGAAACAACCCACGTCCTGACCTGGGGCTCAGGCTCCCCGACTGTACAACAGGCAAATTTTCCTTCCTTCCTGTCTCTGGGGGATGCTGTGATTCTTTCCACCACAATTCTCCAACCCCAGGAAGGTGTGGAGGTAGAACGTGTCCTAACCCTTCCATGGGTCCTTCATCTCCACGATTTAAATTTTAAAAATGCTTTTCCTGCCCCTTTTATTCCCAGTTCTCTGCTGTGTGCAGCTACCTGAAGTTCTGCCCAACTGCATGAAGGTCAGCATGCATGGACTGCACTGGGAGGCAGAGGCTAAAGGCAGTGGGAAGGAAGCTCTGCCCCCAAATCTTCAGGGGTGCAGACATGCAGGGATGGTGCGGGCTTGATCTGACGTCTCTGATGATATCACAGTCCCTGAGCCTCCTTGGAGTTTTGGATCCCAAACAGCCTGGAGGAAGATGACACCGTGAGCTGGAAATGTCTCCTCTGGATGGAAACTTTTGCCTGGAGCTCCTGAAGGTGACTAGTCCCAAGTTCACCACTGAGTTGCCATCACCTAGCACATGTGAAGGGCAGCAAGGAGCTCTGCACCAGGAGAGTGCTGGTTCTCCTGTGGAGTGGCTACTTCTTCAAGCCCACCTCAGCCCGGGGTACCCCCAGGCCTTCCCCACGGGCATGACTCTGCTGAGGGGGATGGAGCTGAGGAGCACATAGGGAGCGTCTCAGTAATCCCAGCTGGCAGCCAGCTCCCTGAGCTGCACAAAGGCCCTTTTCATGCCCTGCATAAACAAGTGAGAGGCATGAAAGGTTGTTATCGCAGAGCATCAGCACCAGCAGCAGCTCCGGCGGGGCGGGGTGGGGGGGGGGGACGGGGGACGGGGAGGGGGGTTCTCAAAATAGCCTCCTCCCCAAAACACACTGACATGGGTGTTTTCCGTGCTGCTGGGCTTTATGCAACAAAGGGTTTGGGTGCACCCAGCTCCTCTGCTGAAGCCTTCAGCCTGGGGGCTGGGTGATGGGCAGGAGCTCCAGCCTGTGGCTCCTGTGGGGAAGGGCAGAGCATGGTGAGCACACACGTGTGTGTGGCACGAGTGCATGTTGTGTTCTCCTCCTGATGGAACCTGGGAAGGGCGTGACTATGCTTCAGCTGTCACTGCTTCTCTGGGTTGGTTAAGTCTGATCAAGAGGACTTTGTGATGATCATTAATAACCACGCTGTGCTCCCCTGAGGCTGGCACTGCGGGTTTGCTCTGTGCTTCCAAGGGGGAGCTCTGAGAGCTCCAAGGAGCTCTTCCTTGGAGGAAACTTCCTCTTCATAGCTGCCCCTATGAAGCTGGACCCATAGTGGCATCCAAAGCTCATCTATCTTCTCCAAGGGAGAGCAGATTTCCATGTACAAATTCCCTCCAGGGTCCCAACTGGAGGATGCATCGATCCTCTTCACTTTCTATCCCGTAAAGCCAGGCCAGAGCTGCCACCGAGTTAAAGTGTAAGGGGAAAACTTGCTGGAATAGAAGAGTTTGGAGGCTCTCAGGGAGGTCACAGAATCCCAGAATCACAGGGTTGGAAAAGCCTTTTAAGCCCTTTGAGTCCAACCGTCCCTGTCCTGTGCTGACCCCCATCCCTGAGCACCTCATCTCCCCTCTGTTAAACACACCCAGGGGGGTGACTCAGCCCCTCCCTGGGCAGCCTGTGCCACAGCCCCACAACTCTGCCAGGGAAGAACTTTGCCCTCCCAGCTGAGCTGACCCTGCCCTGGCACAGCTTGAGCCCATTGCCCCTTGTCCCATCTCCTGTCCCCTGGCTGCAGAGACCAGCGCCCACCTCTCTGCACCCTCCTGGCAGGGCAGGGCAGGTGGGGAGAAGGTCTCCCCTCAGCCTCCTCAGCTGTTTTGCAGTTCTCTTATCACTGAGCAAATCCCTGCACGCTTCCCATCTCAGTTGGGTGGCTTCCAACACTCAAACACCTGCAGCAGGGTTTACCCAGACAAGTCCTATTCTAATCCAGAGCATGATGCTGAAATGTTCTATGATAAGGCAGTTCCAGTGCTTAAAGCAACCAACTTTTCTGGGGATGCTTTGATACCTCAGAAGAAATAAATGAAAAAACACCAGCTCCTTTAAATGTCCTTAAATTCTTTACATTTTCACTTAAGGTCCCAAAAGCCTTGTAAAGTTTACGCTTCCTCAGTAGTTTTGGGGGGAGAGGGGGGAGGGATAAATTATCTTGCTGTCCCCTCTCTGCCACCCACCTGCAAAGCGTGGCCAGAGCAGGCATCTCCATCACCCCCACCCAACAAGAACCCAACAGGGATGTGATGTGAGAAACCTCATTTCCCTGTGACTCCACAACCAGGAGAGGCTCCAGCACGCGGTGAGGTGATCAGCAGCTCCTAGGTGATTATTTTGCAAATTAAGCTCTTTCCAGTGAGCAGAGGGATCTGCATGGCTTCATGTTCTGTCTCCAGTGCTGTTGAAGGGGTTGGGGTGTTAGTTGGTTAGGGTGTAACTGGAAGCCAGTTCAGGCTGGGCTGTTTGCACCATTGCGAGAAGGGGAGTGAAGGGTTCATTGCAGGACTTTTCCATCCTCTTCTGCTGGCTTCTCAAGGGGACTGCTCCCTGTGGTGGGCACTGGGGAGATAAACCAAGGTTATTTGTGCTAATATCTCTGCCAGTGTGGTCAGCCAATGACTTATTTGACCCAAATTCACTTAAAAGTGGATTTAGCGTCAACATTTCCTAGATTTTCTGTTAGGGAATGGCAGGAGCTGAGCCACTGAGGAGAAATCGCCCTTTCCTTGGACCTGAAAGATGAAAGCAAAGTGACAATCCTCAGGACACTGCACAGAGCTCCAGTTCCAATTATTCTTGCAACAATACAGTGCAACTGTTCCCTTGTACAAGTAAGTTCCCTCCCAGGTCAGTGCAGCGTGACGTGGAGATGACATCCCTTGCAGCCCAGCCACCCTGCAGCGAGGTAAAGCACCTAGTCAGCATCACCCTCTAAGGATAAGCAGTGGCAGAGGGCCAGAGGTGAAAACCATGCCTGCAAGGGGACTCTGAGCAGCCAGCTGAAATGACTTTTATTCGTAAATGAATTCCCTCCCTCAAGCTTCCCCCCACACACACACCCCCCAAGATGTTCCTGCTATTTACCCAACCTTCCAGCTGGGCTTCTGGGAGGCACAAAGAGGCAGGACCTGCCGGAGTTTGTACAGTGAGTCAACAGCTCAGCAGGGGATTAGAGCCCACAATCCCGCTGGCATCGCTGCCTTGGCTCCAACCACCCGAGCGTGCAGCCGGCTCGCTCCCCGTTCTCTCTGCTGGCATGTGGTTTGTCAGGGAAAAGCCTCGGTGAGCCTGAGAAAGGAGCTGTAAGAGACCACCCCAGTGCTTCGTCCCAGTCGTGGCGGTGCAGGGGTCAGGCGTGAGTGGGAAGGGGGGATTCCTGAAGGATGCTGGAGAGGAAGGTGAGGAGCAGCACCCGGCGGCAGCTGGCGCTGAGCCTTGGCACCCACTGCTGCCAGCCAGGTGACCGAGTGCTGCTGCGCCATGACGAGCTGCCCCAGGCCAGCCCTGGCTGGTGGGGGACAAGCAGAGGTGGATGGGTCAGACCTTCCCTCCCGGGAAGAGTTGCCAAGTCCCCCCTCGCCACTGCAGACCTGCCCTTCCTGGGGCCCTGCGTGGAGCTGACTCCAGAGGACCGACGCTGCCTCTCACAGCAGATGTGCTGGTAGGTAACAGGGCAGAGCACAGGCCCTGGGGCACCATCCAGGGGCAAACACAACTCAGAGCCCTCCATGACACAGTGAGTGCTGGTGGGTTTGGGTACCAAGTCAGGACTCGCCACATGGGAGTAGGAAACCAGACCCCATGCTGACCTGGGGGGGTGGGGGGGGGGAGCAGCCCCTCTGCCCTTTGCTCCTCAGCATCCACGGGGCAAAGAGGGGAGTGGGCAGTGCATCTCTAGTCTCATCCCTCCTGTTGATGAGCAGCAGTCTGACATCTCCAGAGGTTTCCATGCAGTGGCCCGTGCAGCCATGCCATGTACCCAGCACATCCCCGCTGTGGGTGAACATGTGCGTGGTGGAACAACCACCCCCCTCCACCCCCCTTTTCATCTGCATCTCCTGGGGAGGGCTGCTTGCCCCGCCACACCCAGAATACACCAGTCGGATCACCGGATGATGTGGAGATCTCCGGGGACCGGCTCACGGGTGTGCAGCACAAACACGGCACCCAGAGCTCCGGGGCTGTGGGCAGTGGGCGGGCAGCCCCCCGATGCTCCAAGGGGGATCAGCCGCCCCCCGGGAGAGCTGCAAAACCCGCTGACAAGTCCCACGGAGACAAAGCTCCTGCCTCGCCCGAGGGACCCTCAGCCGCGGCTGCAGCTCCCCGCGGGGAGGTGGGGGGGCCGAGCGGGGGCTTTGGGGAGCAGCAGTGCAGGCTGCGAGGGGCCGCCGAGAGACCGGGCTCCTCCGCGGGACGCTGCGTGGAAACAGCCGCGGAACCCCCCCTGTGCTGCCGGCAGCGAACGCAAACCGGGACACCCGGGGGGTGTGTGCGTGTCCGTGTGTCCGTCCATCCCGCGCTACCCGCCCCTCCCGCTGCGGGCGGTGGCGCGGAGCTCCCGCAGCCCACGGCGCGGCCCGTGGGGGCGGCTCCCACGCAACGCAACGCGGGGCGGGACGTGGAGCGGCCTCTCCCCCTCCGCAGCGCCCCTCCCCGCCCCTCCCCTCCCCTCCCCGCGCTGCGCTGCGCTGCGCTCCCGCCGCACGGCGGGCAGGCAGGCGGCGGGCAGGCGGCTGCGGCGTGGGGCCGCGCCCGGGAGGCGGCGGCGGCGGCGGCGGAGGAACGGGCTGAGCCGAGGTGAGCGCCCGGGGGAGCCGGGGGATGGCGGAGGCGCGGGGCTGGAGGGCGCCGGCAGCCCGCGATGCGCCGCCTGCGAGGCAGAGGCCCTGCCCGCAGCCCTGCCCGCAGCCCTGCCCGCAGCCCTGCCCGCAGCCCTGCCCGCAGCCCTGCCCGCCTCTGCCTCGCAGGCGGCGCAGCCCCACCGCCCAGAAAGGTTTTTCCAAGCCGGGCCTCTCCTTCTCGGCAGCGGTGGTGAAGGAGGGAGGGGAGGAAGGGGGGCGGGTGGGCAGCGCATCCCGCGTTGTGCCCGGCCTCCCCTCCCTGCTCGCCGTGCGGGGCGGGGTGGCGATGTCGGGGCGCGGCTCCCCGCGGGGGTCCAGCGGGATACGGGGAGGGTGTGTGTGTGTGTGTGTGTGTGTAGGGAGGGGGAAAGGGTGCGATGGGGCACCCGCGAAGAGGCAGAGCGGGGAAGAAGCAGCAGCGCGGGAGGGATCCCGTCCTTCCGCCGGGATGAGCCAGCCCCCCCGGGGGCCGTAGCGCCCAGCCGTGGGGTTGCTGTATCGGCGCTTGGCGGCCGGGCGGCGGTTTCAGGGAGACGATTTACATTCGAGAGAGAATGCGGAGAGAGCCAGGAACAACTTGGAATGGGTCCTCGCATATTTCTGCGGTTATTTTTGGAGTATCGTCATATGGCGGGAGGTGGGCTCTGAGGTATCCTCCAGCTCAGCGTTTTCTGCCGTGACTGGTTCCTCGGGAGATTGTACGAGCAGACCTGCACGGCCCTTCCCTCCGCCGCTGCCTTCCCTGTAAACCTCTGTTTCTCTCTCTTGCTGTTCCTGCAGCGGTATTGTTTCCCCCTGGCGTGCCCAGCCTTCGTCGTGTGATAGTGGGGACCCTTCTGTGGCCAAACAATGGTCTGGGTGTGCGGGGCTGGCTATTCCCGGTGTGCAGGAGCAGGCGATGGCAAAGCTCTGCTTGATTCAGCTGTAGATGGTGTGAGGTGACTCCTGATCAGCCCCGTCTCCACCGCCGGGGATGAGGTGTGGCATCCCTAGTGAGACCAGCCCATGCATCAGTCTCCTTCCCGCACCGAGCCCTCGCTTTCCCTCCAGCTCTCTCCTGCTAGGCTTGTCCATAGTGCTGTTGGCTCCAAACAGCTTGAGGTGCAGGAAGGACATTGTTCCTAAGGTCTGCCCCTTGGGGCTGCCTCGCAGGCAGATCTCCGCATCCTTTGCAGCCCACTGGAGGACCCTGCACAGCTCAGATGCCTTTGACCGTGGCTGTGCTGGCTGGAGAGCTGTGCTGGTGGCCTTCAGGTGCATGCCTGTGTCGCTGCCAAGCAAGTTTGGAGCTGGGGGAAGGCGGCGTTGGGGCGATGGTGCTTGCAAGAAGGGAATTACTCTTTAATTATGTTTTTTCAGAGTCCGGTTTGGTAGGCATGGAGCCTGTCTGCAGAGGCCTCCCTGGGGTGCTCAGAGCTTAGGTCTCCCCAGAGCCACGCTGCCAATTAAGACCCTAGTCTCTGCTGTGGGCAGAGACGCTGGGCAAGTTCTGGAAGCTGTGGCAGACCCTGGCTGTTGCAGCGTGTGGTGGGTCCTCAAGCACCTTCTTTCTGCTGGAGCATTAAGCAGGGGTAACCACCGTGTGTGGTGTGATAGGACCATGAGGTCTTGGTCTCTTGGGGGCTGCGAAGTGCTGCTCAGCCTGCAGCCCCTGCTGGCACCAGAGCATCGAGTCTCCCCTGTGCAGCATTGATTGCTCCAGCCGCAACTTCAGGTGGCAATGCAGTCACTAAGCCCAACGTCACCACACGCAGCGGAGCCCCAGGCTGCAGGGGTGCAGGGTGTTTTGGGGGGTGGGGGGTGCTACAGCCCTGGGCCAGCTGCAGAGCCTGTGTTTACACTGGCTTTAGCCGCAGGTGATGCGTTCCTCCCCTGCTCGTTTGGTTACTTGATGATGTTGGATCTAGAACTGTCCAGAATTTTAATTTTTACCAGAATTTTTGAGAAATCAGCCTTTTGCAACACTCTTGGGGGGAGGGGGGATGTTTTGTTTTGGAGGAGGCTTCTAAAAAGGGGGTTTGAAGACCAGTGTTGTAGTTCTGGTCAAAAAGTATGAGTGTATGTTGCGTTAAATGGGTGAAGGAATTTGGCAGAAAATACCCCCCTTGTGTTCCAGCTGGCCCTCAGATACCAGAGGGGCTGAGCACTCACTGCAAGGCTGATTTCTAAGCAGCAGTTACTCCACAGTGTAGAAGACAGCCCATCTTGGTGCCTTCCCTGGCCAGTGCTGTCATGGAGCTTGCTGTGTCCTCCTTGCCCGGGCTGCTGCCCCTGGTTAGGGGTGGCTGGGCTGGGGGGCTGGCTCGGCTGAAGAAGCCACTGCAGCATACAGAGGGAATCTTCAAATTCCATTTCCTTCCCCGCGGCAGCTGAGCTCCCCGTGAGCCCTGGGTGATGGACCTTGGTCCTGGCCAGGAGCTGGATCTCACCTTGACTTGAGGAATAACCCTCCACACGTGCTGCGGGCAGCAGGGAGCCCCTGTCCCGCGTGTAGCTCGTGTCCCTCTGTGCTGCTGCCTTCCTCCTCTTCCAGCACCTCTCATGGCTTCTGCTTTACTAGAGGAGGTCAGTCGGACCAGTCACGTGCCTGATTAATTTTTCCCCTTAAAAAAAACCAAACCCCAAAACAAACCAAACGACTTTCCCATAGCTAATTAGGATTTCTAAATTAGGAAGGCCTGGAGAATGACCTGTTGGGTAAAGGGCAGGGGGTGGGCTTGGCTGTTCCCAGGCTTTGCTCTGAGCTTCCTGCCCAGTCTCGCAGGCATCACTTGAGTGTCCTTTGCCTTAATTTTGTCTGGCTACGGACTCAGGGATATTTCCGAGCTGCCTTGGGCACAGTGTTACAGTGCCTGAGTGACAGCTGGGATACCGATGGGGAAGCAGGCGCGTGTGAGGAGATGGGCTGAGTACGGGCTTAAGCTTCGTGGCAGATCCGCGTGGGCGTCTGTAAGGCCTGTGTTTAGCTGTATAGTAGACTTTCATGTGGTGCCTGTCACTTGGAGGTCTGAGCCGAATCCGAAGCTCTGTTTTAAGCAGAGATGCAAAAAGAAGCAGTGTGGAAGGGCGGAGGTTCTGGAGTCCCTGCGTGCTGGGAGACGTGTGCGGCTACAAACACACGGCTCTTCAAACGGCATCTGAAAATGTGCTGGTGCTGAGGCTGTCACAGTGACGGCTGTGTGGCTTATTGTTTTGGGGAGAGCAGCCGGGTGGCTCTGAGTCAGCAGGTTGGGCATTGTCCCAGACGGGGGGATTGTGCCCTGTGAGGTTCTGTGGCACTGGGTTTGGGGGCTGGCCCTGCCTGTCACCTGCAGCGTGGGGTCTGAGCTCGCTGTTGGCTTGTGCTGTCTGCCACTCGAGCCTGGATGGCGTCGTACGTGTGTGCATGGGAGCTGGAGGGGACAGTGTCTCTCAGGAGCTCTACTCCAGCACCTGCCCTGTGCCATTTGGCTCTCTATGAAGTCGAGCATCGCTAGGCCAGCGAGGTAGCTTGCCAAGTGGACTGGTCTTCCTTGCACACATCACCTTGTCTGGGTGATGGAGATGGGAAACATGGTGGGAGGACATCTTTGTCCTTCAATGGGGACATATTGCAGTATTTCCTTGTGGCTGTGGATCCAACTTTCCTCTCCTCCATCCATCTTTCCTTGGGTGGAAGCCCATGGGTTGTCCAGGACCTAAGTGTACTCTGAAGAGAAGAGGAGGAGATCTGGGCAACCACAACTTCCACCGTAGAAGCACAGCTGCTTTTGGCAGCAGCGCTCCCATCTGCACAGTGTGATCCCAGTGTGGAACGGGATGTGGGGCCCAAGCTCCCTGGTTGTCCCTCATCTTGGATGAAAGTTGCTTCCTCTGCCCTGCCTTGCTCCAAGGAGGGGAACTGTTTGGGGGTGCACTGAGGTGTCCCCACGGAGCTGTGGGACTGTGTAGAAAGGGACAGTCGTTCCAGAGCCCTGCCTTTGGTACAGACACATCCTGTCTGTCCCTGGTGCACAGCTGAGGGTGCTCCGAATGGAAGCTGGGATTGGGCCCGTGCCCTGCCTGTTGTGTGTGGGTGCCCACCAGTGTGCTCACACACGCTCCCAAGTTTGCTGGCTGGGAGGATGGGAGTACCAGACAGACCCTTAAAGTCTGATGATAATGCTCTGGGAGAGGAACTTCTTTCCATCTCCTGCTGATGGTCTGTCTTTTGCCCCTCAGAGGTCAATACTGGCTCCACTGGGGTTTAGGAGTGCCCCAGGCTGGGGCTGGTGTCCAGGAGCAGCTGGCTCTGGGTAAGTAGCATCCCAGCTCTGATGTGATCACAGCACAGAGAGGAGACTGGGCTGACCCTATTGTGCTCAAAACATGAGGCAAATGAGGCTGAAGCTGCAAATCTGCAGTTGCCAGCAGGTCAGCAGTTTTACTCGGGCACTTGGCCTCTTGGTGGAGTTGAGGTGCGGTGGCAGTTTGGTATCCGCTCCATCCGCCTTTCAGAAACCAGCCTGCCTGCTGGGCCCTGCAGCCATCTCCCTGGGCTTTGCCATCCCTGACCCCTGCCCGGTCCTGAAGGCCGATGCTCCTTTGCAGGGGGCTGGCAGTGAGGTGGAAACCATGACTGCGCCCGTGTAAAACGCATCCTGTGCCGGAGGCGATGCTGAGAGGATTGAGAGCGCAGCCCTGCTGCCAGGTTCCACCCACCGGCTCCTTCCTCCCTCTGCTCCTACTAACCCACTGCCGGGGTCCCGCTCGCTGCCTGGCAGCGGAGTGGAGCTGTGTGCTGGCTGGTATCCTTCCCGAGTATCAGATGGAGAGGAAAACACAGGGTGGAGTCATCTCTGCACAAAGGAAATGGTGAGGTATCGTTTCTGCCATCGGTGGATTTTTTAGGTGGCTGGGGAGAGATTAAACAGGATCTTAACGCATTCACAGCCCCCTTCCCACCTCATTTCCCTGTGAATCTGGTGCTGTCATGGTATCTTTCAGAAGATATTTTTAGCTTTGCCTTGGCTTTTTTTCCACACCCCCCACCCCCCACCCCACCCCCCCACCTCGTATCTGGCTTTTGAAGGGAAACACGTTTCTAGGGGAGAACAGAACGAGCCATTTCACGAGCCGTTTTGTCATGGGCAGAAGGGCCGGGAAAGCTGAGTGTGCATTTTAAATGCCACGTTCCCCTTTGTAACCAGCTAATCGGACTGGTTGGGGTGAGCGCCAGCAGAGAGCGGGCCGGGCCTGGCCGGGCCGGGGCTAGGGCCGAGCAGGTGAGTGCCCTGGCAGGCTGTGGGGCAGCAGGGAAGGGGGGATGGACCTGCCTTTCGCATCCTCCTCCTACCCATCCACGCAGGACCATCACCCACATGAAGGGCTGCAGTGCTGGGAGCAGCACCCCTGAGTACAAGAGGAGGATTTAAATGGTTCAGATTTAGGCACACTGTCCATCTGGTGGCCTTTCTCCTGGCAGGAGTTTGTGCTGAGTGTGGGGTGGCACGGCCCCCAACAAGCTCTGCTTTGCTGCTGCTGGGGGCTGTGGCACAGGTCTGGGACCAGAAAAGCAGAGCTGTGTTACAGCCTAAGGGGTGGTCGTACAGCTGGGTCTGCTGCTTGCTATGGGAAGCAAGGGTACAAACCCAACATTGATGGTGAACTTTGGGGTGGGAAACTTCCAGCCTGAATTGTTCCTGGTGCTGCCTTTAGCAGATTGCCTGCAGGTCCCCATAGGTGAAGGTCCTGCAGAGTGAGGTGGCCAGATCAAAGGAAACCTCCTTGGAAGTCTGGTCTGGCTCTGGGCATACACACGCCTACGTGAGGCAGGAGGCAGTACCTGTCTGGAGAGGGCAACAGAGTGGGGAAGGGGCTGGAGCATGGGTCTGATGGGGAGCAGCTGAGGGAACGGGGGGATGTTTAGTCTGGGGAAGAGGAGGCTGAGGGGAGACCTGATCACTCTCTGCAGCTCCCTGGAAGGAGGGTGTAGTGAGGTGGGGGTTGGTCTCCTCTCTCAAGTAACTTGCACTAGGAAAAGAGGAAACATCCTCAAATTATACCAGAGCAGGTTTAGATTGGAGATTAGGAAAAATTTCTCCACCAAAAGAGTGGTCAGGTATTGGACCAGGCTGCCCAGGGAGGTGGTGGAGTCACCATCCCTGGAGGGCTTTAAAACACCGTGTAGCCCTGGCACTGCAGGGCATGGTTTAGTTGATGTGGTGGTGTTGGTCAGCCTTGATGATCTTAGAGGTTTTTTCCAACCTTAGGGATTCTCTGGTTCAATTCTACTCTCTGTGAACTCACTGGGGTGGTTCAGGGAATCCAGCAACGTGCTCTGGCAGTGTGACATGAGTAAATCCCTCTTGGTCCCCTTGGCCTCTCGTGTGACGTGTCTGTGAGAAATGCAGCTGACTTGGGGTGACTGTTGGGAGAACAGCAGGGCAGAGGGAGGGAGAATGCAGCTGTCCGCTCTGCGTTTTGGTGGCAACTTCCACCATTGCTGTAGGCCCACTGGGCTGCTTCCGTGCTGCCGCGACAGGCCCGGCCCAGCGCGGTGCTCCTGGCTGCAGCCACCCAGTCTGCACAGGCAGGACAACCTGGAAGGCCCATGGTGGTGTGGTTTGTGGTCATCTCCTGCTGAATGGTGGATAGGCTGTTCCTACTTGGCTTGCCAGAGCCGATGTGATCCCAGCACAGGGCGGAGCCGTGCACAAACCAGACCTCTCTCCAGCCGTGTTTTGAGCTGAGCTGCCCTGTTCATGTTCCTGCGCTGGCAGTTGTGTGGGGACAGGATGAATCCTTGTCCCCTTCCTTGTCCTTCACTGGACCTGTCAGCATTTTTACAATCTGCTGGCCTAGGTTCAGGTGAGCCGGGCTTGGCCTATGGCTCCCTCCTAACCATGGCCAGTGGTTGAGCCTGCCCACAGTACCGGTTGGGGTCTGCCCCTGCATGGACTGGAGCCTTTGGCTGTGCCATTGGTGTCCCCACAACTGCTTTCACACCCAGTGCTTGAGCTCACCCCGTCAGGGCCGGGCTGGCTGAGTGTGACTACGATGTTGTGACAATGTGGGTCACTGTGGGATGTTTTCAAGCCTGGGGCACTGTCTGTGGCTGCTCTGTGGATGCTCTGGCCCGGTGCTGGGGAGAGCTGTGTGGCAGGAGATGGTGATGCAGTCTAGCACGGGGGTTTTGCTAGCAGGGGTGTTCTGGGGAGCTGCTTGTTTGCAGCAGAAGTGAGTGGGGTTGAGGGAGGGTCTAGCTCCCACCGCCTGTATTCTCGGAACACTTCATTAATGCAATAGTAATTGATGCAGCACCTCAGATCCCAAAATGTCTGTAGCTCAGAGCCTGCTGCGGTGCAGCCGGCCCTGGCGAATGCTGCTTCACGCAGCAGAAGATGGGAAGGAGGGACAGTCTGATGGGGAGCACAGGGCTTTGTTTGGCACCATTAACACCGGTGGTTTGGGGAGCCCGGGATGCCACTGCCCTGCCTTTGGTGCCCATGCCCTCCATCCTCAAAGGAGGAAAAGGGTGCAGCCCTGGTGAGGTCTGGGTGCTGGGGCTGCCAGTGCTGGGCCCCTTCTCCTGGTTCTGTCAAAGGCTGGCTGCTCCTGTGCCTGGCTGTGCACCTCTCAGTTCACCCTCAGGAGAAAGCTGAGTGGGAGCCCAGGGGCAGCATGGGGCACCCCATAAACATCACCAGGCTTGGCAGAACAGGAGCAGGGCCACAGCGGCTGTCCCTGCAAAGAGGGGTGAGATCCCCACTGATCCCTTCAGCTTTGTGTGACTATCTTGAGTGTCGGAGCAGGAGCTGCCAGTGTCGGAGTCTGTTCCCTGGAGCAGCTTGTCCCGTTGGGATGTCCATATGTCCTGCTGCTGGGAGAGGGCAGAGCTCTGTTCCTGATGGGACTTGTTCCCACCTTTGGCTCCTTAACCTCTGGGCAGCGGCGTCCACATGAGAAGAGGAGCCAGGTGGAGGAGAGAAGGGTCTGTCGTGGGCTGGGGGATCGAGGGGCTGGTGCATGTAGGTGATGGTGTAGGACAGTACCCTCCAGAGGCCAGGGGCATCCCTCAGTCTGTGGGCAGTGCAGGCTCCGTGCATAATCCTGAGTGGGTTGGGAAAACACAGTTTCCAGGCCTGGGAGAGCGGAGGGCTGTACACCAGGGCAGGAGTTCAGCTCCCGTGCTGGTGTGGGGGTGCTCAGGCCCTGTGACACCAGCCCCATGGTGTGTGTAGGGGGAGAGACCCAGGCGTGTGGGTGCTGGTTTCAGGGGTGCCCTACATGCCATCCCAGCCTGCCTCCCATGCAGCGAGGCAGCTGAGTGGGTGACACCAGTCCACGTGGTGGCCGTGAAGGAATCTGTCCTGGTTGACAGGGTGTACTGGAGCGTGCCCAGTGCCAGCATGCTGTGACATCCTGCTCGGGCTTCCCCTTCTGGGACAGTGGCAGAGGGCTGGGACAGGACATGCTGGTGGCGGTAACTCCCTCCTCTTTCCATACCTCTCATGCAAATCATTTTGGGAGTGCAATTTCTCCCTGCTCAAAGGTGGGTTTGTTTCCTTGGGAGGTGCCGAAGCTCCAGGCCTTTCTGTGTCAGGTTTTCTGCCTAGGGGACAGCAGCAGGTCCTGTACTTGGCCAAGTGGGACTGGCCAGAGCCTGTGCCCTAGCTTCCTGGCCGTGGATCAGTCGCTGCATGTCACTGGACTGGGGCCTCTGTCCAAAAGGGAAGTGGAGCAGCTTTTATGCCCCAAGCAAGCTCCTGGGGAAGCTGCTGTGGAGTGGAGCCACTCAGGATGAGCTGTGTCGGGCTACGAGCGTCCATGTTTGCTTCTGGAGAGCAAGAGGTTTTTGCTGAATCCATGGGAGAGGTGGGCACTTGACACAGGCAGGTCACCCTGCCTGCTTTGCTCTTGTGCTTGTTGGGAGGATGGTCCGTGCCTGTGGAACGTCTGTTTGAACCCTTGGAGAAGCGGAAGGTACCCTTGCTGTGCCATGAGACTGTCCTTTCTCCACAGGGCACCTGCTGGGCAGCCTTCTCTCCCCTTTAGATGCAGTTGTCATCTAAAAAGTGGCCCTGAAAATGCTGTGGCTGGTTTTGGGCTGTTCCTGCCAAAGCTGCTGATTTTGCTCCCGCTGTGCCAGGGCTGCTGGCCACGCTCTGGATGAGTGAGCAGGGCTGGCTCCCCTGGGTCCCCCAGCTCTGAGCTGCGCCGTTACCCAGGGTAAAAGTCCTGCTGAGCAGATGTTGCCCTCGGTGGCCCCGCAGCCGGTGAGCCGGAGCAATGGGGTGGCCCTGAAAGGAGAACTTGGGTGGTGTGAGCCAGGAGGGTGTCCCTTTGACTTCGTGGAGGTGTGTTGGTCCCACAGCTCTGCCCATAGTAAATATTTGCCTTTATCACTCAGACAAGCAGTGCTGGCTCACAGTGCAGGCACAGGCAGCCACACTGGTCTTTTCTGAGAGTGAAGTGGCATCTAAAATAATCCAGAGCTCACGTTCTCCTGCAAGGAGATCTGTGTGGAGCCTAAATGCAGCGCTGGAGCTGAACGGGCACCATCTTGGGAGGAAGCGCCTGGCTGACACCCGGGCACTGCCAGCATCTCTGTGGAGGGTGATGCTTTCCTTTTTCCTTCTCCTTTTTAACCAAACCTCATTTCTTTTTTTGCAGGTTCTAAACTGTGCCCGAGCAGAGCGCTGAGAGGAGCCCGTGGAAGCAGAGTGAGTTTATCCTGAAAGCTTTTATTCTCCTTTCCAGATCCCACAAAAGGCTGAGGGGGTTTTATAGTGTGGAAGGGGCTGCTCAGCATGAAGCCAGTGCTGCAGGGAGGCTCATCTGCCAGAAGCCCCAGCAGGACTGCAAATCTGGCCTGCTACCACCAAAGCACAAAACTGCTGGGCTTGGCCCTGTTCTGGCTGGCTTTATGTGTTGGGATGTTTCTCTTGGTTTAGTTGGGAGTTGGGCAACAGCTCCTTTGCTGACAGAAAGGCTCCTACGGGCTGCTCGAGCTGTTGCCTGCTGCTGGAATGACTTTGGGATGTCAGGCTTGATGCTGAATCTCCATGCTGTCTTTTGTGTGGAGGATTGGAAGGTGACAGCATGTTTGCAAGCCAGCCATGGTTCTTGTCGGGTGTGGATGTGAGCCCAGGGTGCAGGTGCCCGAGCTTGCAGGGGCTGGCCATGGCCATCCTGGGCCAGCACCGCTGGGCACTGAGGACAGCACGGGACAGCAATGGGTCTGAGCTGCAGAATTACATTTCTGGGACACCTGAATCAAGGGCTCGTGGTCTGGGCCTTCTCAGAGACCCCCGGGTCCCTCCAGCTGGGGGACAGCTCCAGGGCCACGGCTCGGGGTGCGTTTGGGTGGTGCTGTATGTGCCAAACCAGATGTGAGCCGCTTCCATGGGTCCTGCTGGTGGTGTGGGACTGGGCATAGCTGGGAGCACGGGGTCTCGCTGATGCTTTCTCTCCCAGACCTGGGAGCTGAGTGTGGGAGGCGAGTGAGGCAGCAGCGCTCCCTCCGTGCTGTGCCCAAGGCAGCAGGAAGGCATCACCATCCCACACTTGGGGACAAGGAGCTCCGTGGCTGCATCCCGCTGTCCTGGCTCCTTCTGAGAGACCACGTGGCACTGTGTGCCATGGGCCTGGCTGTGTCCACAGCACCCTGCTGCCCGCTGGGTTGGGCTCCTGCCCGCCTGAGGCCAAGGCCGCAGAGCCAGGCAGCGCCCTGGGCAGGGACCTGTGTCTGTGCAGTGCTGGAGCACACTGCTGTGATGGGCTCCTTGGGGCTGGGGGGGTCTTGGGCTCCCAACGAGGCAGCTTGTTGCTTTTGGTGAGGGGCTTTTCATCAGCGGTGCTACAAAGGCCAACGCTCCAGGAGGGATCTGGAGGATCTGCTGAAAGAACTGGGGCTGTTCAGCCTGGAGAGAAGCAGCCTGAGAGGGGATCTGATCACTGGGGATCAAGAGCTGAAGGGTGGGACACAGGGGGACATGACCAGCCTCTTCTCAGTGTCTGTGGGGACAGGACAAGGGGCGATGGCCTCAAGTTGGAGCACAGGGAGTTCATACCAATCTGGGGAAGAACTTCTTCCTGGTGAGGGTGAGGGAGCCCTGGGACAGGCTGCCCAGGGGGGTGTGGAGTCTCCTTCTCTGGAGAGATTCCAGCCCTGTCTGGACACCGCCCTGTGTGCCCTGTCCTAGGGACCCTGCTTTGGCAGGGGGTTGGACCCCATGGGCTCTGGAGGTCCCTTCCCACCCCTGCAGGTCTGTGATTCTGTGATCTCTGTGGGTCCAGCAAGGTGCCTGCTCTGCCCATGTCCAGGGCAATGTGTCTGCAGGAAATGCAAGGAGTAGGATGGGGGGTTCTTGTCCCGTGTCTGTACACTGAAGAGTTTGGGTGCTGGAAGACCAGTTCTGGATTGAGGGTAGAGGTGTGGGCCCAGCTTCCATGGTGGATTGTGTGTGATCCTGCATTGCTGTGTGCCTCAGTTTCCCTCCAGCTCAGGGTGGTGTACCTGCCGTGCTTCTGCTCCAGCTCTGTGTGGGCAAGGCTGCTTGGAGGGCTGGGCACCAGCCACCACCAACATGGAAGCGTTCAGCTCCTGGGCAGTGGGATTCCCTGCACAGGGCTGGTGTGGGGAGCAGGAGGACATACCCCTGAGGTCCACGGTGACCTGTGGTGCCCAGCCAACCCCTCTTTCACCAGTGGCCTCAGTCTCCCGGGTGCAGCTGGGGGTGGGCAGCCCAGGTCTGGGTGTCATTAGTTCCCTGTTCCCCTCTTTCTGTTGAGCCTCGTGAGCCGCACTGGGGCTTTGGGGAGGCACCTGCACAGCAGAGCTAGGCTGTCATGGCTCTGTGCTCCGGGCAGGCTCGTGGAGCCATGGGGCAGTCACCTCTGGGTCCTGGCTCTGTGACAAGCCTGGGCAAGTGAAGCCTTGCTGGCACAGCCCAGGTCTGCTGCCGCTCTGTGCTGAGGTGAGGGAGGTGTTCCCCACCTTCTGGAAGGGCTGTTGAGGTGCTGCCATGGTGCAGTGATGGTGCTGGTGGGCAGCTTTTCCTTTCTCTGTGTTTCTGCAGCTCCCTTGGTGCTGCTGTAGTATCCTACCTCCCGTGTGTCGCACGGGGCTTGCTGCTGGGATTTGGTAGGCAGGAGTGAGGGGAAAGGACTGTCTCCTTGGGAGCTCACTCAAAGGAGATGGTCATCATCAGTTGGACTAGATGATCTTTGTAGGGCCTTTCCAACCAATCTACTCCCTCCCCCTCAGAAGCAGTGCACGGGATGTCACCCTTGCCTTTGGCACGGCTTTGAACCCAGAGCAGGGCTCTTCTGGGGCTGCAGATCAGATGATGACCGCAGGCAGAGAGCTGGGGCTTGCTTTGGAAGGAGAGAATGGGAGAAGGCAGAGCCGAGCGTGTGCCTGAGCTGGGCTCCCTTTGGTGGCTCCCCATGTTCCAGGTGCTCTTCACCTACCTGAGCTCCTCTCCTCTTCCAACACGCTGCATGAGGCTGGCCTGGGGGTTTCCAGGGTGTCTGCTCCTGCGTTCTTGCATATAAGGCAGTTGATCTCTCGTGAGTGCTAGATCCCAGTGCCAGACAGCCCCTTCCCCATCCAAAAAGTGCACAGGGGCCAGCAGGGCATGGCCAGCTTGGCAGCCCCATCCCCCAGGCAGAGCCCCCTGCGCTGTCCAGATGCAGCCTGTTGATGGTTCAGGAGGTGCCTGAGGGCTGCAGAGTGCAGAGGAGCACCCAGCAGCTGCTGAGGTGCCTCCCCAGCACCCTGGGCAGGAGCAGCTCCTGGCCCAGAGCTGCAGGCATCGTCTCTTGCCTGAGAAACGCCCTTGGTCTGGTCTGTGGAGTAGCTGGGGAGATGAAGCTGCTCTTTCCTCCCTGCCCTTCACCCCATCCAATGCTGGGACCCTGGCTGGGCAGACCTGGCACAGCCAGCCAGGGCCTGTTCTTTGGGTGGCAGCGCTGCCTGCGGCGGGTGCTGGGGCAGTGCCATGCCTGCTCCCCCCCACACACACACACCCTGGCTTGGGGCTGCTGGTGCACCTTCCTCTTGATTTCGGGCCCATTCTCTTTGAGACATGCCTCGGTCAATGAAGCTTGCTGGGTGCCACCCTGGCACCCTGGCCTGGGCTGAACAAACAGGTTTGTGGGATGTGGCAATGGGTGCCCGAGGCTGCCAGCTCCCTCCAACTCAGGGCTGGCTTCTGGCCAGGCACCCTGCTCGCTTTGCCTGATGCTTTTAACCTCTTCTGCAGCACATCTCTCAGGAGCTGGGCTTCCCCCCAGCTGGAGGGGCTGGGATGCCCACCTGTTTCTGAGCCCCCCTGGCTGTTGAAAGCTTCTCTGCCCCAGAGCCGTGCTGGGGCTCTGATCTTGCCCCACCATTGACATGTGGGTCTGTCCATTCACGTCAGGACTTGGGGCTTTGCTGCTGCAATGGCCACGTGCTCTCCCAAGTCTTTGACAGGTCTCAGCATGACAGAGAGCTTCATTCTCACATGGGGTACCCCCTTGCCACTGGTTTTGGCCAAGGGTGTGAAGCCTTTCTAAACTGGTGATCCCACTGGGACTGGGTGGAAAGGAAGAGCTACCTGTTCTGAGATCCCTGTGGAGAAGGGCTTGCCTCCTGGGACTGGCATTTCAGCAGCCTTTTTTGGCACAGCAGGACCCAAGGGATGCAAAGCTGTTGGCAGCATCTGACCAGGCACAGTGTGGGGTGGGGATCTGCAGTTCTGGCTCCCAAGGGCAGGTGCAAAGGCTGGGCAACGTGCAGAGGAGCACCCAGCCCTGGTGTGGGTATGCTCCAAGGCATCATCTTCCAACTCGTGCGTGGTGGTGGTGGCATCTGTGGGCGTCTTCCAGTTCAGCATTCCCCTTGCTGTGCTCTCCTTTATTCTGTGACAGAGGGAGGAGGGGTTTGATTGTCTTTCCTTGGGTTTTCTCCCTGTTGCTGAAGGGGTTAGTCAGTGTTTTGGCTACTTCTCATCCTCAGCAGCTACAAGAGCAGGTGCTGAGAGCTGCTTGGTGAGAGGCCAAGACGTTCTATGGGTCATAATCCACTCCCCTCGTTGCAGCTTGCCAGGCTCAGCCCCATCCAGGGTGCAGGTCTGGCGTGCTGGGGCTTGCCTGCCTCCCTGGTGCCTCCCCTGGGGACACTCCTTCAGTGGTGGCTTGTCATGCCACTTGGCTGCTCAGGGACCTCTGGAAAGGGCCAGATCTTCATGGATCAGCCAGATGCTGCCCCGAGGCTCAGGTTTTGGCTTGTGTCCTTCCTTCCCCACCTGCAAAGAAGGCAGGACACTTGGTATGGCAGTGGGGAACCTGGTGGGGCACCAGATGGATCTTTTTGCTGTGGTGAGGAGCTTTCAGAGCCTCTGAGGCCACCAAATGTGCTGGATGGACAGTGAGGTTGGGTGTCTTGGCCACCAGTGTTACCTGGAGGATGCTCGTCCTGCTCCTGTGTGCATGCAGTGGCCCTGGCCATTTGAGGTAGCTGACACTGAGACAAGGTCCATCACTCTGTGTGTAGCTGCTGCTCAGGTCCCGCTTCCCTCCAGCCAAAAGCCCAGCAGAGCCCAGTAAGCCCCGTGGTGGTTGGTGGCGTGAGCAGGATTGCTGCTGCTCCCCGTGCTGCTGCTTGTTCCTCATCACAAGGTTGTGTTTTAAATGATGAATCTTGGGTGGAAAGGGCAGGAGGGTGAAGGAAAGGGAGAGCTGCTGTCCTCCTGCTCCAGGTTCAGCGTGGCTTTTGCTGCACGAGACCACTCGGCTGCAAGGAAGGCGGCACTGGTACCCGTGTTGCCGGGGAGACGGGGATGTGCAGCCTCCGGGGAGCCTCGGGGGATGCTGCGGCTGTGCTGGGCAGGCTGCTGTCCCACGCCTTGGCCACCACTGGTGACAGCCCCCCTGGCCCCGCCGGATGCTGTCACAGGGGACATGGTGCTGAGCAGCGTGTGTGCTCGCTCACACCGAGAGCCCTCGGGGATGGACCCCCCCAGGCCAGCGGTTTGTGGTGGCTGTGGCTGCACCAGTGCCCTGGGTGGATGTTGCAGTGTTGGGGTGGGCTGGGGAGAGGTGGGTGCTTCTGGCACGGGTCAGGGCCTGTGCTCCAGAGCCAGCTTTGGGTGGGTCCCTGTGCTGGCCTTGCCACCGCTCTTCCTGGTCAGCTGGTGCCCAAAATGGGCAGCCCCATCCATGGCAATGTCCTGACTTCTCTGTCCCTCTAGAAGGCAGCTGGCAGGTCCCTGGAGAGTGACACGGGGACCGATGAGCAGAGGCACACGGTGCCTCGGGGCAAGCACAGCGTGTGGGTGCTCTGCCAGGGCTACAGCCCTGTGACATCCCCACACAGCTGTCACCCTCCAACACCTCCTCCAAGCACGACACCCCTGCCTTCTGCCTGTGCGCCCAGCCCTGGGCAGCCCCCAGCAGCTCCATGCACCTTCCCCCCAGCCGTGGGTGGAGTGTCCTGTGAGGGGCTGGAGGGTGCAGTGGGAAGCAGTGAGCCCATGGGGACAGCTGCTGGGTGCACAAGGGGTCTCCCTCGTTCCCCTAACGCTGTGCTGAGAGCGCTGGAGCCTCATGAGTGGAGCAGCCCTTGTGTCACTGTTCTGTGCCCAGCAGTGTGGGATGGAGGGGTCAGGCTGGGATGGACCTTGCCAAGCCTGGATCTGCCTGGGAGCCACTGCTGGCTTTGTATCCCCAATGCTGTCTGGAGCTGCCTCAGGTTAGCTGGGAGGGCAGGAGCTCCTGGACACGGATCTCTGCCTTGGGCTGTGCTGTGGCTCAGCTGTGGTGGGGTCCTTGCACTCTGTCTGGCACAGCACCCTCCTCTGCCCAGAGCAGGGTTTGTGCTCTGGGTGCTGCACAAGGATTGGGACCTTCCTCTCCCAGCGGGAGAGCGAGCAGGAGGCACTGGTGCTCTCCCTGTGCTGTGGGGATCTGCCCTTAGGTGTGGTGGGGACAAGAGGCTTCCTTCAGCTTGGCTTTTTTTCCCCTCTTTTATTTACTTTATTTCAAAGAGAAACCCACAAGTTCTCCCCCAGCCCTTCCTTCTGTCATCCTTTAATTGTCCCTGAACACCCATCACGTGCCTGGGGGTAGAATTTGAGACACATCAAAGCTGGATGAGCTCCTGCAGGCACTAAGCCTACATCCTCTGGGAGCTCCAGAGAGAGATTAAACAGCTGAGAAAAACAACGGCTCAGGCCTGGCCTGAGGTGGAATGGAAGGGCTGGGGGACAGCAAGGGACACCTGGCAGTATTTACTCACCAGAAGATGTCTGCCTTGTGCTGGGACCCTCCCCGTGGGGCCTGGAGGATGCTGAAGGGGGAACACCAGGCTGGAGCAGTTCTGTGGTGGGACCTGGGAGCCTCTGTGCGTCTCTCCGGATTGTGCAGGTGGGGTGGGTCTGTACAGCCCTGCCTCAAGATTGGATGTGTGTGTCACCTAAATGGCTCCAATTCCTGCCTGTTCTCCCCACCTCCCCCTCTGTGGGGTGGGCACCTGGGCCTGTGAAGTGGAGGAGCAGTGCCAGGGAGGAAAACAGTGAAAATTGAATGGTGAACTTGGTGGCATAGGTGGGATGGAGACCTGCCTGGGCCAGGGGGCACAGCTGGGTAGGTGTCAGGGCAGTAAGAGCAGAGCTGCACCCACCCAGCTGCCGAGACCTGCCCATGGGGTTAATCAGGCTTCAACTTCTACCTGGGGGCTGGGGGGAGGAATTTTCAGCTTTGCCTTTGGGACTGATACCGATCCAATGGACTAAATCCCAAGGGGTGTGTTTGTGGTCCTGGGACCAGGTCACACCAGTGCTGGAAGAGGTCTCCAGCAGAAGCAGGTGCCTGTGTGCGTGGGGGAGTGTGGTGGGGCCTTAGCAGAGCTCCCTGCTGTGGTGTGGCTGCTGCCTTTGACCAGCCCTCAGTGCCTTATTAAACCTGTGTTCAAAGAAAAATGGGGCTTTGGGGGTTTCTTTTTGTTCCTTTCTTTTAAAAACCCCACAGTAGTTTTGGTGCATAAAGAACCTCCTTGCCATATCTTCAAAACCCCCAACCCAGTGAAGATGCTCCACTCTGCTTCACTGGGCAGCCTCTGGTCCTGGCAATGCTGATGACATCCGAACAGACGTTTGCAAGCACAATTCTCTTCCTTGAGCTCCAGGTTCTGCTCTTTCCCCTGACTGATCTGCACCTTTTCCTCCTGTGAAGCTGTAGCACTTTCCTTCCCTGCCAAGGAATGCTGAGATGTGTGGAGGGGTTTCTCTGAAGCCTGTTGGCCTGTATCAGTTGGGAGGCAGCAGCCATGCTGCAGCTTGTGGTTTGCCCTTTGGATCTTGGGGGATTGCCAGGGGGCAGCCAAGCTGTGAAGGGTGATGCTGACTAGAGCAGGGGGAAGGGGAGTTCAAGCTCATCAGTGTCTCCAGGAAACAGGTTGTGTGTTGTTGCAGGAGATGCTCAGTCCCAGTCAGATGGTGTGAAGTGGTTTCCATTTTTCCTTTCCATTCTCCCTTTTCATTTATCAGCTTCTGGAGGCAGCGACTGGACCTGGGCTGTGTCCCACCTGAAAGTCTTGCTCCCTTAGCCTTGGGTGTGAGGTGAGGCTGGGGCTGAGCCACGGGGCTGACAGGCTGCAGGGACAGCTTGCAGCGCAGCCAGGCCCCGGCACTGCAGTGGGACAGGGAAGCTGGCAGATGCTGGGTGGAGGTTTCTGGTCTCCCCTCCGCTGCCAGAGCCGCTGCAGCAGAGCTAGCGCTGCTGGCAGGGACGTGCGGGCGAGGTGGCTCCTGCGGGATGCTGGTTGCTAAGCAACCGGCAGAGGTGGAGCTTTCTGGGTACCATCCCCAGCGCAGCTGCACGCGCCGCTGCCAGGCTGCTCCAGCGTTGCCTGCATCGTCCCCAGGCAGCACAATGGGAGGTTCTGCGGGCTGTGCCATGCTGGCCTGGGGTGCAATTCCCCCCCCAGGGTGTCTCTGGGCACCGCTCAGCCCCAGTTTGGGGGTCCTCTGCTCAAGATCACTGACACCCTCACCCTGGGGAAGGAAATGTTCTTCCTGAAGCTATGCCCACCCTTTTGTTTGGGGCTTCAGTGCCACGTCCCTGCCCGGTTCTGCCGGTTTGTGCAGGGCAGAACGTGGGGTCCCTCACGGCTCCTGCACCCTGTGGGTCCTGTGCAGCCCCTTTGGCTGTGGGTGCAGGGTGGGCTGGCTGTGAGATGCTGAGGGACTTTGTTTCCCCTCTGGGATGGTTGTGCCAATGGAGCCTGGGCACTGTGGGTGGTCCTTGGGTGTTGGTTGTGTCGGGATGGGTGGTCAGGGCAGTATGGGAAGGCGGAAGGGTTTGGGGAGGTGTCAGTGGCTGTGCTGCTCAGGTGTCCCTGCTCAGGGTGACTGTGACCCTGCCTGGCTGAGGTGTGTCCTTGGGTCCATTTTCTTTGGGCCCTTGCCAAGGCTGTGTGTTTTTGAGGCACTTGGAAGGTCTTTGGGTGCAGTGACATCCTGCACCTGGGAAGGAGCTATGGCTTGGGGCATTGCCTTCAACCCTTCAGCACGTCCACGGGGCTGGGTCACCATGTGCCATCACCTTGGAAGATGTTGTGTGCTGGACATTCAGCAGGCTGCTTGCCCCCTGCCCTCTCCTGTAATATCACTGCCCACAGGCTGTGGTTCTTGCTGACCCCTTGCTGGAAGAGCTGGGTGCCCTGGGTGCACCCTCATATCATAAACCTCCTGGCTCTCTGCTCCTTGGAGAGGTGTGTGCCCCAAACTCCACTGATGGTGCTGGTGTGCCTTTTAAAAGGTACGTGCCAGTGGGGAAGAGGCACGTTCCAGGCTCCTGCCTGATGCAGGAGGGGCAAGCTGGGCAACCTTTGGTTTTGCAAGAAGCCTCAGTGAACTGTCACCCCCTCCCCTCATCCCAGGGCTCTTTCCGGGGGCAGCAGGTGGGCAGGGAAGGGTGATGTGTGGTGGGGTGTGCCCATGGCTCTGCCTGGGAGCAGGGAGGGCTGGTGGCTGGTAGGTGATTGTGGAGTGGGGTGCTTGGGTTGGGTTGGGGGGCAGTAGGAGTTGGGGAGCTGAAGTGTGAAGTGTGAGGGAGCCAGGCTGGCACCAGGGAGTCCTGGGAGAGCTTTGGCCCATCGGCACCTCAGAAGGCTGCGGGACTGGGGAGTGGTGGCTGGGCTGGGCTGGGCTGGAGCAGGCTGGGCCCTTTGGAAGGGCAAACAGGTGAGACTGGAGGGACCTGTGGGCGCTGAAGAAAGCAGAGGAACCCCCAGCAGGCAAGTCATGGGCTGTTGAGGCGACCACGCTGCAGCATCCAGGCTCAGTGATGGCTTGTGGCGTACCACACCGCTGCTGCTGGCCCCTTCCACGGGCTCCCCTGGGCCTCTGGAGCAGGGAGAGCCAATGGGGGGTGAGGGGTGGTGGGGGCTGTGGTCTGCACCGGTCTGCACGCGCTGGTGGGTGATGTCTGGGCAGCACTTTCATCTGGAGAAGCCCCGGGGTGCTTTTGCTTTCCTGACCCAGCGTGGAGGGCTCTGGGTGTGCGTGTGAGCGCTGCTTCCTAGAGGGTGTTTGGTGGCCTCCCAAGCTGGCTGCTGCCAGGGGTCACGGGGGTTTATTCCTGAGCTTATTTGTTCAGCTGGGAAGCCTCACTGGAGAGGGCAGGAGTGAAACCTTGTTTAAAATGGCCCCACGTTGACCAAGCCTTGCAAAATGACTGTGTGCCGCCGTGCAGGGTGGGAGCAGGGAGGAGGATGTGCTGCTTTTGCATCCTGGCCAGCCTGGAGGAGGACGAGGAGGAGGTGCCTCAGCCCCATCCCGTCCCCCTCCCCAGGACACAGCAGAGGTCACACTCCTCTTCCCTGTTTTCCCAAGTGTGGAGGGGGTGAGCTGGGAGGAGGGTTTTGTCTCTTGGGATGGACTCTACCCTGGCTGCTCTTGACTCTGGAGAGGCTTGAACTGGAGCGGCGATGAGTTGCCATCACTGCCCAACTCCAGCTGCCTTGGGGACAGCCCAGACCTCTCCCTGTGAACTCTGTGGCTTCTTAACTTTGCCTTTTTTCCACGCCCCCCCCCCCCCCCAAAAAAAAATTTCTCATGACTCATTTTTGACCCGTGGCATGATGCCTTTGGAGCTGCAGGGGAGCAGAACCCGGCTTCTGGAGCGTAGTTTGGTGAAATCAGCCCAGGCTGCTTTATTAAGCCAGGAGTGGGGAATGCCACCACGGGCAGCAGGTCACTGCCTGTCTCCCAGAGGTGATGCCTGTGGAGGACAGCAGGGTTTGGGGGTTTGGGGGGGTTGTGGCAGGGTTTGGGGGGGTTGTGGCAGGGTTTGTGGCGGGGGAGGCACGTCTCTGCCCGTCAGCTCTATTTGCAGCAGCCCAGCCCCCTGCTCAGGGGTCAGGTGGCTCCGTGCTGCCTGGCTCGCACATGATGAGTGAGCAGATGTCCAGGCTCTTGACAACTGCTGACATCACATAAATCCATGATTGCCCAAACACAGGTTCAACACGTGTCAATTAGGCCCGAGCTTGCTGCAGGAGAGCAGCTCTGCCAGCCCTGCTCAGAGCGGTGGGAGAGCCCCGTGCCCAGGGTCCCTCCCCGTGCTGGATCTCAGGGCCTGGGGAGGTGTTGTGCGGGGTCACTGCCCTGGTGGGGGGGTTGCTGCAGGATCATCTCATACTTGCTGCCTTTGCACTCCTATTTTTCCCTGCTTGATGCTGTTTATCAGTGGGCAGCTCCAGCCTGGCCGTTGTGTGCCTGTTGATAAAGAGCCACTGTCAGCTGCTCATCGTGTGCTCAGCAGCTGCTTCAGCCCTGGGTCTGGCTCCTTTTTCCCCAGCTCAGCATCCCTCAGGAGCTCCAGGTCAGGTAGGTGGTGGCAGAGCACTCCAGCTCAAGAGCCCAAGCCTGCCAGGCTTGCTCAGGGCTGGAGTAACTGCCTTTCCTGGGAAAAGTGTCTGCAATGGCCATCAAAGCCCTACATTGATTTAAGGCTGGCTGGTAGGGCAGGTTTGGGCTTGTCCTAGACAGCCTTGGTGAGATCTCCCTGCCCTCCATCGCCAGCCAGGCTCTGGGCTAGACCTGTCATCACTGCTGGAGGGAGGGGAGCAGACATGTCCCTGCAGTGCCACTGGGAGCAGGCTCCTGAGGTTGGGTGATGGTGATCTCCTCTGCCAGCTGGATTGCTCTTCCCCACCTGAAGGCAGGAGCCACGACAGGGCCAGGTCCTCCTGACGCTGTGCTGTCATGTGGTGGGCCAGCCTTGGTCTGCTTAGCAGGAGAAGGCAGCAGAGCTCAGACAGGCAGAGCAAGGTCTGCTCACAAGCTGGTGAGGAGGTGTCTGAGTTGAAGAGGGAATGCTCACGCTGTCCTTCATCTTCCTAGTGTGACCTACTTGAGCTCACATTGTCCTGCTGGGCAGGAGAACATCGTGCTGGGTTGGTCTGACATCTTTCCAAATGCTCCTGGCAAAGTGGGTGGGAGGGAGCAGGCCTGGAGAAAGGCTGGGAACAGGGTGAGTTATGGGCAGGGTGGCTGTGGGGCAGCACGTGTGTGCAGTGACACAGGGGAGGTGTGTGGTGTGAGGCTCGTGGGTGGAGGGAGGGATGGTGCCACAAGCACCTCGTGGTTGCAGGGAGCACTGGGTGAGGTGAACAGGGGTTGACAGAAGGTGAGCTTCTCCCAGCAGCTTGGGCAGCAGTGGAGCCCTGCCACACAGGGCGTGTGGGGCTGTGGGCTGGTGGGCTCTGCTTTGGTCCTGCCTCTTTGGGTGGATGTTTAAGTGCTGGTGGGGCAGAGGAGCCAGGTGGTTGGGAACAGGAGGATGCCCTTGCTGTGAGGTGAAGGGGAAACTACTTCACTGTTAACAGAGCAGCAGGAGAGGGTGTGATTGTCAGGAAAAAGACTCAGATGCTAAAACATCCATGTGACTGAGCTGAGTAACAAAGAGAACAGAGCAGGACATGAGGAGGGAATGAGGAGAGTGGCCCTGAGGCAGGTGTGGGGGCACGAGGGGTCCCACAAAGCTCTGGGTACATACCCCAGCAGCAAGCTGCAGTGCTGCCATCACAAAACCTTTCCATCCTGACTAAGGGGGATCTGCAGGAGCCAGGCAGGGATGAGAGGGAGCCCCAAGGTCTGTCCAGCTGTGGTGGGTGGGCAGCACCCTCACAGTATGGGCAAGGTCCTAACGGCAGGAGGAGGAACTGAATGCCTTTGGTTTGGATCCAGCAGTGCTCCGTGCTGGTGCCTCTGCCAGCTGTTTTCTGCCCCATGGGGGTTAGGCAGAGCAGGACTGTAGGGACCTCCCTGGGTGGTGGTTCAGAGGCTCTGTAGGCCTGCCGCTCTCTGAGGGCATCCCCATCACCTCTGGGAAGGGCCAAGGCTGGAGCCTGGTGGAGCTCAGAAGGCACTGACTGGTCGGGGTGGCCGCAGGGGCTGCTGGTGGCCATGGGGGCTGCAGGGTGTTGCTGTCCCTGGGCCCAGCCAGCTGCCCTCCCCTCCATGCTGGGCTGTGCTGGCACCACGCTCTATGGGGTGTTCTATGGGGTCCTCTATAGGGACCTGTCCCCAGGGGGAGCTTGTGGGGGCCTGGGGGTGATGAGGAGCTGCAGGGATGGCAGTAGTGGAAAGGCAGGAGGATCTCTGCCCTTGCTTCTCAGGGCAGGGACCAGCCACAGCCCAGAAGCACAAGGAAGAAGGTTTGGTGAGGTGCTGGCAAATCCCTCTGGGATGTGGTGAGGATGAAGCCCTGGTGCAGGCAGAGATGCTGCAGCTGCAGGGACCTGTGAAAGGCTCCCCGGGCCGGTAGGGATGGGGACTGCTCCCTGCGTTGCGATGGGGATTAAACGCCCTCTGGAAGCATCTTCTCCCCGCTGCAATGAGGGGGCTGCTGTGGCCTCCCTGGGGCTCGCAGAGGCGGTGGCGGGGCTGGAGGTCTTTGGGGGGGAGAGGGGGCGAGCGCACGGGAGGCTGTGGGGGCCGGGGGTTCTCACGTCAGCCACATCCGGAGCCTCACCTCTGTGAGTCAGCATTTGGCTGCCGATGATTCACAGCGGCGCTGCAAGACAGCCACGGGCTGCTGCGGGGCTGCAATTCATTGTCTGGGAGGAGGGCAGCACCGGAGCGCGGAGAGAAGATGCTTCTCCCTCAGCTGAGCCCTGCTCCCCAAGCCTGGCTGCGAGGTACAGCAGCACCGAGCTGGGGAGAGATGTGCTCTGCCTGTGAAGGGAGCCCCGCTGTTCTGTCCCCTCCCTGGCCACAGCTGGGGCACAGGGTGCCCTGTCACCCTGGGGAGCTGGTGGCTGCGTTCTGGCCAGCCGTGTCCTAACCAGAGAGCGCGATCCTCTGCTTGGCCAGACCTCCATCACAGGCAGCCCCCCAGGGAAGCCATGAGGCCTGTGCTGCATGGGGAGGGATCTCTGGTCCCTGCAAACAGTGCTGCAGGGCTGGGAGCTTCCAGAAGTCTGGGCACAGGATTCTGTCCCTCAGAGTAAAAGTGGGGTCCCCTTTCCCTGGTGGGAGGCAGGGGACTCCTGGCACATCTGGCACCTCGAGCTGTCCTGAACCAGCTGGAGGACAAGGGACAAGCCCCACTGTTAAGCCTCAAGACTCATTTAGGCATTTCTCCATGTCCTTTCCTGAGGTTCCCTCAGCCTGAGATGGGAATCATCTGAAGTGCCTCAGTGTAACCCTCAGGGGAGGCTGGGACTCCTCTTGGATGCTGGAGCACAAAGCTGGGCTGGAGGCTGGAGCCCTTCATCCCCAGGACGGGCGCATCCCAGACGGTGCTTTCCAGCCCCTGGGTTCCTTCTCCTGAAGGATTTCTGCAGAGCTGGTGCCCTGCTGCTGGAGCCAAGGGCAGGGGGTATTTTTTTGGGCGCATTTTGCAAGTCATGGAGGGGTTCCCCTTGTGCCCAGTTCAGTGTGCGGGCACTGGGGCATGGAAGGACAGATTCTCCCCAGCTCCCTGCACAGACAGACGCTGCTCAAATCCCCGTGGGAGCCAGACTAGCAAAAGGTTTTTCTTCCAGACTTGGAGCTGGGTACAAAAGGTTGCTCAAGGCTAAGAACCTCTCACCATCCATCTCCTCCATGACAACCATTCGAGGGCTGTTCCCTGCTCCAGGGCAGCCCGATGAGAAGGTGTCTGGCTGCCCACATACCTTGCCCAGGCTCCTGGTTGCTATTTCTGGCCCCTGCTCAGACCTGTGACTTGTTCCAGCTCCTCTGACACCTTGTTGGTCCTTCAGCGTACCTGTGAGATGCTTCAGAGCATGGAAATTTCCAAGCTACAGTTTTTCCTGAAGCAGCTGGGATCCAGCTGTGCCACATGGATATTTTAGAAGTCGGGAGTAGGGGTGGGTGCTGCGGCGCTGGGTGCTGGGGGCACAGCTGGGGGCTGGTGTCACGGTGGCTTGGGGACTCAGACCTTCTGAAATGAGGGGGTGCAGCGTGTTTGCTGGTGATGCTGCTGCATTAATGTGTGTGATATATACATTATGTATGCATCCCAGATACAAAAGAGGCAGGGAAAGCAGCCTGGGGATGGCTAATTGTGCTGGAAGACAGGCAGGGGATGGGTAAAGGATATAAAGCAGAACGGAACAGGAGTGAATTTGTTCCTGGGAACTGGTTTTCTGGTGTGGGGGCACCTCTTGCCTGGCACCTCAGACAAGCTGGGGTGGGGCTGGGGGGAGGTGGCATCCCAGCTTCTGGGGGATGTGACCTGCTGTGGAGCTGGTGGGGAAGAGGTGGGGGAAGAGCATGTGGGGTTCTTGAAGGTGGGTGTGTGGCAGTGCTGGGGCTGGGGCTGCTCCTGCTCCTCCAGGTGTGGTGGCACAGCCTGTCCCCTCCCTGGCTCCTTGCCTCGAGGGCTGCCCTGCGCAGCCGGGGCCCCGTGCGCTGAAGTGGGGTGCTCCCCCGGTGGGTGCCTGCCAGGGCCCCGGATCTCCTCATGAGCTGTGCACCAGGTTTGGGCACGGCCCCTCCAGGGACCACCTTTGGGCACCCCAGGCACTGGGGTGACACTGTCCCAGGCAAACTGGAAAATGAAGGGATGGGCAGGAGTGAGCCTGGCTGGTGTGGGAAGAGCCTGGAGACCCCCTAACAAGCGGGGCACCCCACAGTCCTGTGGGACCCAGGGGCACAGTGTGGGCCTGCTCTGGGGGTGCCCCCCAGGACCCTGGTGTGGGCAGCACTACTGGGGGTCTGGGTTGGGTTGGGGTGTACAGTTGCAGTCCTGGGGCAGGACCAAGGTACCTTCTCCTCTGCTATTTTGCCCCAGATCTGCCCACGTGTCCCTCCAGTGTCCCACAGGGTCCCATGGTGTCCTCTGGGCAGAAGGTCAGAGCTCATGAAGGCAGCTCATGTGCTGCTTCCCACCCCATGGTGGCTCCAAGCACACGTGCCTTTTCTTCTCCCTGCCCTCTGTTATCCCTCTTCCATCCTTCAAAGCATTGGTGTCTCATCTCTGATGATCACCTGCAGGGCTTCAACATCCCCAGGGTCTCAGAGCTGTCCTTACCTTGGAGACAGCTGGAAAGCTTTCTTCTCCTGCGCCCTCGCAGAGGGTGAGTGTCCTGGAAAGCCACAGCACTGTGGGGACAGGAAGGGGACAGTGTTTCCATGTGCAGGACAGCGTTCTGCCTCTTCTGCCCATCTGCTCCATGCTGGAGCTGTGGGCTTCACCAGTGGACAGGCTGGGCTGCTCCTGCCCCAGGTGCTCACGCTGCCCTGGGGGTGCAGGGTCTGGACCCCTGCCCCAGCTCCTCAGTGGGATGTTGAACCCCAAAACGGGCAAGGAAGTCATTCTGTGCCTGCTCTTGTTATTTCATCTTCTTTGGTGGCATTTGGGAGTTCCTTAGGGTCCTCACCCTGCCTCCATCAGCTGTCACTCCTGGGGGATGGATCATGGCTGTGCAGCCCTCGGGGTGCCCTTGCCCCCTCTCCTGGCTCCTCTTCGTGGTTGAGGGGGATCAGTGGGGGACAAACCAGAGTGAGGTCTGTGTTGGTGCCTTTGGGCATTCAGAACACACGAGCTGGGCATCCCCCAAGCAGGGGAGCTGGGTTAAAGCCCACAGCTCCTCTAACAGCTCCTCTAACAGCCACCCCTCGGTGCTGGCTGCAGCCTGGACAAACCTGCGTGGTGGGTGCTGAGCAGGGACAGGGATGGGTGCTCAGGAGGGTTTTTGGGAAAAGACCATTTTGGGGGTGGAACAGGCACACCATGCCACAGCTGGGCTGTGGGGCCAGCTCGGTGTCCCCGTGCAGGGTGACAGCTGCGGGTGCTGCTGCTGAAGGTTAAAAGCCTGATTAGCTCTTGCTTGGATTTCAAGCACTTGGAGGATTTGGGGTGCATTTTGTCCTGTGCCTGCCCCTCCTGGGGGGATGACAGACCTGGATTGGGTGCAGGGTGAGGCCCATCGCACAGGCCTACATCCCCCCTGGGGCGGGAAGCAGTGAGAAAGCACTGCCATGGCTGCCATATGACCTGTCCCCTATGTGCCTCAGTTTCCCTTGCCTCCATCCCTGTAGGCACACACTGCCAGAATGTAGGGAGTCTTCTGTGAGCCTTCCTTGCCTGGGGATGTGCTTGGTGCAAGCAGTCACCCAAAGGTGCTTTTTTTAAAAAAATACAAGTTTGGGTGAAATTTTCCAGTGGATTTTCCAGCATTCCCAGGGCAGGGATTTTAGTGCCTCCTCCTTCACAGGGCAGCTCTGGACAAGGAGGTTTTACAGTTGTGGGTGCTCAGAAGTTGGTGATGTGAGCCCTGACCGTGGTGTGAGGGGTACAGGGCAGTGGGAGGGGTACAGCCCCCAGCTCCACACCCCCATGGCCGCAACCCCCTGGGTGGGGGAGGCTCAAGGCTGGGAATGCTGTGAGGATGCTGATGCTGATCAGGGTCAGGCCCTCTCGGGTGTGGTGCTCCCATGGGAGCTGTGGGTGCCTGTGCCTACACTGTGGCCCCACGGGAAGCTGGAGAAGCTGGGAACTGGAGTGACTTGCTGGGGAGGGGTGTCAGGGCCCTGCCCTGCCGGTGCCCCCAGAGCTGCTGTTCCTGGGTGAGGGGATGGTCCGTGGGCATCCCAACCCGCAGGTACCATTTGTAGACTCATACTGGTGGGCAGCTGGGGCTGAGCTGGGCTTCTGTTCCCTCCACATCTGGCCCGGTCAGGGCCAGGTCACAGGGCTGGGCACCTGCACCCCGATAATGGGAGCCTGCTGGGGCTCATACAGCAAGGTGCCAGACTTGCCCTGCCCTGTGCTGCTCCCCCTGGGGCTCCTGATGCCTTGGCTGGTGGTACCTGAGCGCGGCAGCTCCTGTGGTGCTGTGTCTGCTTGGATATTGCTTGGACCCTGCCCGCCCTCTGCCTGCCCACCCTGGGCTGCCCAGGTGTGGGGTGCTGGGCAGCACCCACTGCTGCCTGCCTGTGCCCCTGCCTGGGCTCTCCCACCGCTTCACGGGAGGCAGGATCCATCTCTCAGCTGCGGCGGTGCCAGCGCTGGGCTTTACGGGCACTGGGTGCTGTTGCTTTACAGGGGTACGAGGCACCCCTGCGGTGTGGTACCCAGCCACAGCACTTGCTCGGTGGAGTTGTCCCTGCCAAGGGATGGGGGGGACAAGGAGCCACATGCCCCACGGGCAGGGATGTGCTGGGCATCACGCTCTGATCACGCTGTGGTCAGGGGCGATGAAAGAGCTTCTGTTCAGCCCTCACTGCTGGTGCATCTCCAAGCTGACAAGGGCAAGAGGGGTGCTCGGGTGCGTGTTTTGGGAGCGGGGCGGTGTAAGAGATGGGAAGTGCCAGATGAACTCAGGATGAAGGTGTGCAGCAGGTCCATCTCCTTGCTGAGCAGCCGGCGCAGGAGCCGAGTTCTCCTTCCTGGCCGCTGCACACGCAGGGAAGGATCCTGGCAGGATTGCAGCTCGCACCGCGATGCTCTCTGGTGCTGGCCCGGATGACTCAGGTGTTTGCAGCCAAGGGGAGGTGGGGGGCGGATGGGGCTGGCACCAGCATCCACGCGGGATCCTCCCACCGCTCCGAGGGGCTGCAGTGTGGGCACAGAGCTCCCGGTGAGGGGGAGCCCGGCGGTGGGACGGGAAGGCAGCCCAGTTCCCAGCTCGGCTGCGGTACGCATCAATCACTGTGCGGGGGTGTTGGGGTTGAGGAAGAGGCAGCTCTGCAGAAAGCGCTGCCTCGGACGCGATGAGCAGCGGCGAGCTGCGCCGGAGGCATGGGGAGCTGGCACCAAGGTAGGGCTGGCCCCTCCGCTGAGGAGACAGCTGTGCGGGGTGATCTGGGTGCTCCTGGCTGCCTGCGGGATGCTCTGGGCTATAGCGGGTACCCAAGGAGGGGAGCACCGGCCTGGGTGGGATGCGCCTCCTGGAGCCCACTGGGGGAGACGGTGTTTATCCAGCTGGGGAATGGTTCGGGGTGGTGCAGATCTCTGCCCCTGCCAGCCCTCCTCCCCTCCCTTTCCCCCCCAACCAGGAGAGCCTGTATGATTTTTGGCCTTGCTGCAGAGCAGCACAGGAGGGTGTTTGCGCTGCCCACTGCACTGCGGAGCGGTCTGGGGGTTTGCTTGTTCCCCAGTGCCAGGGGCTGAGGGCTGGGTGACAGCCAGGCTTTGAAGGTGCGAGGGGGCGTGGAGCATATGCTGCCTGGGCTTTTTATGCATCCCTGGAAGATATTCAGGATTCCCTGCTGGGGCTCCTCTCATCTCCAGGATGGCTGCAAGGCACTGCCTGTGCTCTTGTCCCGCTGTCCCCTGCCCTTTGCCAAGGGTGCAGGGTGCCACAGCCCTGGTGAGCTTCTCTCTTGTTCTTGGAGGGCTGGAAAGTACCAGAACCCCGTTGCCCAGTGTCATGCCGCTGCTGCCACCCTCTCAGGGTGCTCCCTGTGCCCAGTTTGCTCCCCATCTCCATCTGTCTCTGCAGCGTGGCAGTGGGCTGGGGTCAACCCCACAGGGCCCTCAGCAGCTGCCAACCCCAGCAGCAAGGGAGGAGGGCACTTGGTTGTTACCTGGCTTTGGGCAGCCCGATTGCACTGGAGCCCATGGAGAGGTGTTTGGACATTCAGCACAGGGCTTTGCAGAGGGACTTGTGCCTGGCCATGGCCACGGGGCTCCAGCCGTGGAGCATCACAGATAGGCAGCGTGCTCAGCAGGGAGTGATGGGGGCAGAGAGGGCCCAGGAGCCAAGGGGGATGCTCAGCCTTGAAAATGAGCTCAGCAACAGGGAGTGAATGGAGAGGGGGAAGGGGAGAGCGGGTTTAGGTGGACCCCTAGCTGCATGCAGCGGGGAAGGGAAGGTTTTGGGAGGGGAGCACTGCGGAGGCTGGAGGCAGGATGTGCTGGCGAAGCGCGGAGGCAGAGCGTCTGGGAAAGCCGTGAATCCACACTCCAGCTTGAAGGGAGAGAGGAGGAAAACACCGAGGGAAGGAGGAGCAGGGGGGAGACTGTAGGCATGACAAGCAGGGTCCACCTCTGATCCTGCTAAGACTCTTTGCAGTCACCACTCCCATGTGCCCCTTTCAGGAGCTTGGAGGTCTGAGCACTGTGAGGGGGGCTGTGCCTGCCGCGCGGTGCTGGGGAGCGTGGGTGCAGCGGGACCCTTCAGCCAGCACCCTGCACAGAGGAAGGGGCTGGGGAGATGGCATCTGCTGCCCTCCGTCCCTGCTAGCTGCTGCCTGGGCATCTGCCAGCCTCCGTGCCGGAGCTGCTCCAGCCCTGGCTTTGCTCCTGAGGGAATAGGAGGATAAGGATAGGTGCTGGGAAGGGCTGGGTCAGCCTGGGGAGGCTGCCTGCCCTGCAGGGGGGTCCTGCTCCTGCTCTGGGTAATAGTTATAAATAAATTGCATTATTTAAGATGAAAGGGGGAGATTTAGAGGAAATACTGGGAGGCAGAAATCCTTCCTGGGGAGGGGGAGGCCCTGGCACAGGGTGCCCAGAGAAGCTGGGGTTGCCCCTGGATCCCTGGCAGGGTTCAGGGCTGGGTTGGATGGGGCTTGGGGCACTGTGGGCTGGGGAGGGTGTCCCTGCCCATGACAGGGAGGCACTGGGGGTGCTTTGAGGGCCCTTCCTACCCAAACTAGTCTGGGGTTCTATGTTTTGGGACAGCATTTCCACTGGTCTCTGTAGGTTGCTGTAGTTGTGGCAGGAAGCTGGGCCCCACGTCCTTTCTTGGCCTGTGGCCCCCATATTCAGATCTCCTGGGGGACTGTCTTGCGAGGTGGGCAGCAGGAGCTGAGCTGTGCATCCAGAGAGTTCTGTGTTAGGGGCACATGTTCTGTGTGACTGGCTTCTCCCTGTCTGAAAACGTGCTTTCTGCATGTAATTCAGGGTAGTTCCTGCATAAGGCACAGAGATGCTCACATAATAAACATCTTCCAGGGCTGTTTAGCTCCAGAGGTCCCTGCCAGCCCCCACCAGTCTGGGATTCTGGTGTTGAAGCTCTTGAATCCCGTAGGAAAGTCCACAGGAAAAAATGTTGCTTCCCAAGGGGGAGGAGAGGCTGAGACAGGTTGACTGGCTCCCCCACCATGAGCACTGCTCAGGTCCCTGCTGAGTCCTGCTGGTGCCCCAGGGTGCTGAGCACCATCAGCCTGGTGGAAGGACCTGTCGGGGTGCTGGTGGTCATCCAGCCTCAGCAGTCTCTCGCTGCTGGGCCTCAGGCAGGCCCCAGGGCAGGTGACCAGGCCTTGGTGCAGGATGGCAGCCTGGCGCTGCAGGCCCGAGCCCTGGGTGCTGCCAGGCTGAGGCTCAGTGCCCAGCCAACCCCGAGCCCCCTGGCCCAGCTGTCCCAGGCAGGGGCAGTCTCAGCTCCATGCTCCCAGCCTCTGCTCAGCTCCGCCACGGGTGACAGAGGGTGGGCAGGGGGTCCCAGGCAGCAGCATTGCTTGCATGGATGAGGCACCAACTGCATACTGGTTCCCAAACAAAGCCATTGTGGCTGTGCTGGGAGTGTGAAGGTGCCAGCACAGCTCCCTCCCCTGCCTGGCTGCCTGGGCCAGGACCAGGACCAGGACCCTGGGCATCTGCAGGGTTGAGCTGCAGCAGAGCTGTGCCCCTGGGGCGCTGGCTTCCCTGCCAGCCCCATCTCCCTCGGGGCATCTCCTGGATCCTCTTATCCCTGCAAGGGGTTTGCAGCCTTGTGCTGTGGACTGGAGCCTTCCCAGCTCAGCTGAGAGACTTGAGTGGCTTCCTGCTCCTCCCCAAGCCTGTCCTGCCTGGAGAGCACAGGTCCTGCCTCTGTTCTCCATGGTGCTGGGGCAAGAGCGATGCCACAGGGATGGGCTCGAGGTGCCTGTGCTGAGCCTGGTCTCCCTGTGGGGATGCATGGTGCTGGTGGTACTGGTGGTGCTGGAAGCTCGTTGGCTGGTGGGGCTGAGTCACGTTGGGACCAGTGAAAGAGGGCAGAAGGTGGCAGGGTGGTGGGAGAAGTTGGGCAACAATGGGAGCTGGGAAGATGGTCTCTGGGGGCTTGCCAGACCCCTTTGCTGGGGCTCTGCTACTCTGACATTCTCGTGTCACCCTGTCACCTGCCTCAGCTGAAAGTTGGGGTGCTGGATCAGGCTCTTTGCCCAGATTTCAACTGGAGCTTAATATGCAAAAGTAGGGCTGGTTGGGAGAGGTGGGATGAATTCCCAGCCTGCCGCCCATGGACAACTGCTCTAATTCCATCAGGGACCAGTGCTTCCCAGTGCAGGGGGGAAACAGTTTGGGAGAAAGTTTAGGAAGTTCCAACACCTCAGCATGTGTCTGGCCCAAGGTGGCAGTTGTCATTTTAGGGATTTCAGGTCGATGAGAAGCTCACCCACTGCGATCCAGGCAGGAGCAGTTGGGAATGATCCACACAGGGGCTGCTGGGAGCGTGCAGCTGCTTAGATTTGTAGTGGAAAACCAACCCTGTTTCCTCTGGGAAAAAAGAGACTGGAAACCACTGGTGACCCTTGAAATCTTCTTGTGCCCTGGCTGAGCAGTGGGGTCAGGTAGGAGAAGCAGAGCTGATGTCTCCAAAGGACCAGTGGTGGGTTGTCCTGTCTCTTCGAGCCAGGAGACCATGGCTCTGGGACACTGGGGTGAAACCCTGGCTCTTTTGGTGTGAGCCACGTCCCCCCGCAGTGCCCACACGGCACCAGCACAGCCAGCGGGACCAGCAGCAGTGTCCCTGCCTGCTGGGCTGTGGGAGGGCCCCAAGCCACGCTGCGGGAGCCGCAGGCCTTCCCTGCCCGGCCCTTCCCGTGCCTCCTGTCCTTCCCCTCCTGCAGCCAAGCGCCAGTTTTAGCAGGTTTCCCATGTAAGGTTGCACATCTGAGGACACCTGGGTGGCAGAGTGGGCCCTGAGCTGTGACGTGAGGTGTTTTCTTTGTAAAAGAGAGAAACTCAGTGAGTTTGTGAGGGACACTGAGCTGAGGGGAGCAGCTGGATTGCCAGAGGAAGGGGATGTGTCCAGAGGGACCACAGCAGGTCAGAGGAGTCATCAGCTCACATGAACCTCATGAAGTTCAGCAAGGCCAAGAGCCAGGTCCTGCACACGGGTTGGGGCCATCCCTGGCACCAGCACAGGCTGGGCTGTGTGGGTTGGGGCAGTCCCAAGGAGAAGGACCTGGGGACACTGGAGGGTGACAAATGGGCTGTGAGCCGGCAGTGTGCACTGGCAGCCCCCAAAGCCCCCCGAGTCCTGGGCTGCATCCCCAGCAGTGGGACTGGCAGGGCTGGGAAAGGGGGATCCTGCCCCTCTGCTCTGGGACACAGACCCCCCAGCAGCGCTGCCTCCAGCTTGGGGGTCCCCAGGACAAGGGGGACACAGAGCTGTGGGAGCCAGTCCCCAGGAGCCATGGAGATGATGGGAGGGCTGGAGCCCCTCTGCTCTGGAGCCAGGCTGGGAGAGCTGGGCTGACTCAGCCCAGAGAAGAGAAGGCTGCTCCTGAGGAGACCTTCTTGAGGCCTTTCAATGCTTAAAGGGGGCTTATGAGAAAGACAGAGACTTTTTGTCAGTGCCTGCAGGGACAGGGCAAGGGGCAGTGATCTCAGGCTGAAAAAGGGTAGGGTTAGACTGAGCATAAGGAAGAAATCTTTCATAGTGAGGAGGTGGACCAGAGGTGCTGTGGGTGTTCCATCACTGGGAAGTGTTCAAGGCCAGGTTGGAGCTTTGAGCAAGCTGGACTAGTGGGGGGTGTCCCTGCCCATGGCAGGGAGTGGGACTAGATGGGCTTTGAAGATCGTCAGATACAGGTAGTCATTCCCTGCCCTAGATCATGGTCCTGGCTAGGCTCTTGCTCTCACAGACCTTCTAGAACAGTGTGTAGAGAGTTGGGACTTAAAGGAGGTGATAGTGGTGTGTTATCACATCACCACAGACCTCATCCAGCCTCAGAGCAGCCAAGTCTGTGGTCTGGAGCTGCACTGGGACCTCATCCCTGCGTTAGTGGTGCCAGGGCTGGGTTTGTGCAGCTCAGGAGGAGCTGGCTCTGCCCATGCCATGGGGGCTGTCGTTCCAGAAAGGCGGATCCAAAATGCCCCACATGGGCTTCCACACTCCCAGATGGCATTACCTGGGGCTGCCTGCATGGCTGCTCTGTGGGCAGGGTGTGTGATGTGTGGGCAGGTGCTGCCAGCTGCCCCAGCTTGTCCAGCCACAGCCCTTGGGCACTGCCTGTGGAGATCCCAGCTCATCCTGGGAGCCCAGCGCCGGGAATCCTGAGCTGCTGAAGGACAGGTGACATTCACAAAGGGGGCTCCACAACCTGTTGGTGTGAGGGCCGTCCCCAAGGCCCCGACAGCCCCACGCTGTGCTTGCATAAAGCTTTCAAAGCCATTAAGCTTGAAAATAACGTGTCATGGAGCGCCCGGCACGGGAAGTCCGGTCCCTGCTCCTGCTCCTGGCCCCAGGGTTGTTTGTGGTGTCTTCCATGGGACAGGCAGCTGGTCCCATCCTCCGTGGGAACACAGCATGCTGCCACTGCTGGGGAGTCCAGGGGGAAAAACCCGGTCATACCGGATGCTGTCGGTGGAGCTGTCCGTTCCCCGTTTCCTGTGTCAGTGCCGCTTTAACCCCACTCACAGCCGGGTTTTGTCCTCCCAGGAGGGACCCTTCCACTTCTAAAAGATCCAAGGGGAGGAACTGGAGGCCCCAGGACTGGGGGAGTAGGGTTTCCGGCCAGATCCCTCCCAGCTGCGAGCATGAGGATGGGGTGTGAGGCCCCAGCGTGGCATCCCTCCCCACACCACCAGCTCTCCAACTCTGCCTCAGCTGGGTGGGGAATCCTGGCATCCAGCAGCCCTTTGCGGAGTTGTCTCCCGCCATGGGCAGGCAGACAGGGGTCTGGCAGCGGGTCAGTGGGGCAGAGGTGGCAGGTCACACACCTGCCCATGCACCTGGGGCATCCCAGGCTGCTGGGTGCCTGGCCGGCATCCTCCATCCCCACACGCCTGGGTGACACTTCCTGTCTCTTCTCGTGGGTGGTGGTGACAGGGCAGGCTGACCGGTGGCGATGACGACAGAGACAGGCCCTGGTTCGGAGGTGAAGAACCCACAGGAGGAGGCTCCACAGCAGCAGCTGGAGGCGGCCGCTCACGGCCCCACTGCTGCAGCTGCCAACCCCGCCGGCCGGGACGCTGAGGCCAATGAGAAGCCCAGGGCACAGTCTGATGTCCGAAATATGGATCCGGTGAGTGGGTGACAGACGGGTGCCATGAGATGTGGCAGGGAGGAGGGCGCAGCAGAGGAAGGGGACATGCCACCACTCCCTGCTGCCCATGTCCTCACTGCTGCACGGGGGCTGCAAGGAGCCCGGCAAGGTGCTGCCAGCCTGGGGGGGAACATCCCGGAGGGGACCCTGCTACAACCAGGGCAGTTGCTGGGCTCTGCCAGCTGCCTCCCAGCTGCCTCCATGGGTTGTGAGGCCAGGACAGGCAGAAGGAGCAGCACGGCAGCCCAAAGTGTTGACTGTCCTGGAAATGGCACTGCTGTGGCTGCTGGCCAGGGTCAGGGAGCCTATGGGTGCCCTGCATCCCAGGACTGAGCCCATGGGTGCCCTGCATCCCAGGACTGAGCTGCCCCTGGCACTGGCCACATCCTGACATTAGCCTGGGAGCTGGCGTGGCGGAGCTGTGATGCTGCAGCAGGCGTGGTGCTGCCTGGCCCAGTGTGGTACTCCCTGGCCAGGCATGGTGCTCCAGGCACTTGGGCAGCGAGGTTTTGGGCACTGAATTCACCCTGGGCTCATGGGTGTCCATTTTCCAGGGCCCTTGATTGTGCTGGTGACATGGGGTGGAGGAACTGTGCTTTGTTGGGGACCCTTGGAAGGTCCTTAGCTTCCCCCACCCCCCATCAGCTGCCCTCTTCTCTCTGCTGTTGGAGGGCTTTCCCCATCTGTCTGTCCCGGCAGCAGGGCCAGTTGACCCTGTGCATCTCCCTGCTCCAGGGCTCAGAGATGGAGGAGAAGGACTACAGTGAGACGGATGGGCTCTCTGACAAAACGACCCCCAGCAAGACCCAGAAGTCGCCCCAGAAATCCACCAAGAAAATGAAGAGTGCCCTCTGCAGAGTGACCCTGCTCGATGCCTCCGAGTACGAATGTGAGGTGGAGGTGAGTCCCAGCTGCCCGCACACCAAGGAGGGCACCCTGCCCAGCCCAGCAAGTCCTATGTCAGGGCTCTTCCAAGGACAGCATTGTAGTACCTCTCTCCTAGTGCAGAGGATCCAGAGAAGCAGCCCTTTTCCAGTTAAAGTTTTCAAAATAAGGGGAAAATCTGGGCAGACAGATGCCAGTGGGGAATTTCAGCCCAGAGAATCCAAATTTGGCAGCTACTCATGGTAGAAAACAGCCTCTAAAAAGCAGAAGCTTAACAGATGAGGGATGGAGCTCGTGTGGGGCTGCGTGTGGTGATGTGAAGAGGCTGACACAGGTGGATGCTCACGGCTGCCCCGGTGTGGGTTTGTGTCCATCCTCTCTGTGTTCATCTTCTCAGCTCTTGCTGCCTTCCCTGTAAGGACAGGGACAGTGTGGGGTGGTGTGTCAGAGCACTGCGGGGGTGTGTGTGTCAGCAGGGTGCCATGCCTGCAGACAGCCCAGCACCCTGCTCTGGGTGTGAGTCACCTGCTGCCTGTGCAGCGAGGTGAGCGTGTGCCGTGGGTCTGTGCCAGGGACCGTGCTTCCTTGGCTGTCACTGCAGGGAGGGACAGAGGGGACTGACATCTGCCAGCAGCTTCCTTGGCATCGGGAGATGCTGCAGGGCTCCAGCATGGGGACCGCTCCTTGTAGGGAGAGCTGGGGGGCACCCATGGTCGCAGCAGGGCAGGGGTTTGAGGCAGGGCCCTGCGGCAGCTGGGAGGAGAAGCGGTTTGGGGAGCACCCGGTGCTGTCCCAGCGCCTGCTGCTGTGTCCTGCCCGTGCTGGGGAAGGCAGCGCTGCCCTGAACTGCGGCTTCATCCTGGCAGGAGGGACCGGCCACTGGGCTTAAGAGGTTGTTTGGGAGCAGAACCCCCTTTGTGAAGGAGACCTTGGCACTGGGTGAGAGGGGGGATGGGTTGCTGTCTGGGAGCTAGCTGCGCAGAGCGGGACCCCCATCTCTGTGCAGGTCCTGCCTCCCCTGGGGCTCGACTCTGCAGGATGGATGGTTGCAAGGAGCGTGGCCGGCTGCTCGCTGGGGGTGCCCGGGATGGGGGAGCACCCCGAGGCAGCCGGCAGTAGGGGCTCAGCCTGCCTGCCTGCAGCACAGGCCTTTGATCTCCGTGCTCCAGCAGCCCTGACTGCCGCTTTCGCCGGAACATCTGTCACAAAGCCGTGGCGAGACGGGTTGTCAGGAAGATGAAAGCCCTGCTGAAGGAGCAGAGCAGTGGAGCACCCCAGGGGCTGGCGGAGGGGCTCACAGGATGCAGGAGCGACTTGCACGAGCACCGGTGGGGTCATCCATCCCCCACTCTCCCCATAGCATCGCCCAAGCCAAACTGGCGTGGGGGGAAGCCTGGCTTGCAGCCTCACTGGTGGCTCTGTGAGCTGAGCAGTGTCCCTCTCTGGCCGTGGGTACGGAGGAGCTCTGTGCTGCTGTGGTGCAGAGGCTGGGGGTCAATTTTGGGAGAGCTGTTGCTCACCGAAAAAGCCGCCTGGGGCACAGGGGAGAGGGCTTGGCATAGGAAGGCTGAGCTGCATTTCTCCTTCCATTCTCGTGGGCCCTGTGGGAATAGCTGTGCCTCGCTCACCTGCTTAATTGAGGCTTAATTAAGGCTCCATTCAGCAAAAGTAAGAAAGGGGAGTCTAACTCTTCAGTGTGACACCCTGGCACACTCCATGGGTGAGCCCCTGCCTTCAAACCCGGGTCAGCAGGAGGGAGGAGACCCTGGAAGGGTGACTGCAACTGCTAGAAAAGCTTTTCAGGGCAGCAGGAGCCCAGGGTGGCAGCCAGAGACAGTGAGCTGTGATGCTCTGGGCCCTGGGCTGCTGGCTCTGGGGTGTGTGGTGAAGGTGGTCAGGTAAACCATTGCCTTGAAGAGGGGACATGGGAGCTGCCAGGCTGCAAACAGGGGAGAAACACACATTGCAGGGTTGTCTTTCCACCTCCATGGCCAAGCCCGGGCCTGGCTGTCACTGGTAATGAAGGGAACTTCAGGGAAACTCAAAGGATGAGCCAAAGGAGGCCCCTTCCATCCCTGCGTGTGGCTTGGGCTTTTTCTGGCTCTCATTTGTCATGGCATGCTTTGGGACCCAGCCACAACCGCCACCAGTGGGGAGGGTGTTGGGAAGCAGCTTGTTCCAGCCGCCACAAGCTCTGGGGCGCGTTTATCCCAGCTCACTGGTCTGGAGTGAAGGTGCCTGGGCTGGCTGGACCCCTCTCTGGTTTGGCATCACTGTCTCCTGGTGTGATGGGGAATGAGCTGGGTGGGCACCAGGTTCTCCTGGCCTATGGAACCTGCTGCCCACAGTGGCTGGACTCGATCGTGCTCTGTCCCTGCAGCCCCAAGACCTGGGGTGTCCCCAGAGGCAGGGGGTGCCAGGTGACAGAGCTGGCCTCAAAGGCAGCCCAACATATTTTGGTGGTTGCCTGGGGGCCCAGGCCTGCCCTGCCTGCACCCAGCGGGTGCTGCCAGTGCCTGCCAGGTCTCTGGGAGCTCAGGGGAACCGGCTCACCATCAGCCTCTCCATGTCTCCGACAGAAGCACGCCCGAGGCCAGGTCCTCTTCGACATGGTGTGTGAGCACCTCAACCTCCTGGAGAAGGACTACTTCGGCCTCACCTTCTGTGACTCAGACAGCCAGAAGGTGAGCACAGGGGTTCCCTCTGCTGCCACCCCCTCTGTGGTGCGAGGCCTCCCTGACCTGCTGTCTCCTTGTTGCAGAACTGGCTGGACCCCTCCAAGGAGATAAAGAAGCAGATCCGCAGTAAGTGCGTGGGGAGGGTCCATCCTCCCTGGTCTGAGGCATCCTGGGGGGCTCCTGCATGGATCAGACCTGGTTGTCCTTGGCAGGTCCCCTCCCCGCCTGCCCTGAAGGGAAGGGGACTTTCAGCAGCTGGCCTGGGGACAGGGATGCTCATCCGGCTGCTTGTTACCCACCTCTCCTTACTCATGACAGTTGTGAGGGGCAAAGGACTCCTCCATCTGTGCTGCTGGAGAGCTGGCTGAGACCTTGTCCCTCTCTGGGTGCCCTGAGCAAGAAGGACAGGGATGGGGGAAGAGAGGGGCTCTCTGGGACAGCTTCTGGAGTGCCTTTGCCCATGGCAGCTTGCTGGGGTGGAATAAGGGCTGTTGCCTTCTGGGACACGGGAGGCTTTGCTGTGACATTGGTAGTCACCCTGAGCTGACAGCTGCTGAGGTTGTGATGCTCTTCTCTTCCCAGCTGTTTGGGGAGAATTAACCAAGTTGTGCTGGTGTCCCAGTGGCTGTTCTCCCAGCAGCTTCTGGAGCCCCATGTCCTTGCTTGGGGGGAGTCATGGGACCCTCAGTAGACCTGGCTGCTCCTGCACGCCTGCGTGCTGCCAGCGTGGGTGCTGCCCTCACTGCTCTCCTCCCCACAGGTGGGCCCTGGAACTTTGCCTTCACCGTGAAGTTTTACCCCCCAGACCCTGCCCAGCTCACAGAGGACATCACAAGGTAGGGACCAACCCCCATGGGCACAGCTGCCAGGGCAGCTCCCCAGGGCCCAGCTTGGAGCTTGTGGAGGGATAGGGCTGAGGCGAGACGTGGGCAGCCGGGAGATGCCTGAGGCCTGGCTGCTCTCCCACTGTGTGTGGCAGGGCTAAACCACGCGGAGTGGAGCCAGGGAAGGTGGCCATGGGAGGTGCAGTCCCCACAGACAGCAGAGCACAGTGGGGTGCCCACAGCTGCTCCCCAGGGAGCCCCAGCCTGCTGGGGAAGTGTCATGGTTTCCCCCGGCTGTGGGCCGAGATCCACACAGCTGCCTGCTCCTTAAAGTAAAAGAGCAGGGGAAGAGGGAAAAGGGGGAAACAAGGGAAGGGAAAAGGAAGGGGAAATAACTCCAAACCCAAGAAACTAAGAGGCCCGTGGGTTGGGATAAGGAGAGTTTACTGAGAGAACAGAAAGATCAAATATCCCAATGCTCACAGGACTTTAGAGCAAAAGAAGATGAAACTCTTGATCCCCAATGCAGTTTCTCCCCGACCCACACAACTCAGGTACCACCCAGAGCTGTCCCGGAACCCGACCGTCCCCCCAAGCAGCACGCGTCCCGCCACCGCCCCTCTTCTTCCTCCCCTCAGCCCCCGTTCTCCTGGGCAGGACGTCATTGCCATGGAATACTCTCTTTGGCCCATCTGGGTCACCTGTCCTGGCTTCGCCCCTCCTTTCTCATGGATAGAGAAATAGGAAGAAGCTGAGAAAGTCCTTGACTGTCTGACTGCAACTAAGAACATCAGGGTGTTCTCAGCACTGCTTTCATTGTAACTCCCAAACACAGCATCCCATCAGCTGCTACAGATGAAGTTAACTCTATCCTGGCTGAAACCAGGACAGGAAGGCATGTTCCTCCACCCCACACTCACCCTCTGCCCCCTCCTGCAGATACTACCTGTGCCTGCAGCTCCGTGCCGACATCATCACGGGGCGCCTGCCCTGCTCCTTCGTCACACACGCCCTGCTGGGTTCCTACGCTGTGCAGGCCGAGCTGGGTGACTACGACGCCGAGGAGCACGTGGGCAACTATGTCAGCGAGCTGCGCTTCGCTCCCAACCAGACGCGGGAGCTGGAGGAGCGCATCATGGAGCTGCACAAGACCTACCGGTGAGCCCCAGGAGAGATGGGGAGGAAAGCAGCAGAGCCACGCTCAGTGGGGCACCCAGCCACGTGTCCCTCCCTTTGTGTCCTTGCAGGGGAATGACTCCTGGGGAAGCAGAGATCCACTTCCTAGAGAACGCCAAGAAGCTCTCCATGTACGGGGTGGACCTTCACCATGCCAAGGTATGGGGCCGTGAGGCTGCCAGAGCAATGGCCAGTGCCACCCCATCCTGCCCTGCTGCCCACACACCCTCCCTGCCCATCCTCTTCCCCCCACAATGAAGGTTCAACAAGGTCCTGGGTGCAGGTGGCCCTGCTTTGGACCAGAGGACCAGTCCAACCATAACCAGCTAGTGAAACGGTGACCTCTCGTCAGCTGGTTCTCTGTAGGGAAACTGCACTGCTGGCCAGACTGGTTCTTACTGGGCAGCTGAACCCCCTGTCCCTCTTGCCTCCAGGACTCAGAGGGCATTGACATCATGCTGGGTGTCTGCGCCAACGGCCTCCTCATCTACAGGGACCGGTTGAGGATCAACCGCTTCGCCTGGCCCAAGATCCTCAAAATTTCATATAAGAGGAGCAACTTCTACATCAAGATCCGCCCGGGTGAGGTGGGTGCCACGGGCTACCACGGTCCCAGGGCATGGCAAGCTGCCTGCTCTACTGGACTGGGGCTGCCTGACCTGGAGGTCCTCACATGGCGCCACCTCTGCCCCAAGGTCCTGAGTTAATGACCATGCTGGCCAGGAGAGTTCATCTCCTGTGGAGCATGGAGACTTTTAGCAAGTGCTGTCTTGATTATGCTCTCATTTTATCACTGGCCAAGTGTCTTCAGGAGGCTGAGGGCACCCTCTTTCCACCAGCCATATGTCATGACCCCATCAGCATGGGAACATCTCAGGAAGGGGGGTTGAGGGCCATTTTTGATGTGTCTTCTGTACTTCACTAAAAATCATCAGGAGGCTTTTTCGTTTGTTTTCCATCTTTATTTTCGCTCTCTTCACTGGTGGGAGAACTTGTGTCCACCCACATTTTCCTGCAGGCAGGAGGGGGAGGACTGTGCATCTGAAATGGAGGGTGATGCCCTTCCACCAGAATGAGCTGTAAAAGGGTTTTGTTTCCTGAGGGAATTTATCTGGCACTGAAAAGCCATTTACAGCTGAGCAAAGTGCTTAGGCCAGCAGTAGGGGGTGGAGGGTGTGATTCCATCGCCCCATGGGGCTGGGCATGGACCTTTTCAGTAATGCTTTGAAAAACACTTTTTTTGGCATGGTCATGACCCCTGCCAGGGGGAACCTGAGGACCTTGGCAAGGCAGGTCCCATCCCCTCGACGTCCTCCAGGGCCGGATCTGCCCATAACGGCCTGTCTCTGTCTCCCCCCAAGTACGAACAGTTTGAGAGCACCATTGGCTTCAAGCTGCCCAACCACCGCTCCGCCAAGCGTCTCTGGAAGGTCTGCATAGAGCATCACACCTTCTTCAGGTGAGGACACCCCTTCCATACCTTCTCCAGGCCTCCCTTCTTGGAGGCAGACATGCTCCTGCCTCTGCCGCAGCAGGTACGTGCGCAGGGCAGTGCCGGGGGGCACGGCTGGGGCTCACTGACAGCCACCTCACCTCCCTCACCCCCAGGCTGGTGTCCCCAGAGCCACCCCCGAAGGGCTTCCTGGTGATGGGCTCCAAGTTTCGCTACAGTGGGCGGACGCAGGCGCAGACACGCCAGGCCAGCGCCCTCATCGACCGCCCGGCGCCCTTCTTCGAGCGCTCCTCCAGCAAACGGTACACCATGTCTCGCAGCCTTGACGGAGGTATGCCCCAAATTGGGGAGGGGGAGGGAGATTGGTCCGCTGGCGGGAGCGAGGGCGATGCGGTTCAGCTTGTCTGTGTGAGCTGGAGGGGTTACAGCAGCCAGCGGGCTTCCTTCTAGAGGCTGTCTCCACCGCATCCCCATGGCAGAGGGGCTGTCCCCGCCCCAAGTGATAGGTCAGACTGCGCACGAGCAGGGGGACGTGGTTGGGCTGGGCAGCTTGAGGATGGGGGCCCTGGAACCACCAGGAAGCCCTGGGACCCCTGGGACCAGCCGTCCCTGACGCGAGGCCCCTGGTCTGAGCTGGCAGGGTGGAGGGCAGGGGATGGTGGGCTGGGGTGGGGTGGGAAGTTTGGGGGTCGCAGGGCTGGCGTGACCCGCGCTCTCCCCCACGGGCAGAGTTCTCGCGCCCAGCCTCCGTCAGCGAGAACCACGACGGGGCTGAGGGGGAGAAGCGGGATGAGGACGGTGAGTTTGGCAGCAGGAGACGGTCCGAGACAGAGGATGAGGAGGTGACCACCCCAACGAAAATCAAGGAGCTGAAGGTACCGATGAGGAGGGCAGAGCAGAGTGGAGGTGGAGGGACAGGCAGGGGCTGGGCTGCAGGCAGGAAGGGTCACTGTGGGGCACGGTCCCATCTCTGCCAGCTGCACCCCAGGCTGGTGGGACTCTTAAGACACAGCTCTTGGCCTCACCGGTGCAAATAGGGCTGTCACGGGGTTTCGGCTTGACTTGAATTCTCCACCACACTCCAGGTGGTCTCAAGGCTTATCCCCAGGCAGGGCTGGGCCTGGGAGCAGCCCCGCTCTGGGGCAGGGTTGGGGACGGGGACAGGCCAGGCACACCAGTGTCCACTCGTGCCCACCACTGCCTGGGCACAGCCCACCCACTCCCTGCCCTGGCCCCGGGGCTGACCCAGTGACATCCCAGCCCATGTCAGCCCCATGCAGCGAGGGGAGGGGGGTCCAGACCTTCTGTGCACTGACAGCCCATCAGCTTAACTGTGATGTTTGTGACAAGTTCCCTCAACTGACCCTGCTGGTTACTTTTAACCCTCTCTTTGCTGCCAGCCGGAGCACGAAACAACCCCCAGGCACAAGCAGGAGGTATTCTCTCTCTGAAGTATCTTAGTCCTCATTGGTGCATCATATTGTCCATCCTTTCCAAAACAACACTACGTGTCACCCTATTTACTGGAATACAAGATGCACTGGGGCAGGGGGTTGGATGCTAGAGAAGCCCGATGAGCAGACAGCTGGGGGTCTGCCCCAGCGCGCACGTGGCATCTTCTATCCCACTAAGTAAGGTAGTCCTCCTAATCGTATGTGTGAGCAAGAGCCCTCCCAAGGCGCAATGGCCGGGCCCCGGTGCCGAGGCCTTGGCCTGTCGGGAAGACCCGGCTTCTGCTCGTGTTACTGACTCCTCCATGTCCTTGCCTCGTGTCTCCTCTCCGTCCAGCCCCAGCTCTCCTCTGGAGGCTGGTCCCATCATTCCCGCTGGCGCCCTGACACCCCGCTCTGCTTTTGCCAGACCTGAATGGCCTCTGTCACCCTCTGTGCCCAGCAGCTCTACCCCCCCACAGCTCCCTGCTCCTGCCACCAGGTCCCCTCCCCGGAGAGCCAGGCTCCTCGCAGCGCTGGGGCTGATGGCCCAGCCCAGTGAGTCTGGGAGCTGCCCTCAGCTCAGCTGCCGGGGCGGGGCAGAGGCCTGAGAGCAGCCTGTCGCAAAGAAGAGGGGGGTCCTGCCCCCCACCCCACACAAACTCCCCTGTCCGTGGTGGCCCCCCTTCAGGAACCATTCATCCCAGTCTGAAATCCACAGGTGTTCCCCCCACCCCGGCTCAGTGGGATGTTGATAGATCCTCACCTCCTCACCGGAGCTGCTGACGGGGGCAAAGGTGGCCAAGCAGTGGGTTTCCCCACACTGGCACCACACAGCCCTCACCACCCTGCTCGGCCCCGCCGGGGCGGTGGGCACCGGTCCTGGCCCCAGCCCGCCCGCATTGCTTACCCTGCTGCATGTGCATGTGCTGCTCCCCCGGCGCACCCAGAGGTGGGCAAACCACGAGGCACTTCCCCACGGCTCCGGCACGCGGGGCCACAGGGGGAGAGGCCCCATGAGCCGCGCTCAGCCCTGGGGATCTGGGAAGTTTGGTGCGGTTCTCCACGGGACTCTCTTGGGTCTCTGGGCTGTTGCTGAGGAGAACTTCCAGGGAGGTGTTTTAGGTGACTCCTTTCGAACCTCAGCAGAGGTTTGAGTCTGAGTTGGAAGCAGAAGCCAGGCTTCTTGCTCTGGCTGATTCTTGCTCCAGGCCCGTTTGCCCACCTCTGTGGCAGGACGAGGGGACCCACCCTGGTGCCTGTGCTGTCCCAAGCCCATGCTCTAACGCCTGAACCCCACCTCGCACTTGACTACTCTGAGCTGTCCTCCCTCCATGGCAGGCCAGACCCCACCACACTCCACTCTGGTCCATGGTGATTCGTGCTGGACATCTCCGACCAGCCCTTGACCTCCATCCCTTTGGCTGAAGCCCACTTCCAAGGAGCTCCTTTGGAAATATCAGGTTCCTCCCTGCCAGGACAGCAGCTCAGGTGCCCGTTGTGACTGGCACGAGAGAGCAGCAGAGGAGGCTGCCTGTATTTCCAGAAGGGCCCTTCTGATCCCGAGGGAGAGCCCGCTCTCTTTCTCCAGGTGGCTCAGCTTGCCCTCCCCAGGCCTGCTGGCGATGCTGAAGGGGCATGCTGTGCCCTTCCTGGAGGGAAGCCTGCTGGGCACCTTTGGCCCATGCCCCTGTTTGCTGCTCCTTGCAGTGGTCTTAGTGAGAACCTGCAGACCAGGGTGCTCCGACGTGCTGTTCTCGAGACCCCAAACTGAAGCCCAGTGTGAAGCAAATGTTCCCAGTGCCCCTGTTCATCCCTTTTGCCTCAACAGGTGCTTTAATCATAGTTACCTCCATCTCTCCTTCCCCAAGTTTCTAGATAAGCCAGAAGATGTTTTGCTAAAGCATCAGGCCAGCATCAATGAGCTGAAACGGACCCTGAAGGAGCCCAACAGCAAGCTGGTTCACAGGGACCGGGACAGGAGGCTACCTTCCTCACCAGCCTCTTCCTCGCCCAAGCATGAGGATGAAACACCAAAGGGAACCCCAGAAAAGGCCAGTGAGGTTTGTTCTGCTGCTTCTCTTAGGGAGGGGACTGAGGTTGTTTGTGGGGAGGCTCTGACCTCTGTACGAGCCTGGGGGAGTAGGGGGGAATTGCAGCGCTGGGGATGTGGGGTGGAGGGAGGAGACCTCTGGCTGGGCAGTTGTCTCTAAGCTTTGTAACAAGTGTGTGCACGCTGCTGGTTCCCTTGTGCTGCGTGGGGTTGAAATTCCACCCTTCCCCAGGGGACGTGTTTGGGGTGCAGCTGGGAGCTGGGCCATGAGATGTGGCTTTCCTCACCCCTCACAGCAGCCTGGCTGGTGCAGCTCTTGCCCAAGCCGGGTGTCCTCAGCCGAGCAGCACTGGGTGCCTGCACGAGGGCGCCCCTGGGTGTTCTCGCCAGCCAGGACCTGGGTGGGGGGTGTAGGTGGAAGGGTGAGTGGTGCCCCACTGGCATCCTGCATCCTCCCCTCCGGGCGCTTTGCCTGCTGGCTTTGTGCTGGGACTGTGAGTGTGAAAGGAGCTGGAATTGTGGGTGCTGGGATGTGCAGAGCCCCCGGTGCTGCGTGAGGGCTGTGGACATGGCGCCAATGGGTGCTCGGCGGCGCTGGGTTCCTCGTGTGTTTGGGAGAGGCAGTGTGTGGCAGGGGCATCCCTCCTGGCTGCTCTTTCCCTGCCAAGGACACTCCTGGCTCACTCTGCTCTCTGTGGCCTCCTCTCCACTCACGGGAGGCCAGGCCCGCAGCACCAGGCCTGGCTCCAGGCAGGGTGACACTACGTGTGGTGCCCACTGTGCCCTGGCTCCCTCCTGGGAGAGTCTCACAGAGCAGGTGAGGACACAGGGCTGTGCTGCAAGGAGGGCAGGGGCGCGGCAGGGCAGTCGTGGGGTGCACGTGCACCCGCCGGTCCCCAGCAGTGCCATGAGAGCCAAGGCGGCGGGTGACACGGGCAGAGGTGTCATCAAAGCACCGAGCTGGGAAGAGGAATGTCACCCCATGTCTCTTTTACAAGTAAATATACAATGTGCAGAGATGTAAATGGAGCTTCTAGAGCTGGCATAGCTGTGACCTCTGTCCATCCATCCATCCATCCATCCATCCATCCATCCATCCATCCACCATTTGTTCCTTCATTCCTTCTCATGTGCTCTCTCTCTCTCTCTCTCTCTCTCTCTCTCTGTCTCTCTCTGTCTCTGTCTCTCTCTCTTTCCCCATGGGTGCTGGGGTTTCCGTGCTGGCACAGACGATGGAAGAGGACACCCTAGACGATTTTACATCTGAGCACGGAGCTTCCCTAAGCATGGAGTCTTTCACGCAGAAAAGCCTTGTCTCCTCTCCTGAGGTTGTCACCATCCTCCTTCTCTCCCCACCCCCTGCTCTCACCCCTCTGTGGGGTCCTCCAGCCTGCCAAGGTGGCTCCTGTCCTCTGAGCAGAGCTTGGGCCATTGTCCAGCCCTCTGTGTGGGTCCCCTCGCCAGCAATGGGCAGGACTCTCACCAGGACAGAGCTGGTGGTAAAACCTTCTCCCCTTCTGGGCAGTGAGGCAGGGTCCTGGGTGAGACCTTCCAGTGGATCCCTGCTGTGCATCCCCGGGGCTGGCAGTGCTCTGGGTGAGGGGGCCATTCTGGAGGTCCCACAGCAGTGCTGGCCCCATGGCACAGGCTTTCTGTGGGTGTCTGCTCCAGGTACAAGCAGGCAGCAGGTGACACGCTGTCTTTAGCAGCCCCTTGTGCTTTCCTTTCATTTTGGCTACCATTACGGTCCCCAGACCCAGGCACCTGGAATAGGGCATCTCTGGAGGCATCAGAAATGCTGGGCTTAGTGGCTGTGTGAAAGAGGGTCACACTGCCATTGATGTCCTCATGCATGGCCCACAGGTGAGGAACGTGGGCTCTTGGCACCGCTGGCGTGCAGGGTTTGTCTCACAGGACAGTAGCTGTTTCATGGCAGGACAGCCAAGGAAAGATACCACAGAGCAGAAGAAAGCTGGTCTGAGACTTGGTTCCAGTGTGTTTGGGCACAGCCATGGCATAGCGTGGTGCTCAGAGGTGCTGGGGCACCCATCTTGCCCTAGTGTCCCTGGGGAAAACAACAGAGTAGGAGCAGTGTTGGGCAGGAGCAGACGTATCCTGGTCCACTCTGGGACCCTCTGTGCAGCAATATTTAGGAGCTGGTGGACAAACAGCAAGATTGAGGTGCTCTCACATCTCTTGATTCAGAGTCTTCCCCATCAAGGCCCTCAGGGTGCCTAGGCTGTGCTGGGGCACAGGTGCTGAGGTGGCCTCACCAGTGGTTTCTCTCCAGGTGTGGATATGTGGGAACGTGATGACATGAGGACAGCACATCTGCAGAGCTTGGAGCTCATACCCACTCAGCTAGAAGGTCCCTCGGTGTCTGTGGGCTTCAGACCACTAAGGTTGCATTATCTGCTCCCCTCCCCTCCACCCCTCAGTCCTCACTGCTGCTGGAGGACCAGAATGCTGAGCTGGGAGGTGCTGGGAGTCTCCTCAGCTTTGGGTGGCAAAGTGACCCGGAGTGTTCTCAATGTCTTGGTTTCCCTCATTCTCCCTCCTTGTGAGGCTCGTGCTTTCCGTGCAGAGGAGCTGGGCCTCCCTGAGGAGCAAGGGCAGGTGGCAGGGCCATGGCAGGGTGCCGAAGGGACAAGCCCTGGCCGAGGGGGTGGCCCTTGCTGGCAGTGGCAGCAGCCTGTCCCTGCTCCATGTCATCGCTTTTTCCTTTCTGCCAGCTTGATCTTCTCTCTTGTGAAGTGTGGGCGGCTCTGAGAGTGGCCACCCCAGTGCTCCTGCTCCTGGAGCACATCTGTTAGGACACATTGGACAGACCCCTCCCAGCATCATCACTTCTTAGACTCATCTTCTGCCTTGGCACATGCTCTGTCCTGCCAGCCTGCTGACCTGGAGACAGTCCTTCCTGGAGAACATACCCAAGTATCCACATATTTGCTCTGAACATCCCTGAGTGTCCTCAAGGTCCAGAGGTACAAGGACTGCCACGAGCTGTGGAACCAGAGCTGTGGCTACAGCTGGCATCGAGCCCTGCAGAGCAGAGCCTGGATCACGCTGTAGAGTAGCTGGCCGTTCCCTTGGAGCAGGCTGTGCACATCCCAGCAAAGTTTGAGGAGAAGAAAGCTGGTTTGGAAATAGATCTGGAGCTTTTGTGTTTTCCTTGGTGGTTAAGAGGTGCTGCCATGGATGAACACAATGTTCCAGGCTTCATAGGACCTGTGTTCAGGCTTATTGATCTGCGACGTATCTCAAGCCTTAACTCAGAGAAGGAGCCTGAAAGAATTAATCATCTTTGTCCAGGGAAGGTCTCCAAAGGACTCTGGTTTGCAGCTAGAGAAGGAGGACAAGAAGGCTTCACCAAAGAGATCTGTACATGTGTTCACAACTTCTCCATGCTCGCCTTGGCTGCAGAAAGGGTTCAGCACTGTGACTGCAGCACAGGAACAGAAGAGAAGCTGCTGTACCCTCAGGAGAGTCAGCAGTCTTCTGCTTGAATTGCCCAGGAGCACTGGCACTGAGTGGGAGGACTGCTGTTGAGGGGATGCCAGAGACCAGACTGGGCTTCCCAGAGGCCCAGCACCACTGCTGAGCAAATGGAGATGTTGCTTTCTGAAGTCAAACCCAACTCTCAAAGACCTAGATGCATCTGGGTGTTCCTGAGGGCCACCAGCTGCCTCTGCTGAGACATCTCTGGACTTGGAAAATCAAATCCTGCTTTGGAAGTGGGGGTGGAGGCAGGGACCTGGGGAGCAGACGGTGTTGGAGAGCGCAGGGTGAAGGATTATTGGAGAGCCTCCTGTGAGTGATGCTTTAGGGAGCTGGCGTGGGATGGGCGTCCTGAGGATCTGCCCCTCCAGTGCCGGTGCGCAGGGGCCATGGCAGTGTCCAGCAAGGATTTGTCTTCCACTGAGGAGGAGGGTGCCCTTTGTGCCATGTGTGAGGCATGGTATATGTGCACCCTCCTCTGCTCTGGGATGCTCAGGGGGCCAGCAGCACCCTGTGCAGCCCCCATGGTGCCTTCCATCCAGGCGCTGTACTCAGGACAGGGAGGTTTCCGGGGGACACACACCATATCCTGGAGCAGGGGGACAGGCTGGAGGTCTGCTGCTGCCAGGGCAAGGCCCAGAGCACTGTGCAGGGGCAGCTTTGCCTTCCTTGGCACCTACTGAAGAAGGTGGCAGGGTGGGAGGTGGCACGTTTCTCCTGGGGGCTTTCACCAGTTTCTGCTTGCCCTTCTTGTGGAAGCCTTTCCACTGGTAATCGGCTCTCCTCCTTTATTGCTCTCCTCTAATCACATCTTCTTTTCTCCCCTTCTCTTTTCTCTCTGCTTCCCAGTGTCCCCCTTTTCCCTTACCCAGTCTGAGTCACTCAGTTTCCATTTTGGGTGGCACAGCTGCAGCCGTTCCCCCCATGGCATTGCCCACGGGCAGCGTGGCAGGGGCAGAGCCAGCCCCGTAGCGAGCTCCACGTTGCCCTTTGCCCACGCTCTGCCCGCAGCAGGACTGCTGGTGAGGCTGCTGGGCAGCCTTGTTGGCATGACCATTCCTGCTGTTGTCCTCTCCCAGGGCGTTCCCCACCTCCTGTTCCACAAGCAGTTGGATTCCAGCTGCGTTCTTGGCACTTGTGGAGCCTTCAGCAGCCTCGCAGCTTTACACACAGAAATGTCCCGAGTCTGTGAAGTAAGAGTCACATAGCATCCTCCCCCCAGCAGGTGCACAGCGTGGTGCATCACATACCCACCGTGTCCTTGCTGCAGGATGCTCCACAGCCTCTGCTTGGCCCTTGTTGCAGTACCAGCAGCTGCCAAGCCCACAGCCCTCTTTCACATCTCAATGGGTGACTCTAACCTTTCCGGGGTGACGTCTGCTGAAGTGCTGCTAAATAATTGCTTCTGGTGAGGATTCCCTGGAGAGCTAGGAAGGAAGGATGGACTTGCCCTGAAAGAGTTCTTCCCTGGCAGAGTTGTGGGGCTGTGGCACAAGCTGCCCAGGGAGGGGCTGAGTCACCCCCCTGGGTGTGTTTAACAGAGGGGAGATGAGGTGCTCAGGGATGGGGGTCAGCACAGGACAGGGACGGTTGGACTCAATGATCTTAAAGGGCTTTTCCAACCCGGTGATTCTGTGACTGTGGAGTGAATCTGAGCAGTGGCACCTGGCAGGAAGGGGAGAGGGCCTTTCCATGCCTAAAGGCAGTTGTGATCCTTGCTCATGCTCCCAGCAATCTGACACAGTCATAGGGCCCGTGGATGAAGCTGAGCGTGAAGCTACTCCAGCTGATCGGTGCCTGCAATGAAATCTCCCCCTTTGCTCGTGGAGATTGCTAGAACCAGCTGAAACAAGGTGTCCCAGTTGGGTCTGAGCAGCTGCCTCATGAGAGGTGCCCAATGGCTGGCAGTGTGTCTGCGGGCAGCAGCGCTCCTGCTTCTGTACCTGCAACAAAGCGGAGATACTGCAAGCCTCCGCCCCGGGCACAGTGTAGTCCTTGGAGAGGACAGAGGGGCTCAGTCCCCATCACAGCATCCCCCTTCTTTCAGTCCCTTCTCTCTCCCAGCGAGTTTCTGGGCTTTCTGTAGGGACCCTGCCCCAGCTCTTGCATGATGTCAATAACTCAGCCCAGCTCTGTGACTCGTGGCGGCGGTTGGGTGTTTGATGCTAACTCTTCTTGCTCCAATTGCAATGCAGGGCTCGGAGCATTGGGTATTTATAGAGAGAGAAGCTCCTAGGCTGGAAGTGGTAGCTCTAAAGAAAGCTCTGGGAGTCAAGAAAGAAGCAGCACCTGCAGGTACTTCAGAGGTGAAAATGGGCACGAGTGCTCGGAAAGCAGAGACGGCAGCTGGGAGAGGCAAGGGGGTGGCTGGCCAGGAAGAGCCGGTGGATGCAGCCCTGGGTACCCGGACCAGAGCAAAGATGATCGCCAGTCCTGAGGATTTTGAGTCTGTCTGGGAGGATGAGATCTATGAGAAGGAAACCAGGGGGAGCCCAGCCAGGAGGCTGAGTGCCTGCCAGCTGAGAGCGCAGAGGAGGAGCCGCGAGAGCAAGGCGTGGAAGCAGTCACCGGCGAGCCAGCTCTGCCCAAGCCATATCAGCAACCTCAAGAGAGGCAAAGGGCCAAGATTTTGGTGCCACAACCTCCCCAGGGTGAAAGTGAGGTGGTTTCCAAGGAGCGTGCTTCTGCAGCCCCCAGGAAACAGGAGGCCAGAATGCCAGCCACGGCCATGGAGCTCACAAAAATTAAAGTGAAGGCCAGTGACGACAGCTCGGAGACTTCTGCGACCCAGAGGATCATCTACTTAGGAGATCCAGAGGAACTGGAGAACAGTAAGACACAACTGCTGTCAGTGACTGGTGAAGAGCTTGGCTTGGAGGACAGATCAGAAGCCACCGTGAACATGTCTGGGGATGGATCTGGGCACATGGCAGCAGAAGGGTTTCAAGCCCCTTCCTCAGCAAGTCAGCAACACGGGGCAGTGTCTGGAACACCTGCAGAAGCACTGGAGCAGCCTGGGACAGGCTGTGATGGGCCCAGCCCGACGGGACGTCCCACCTCAGGGCGAGAGGAAGGGCTGCTCCTACAGCAAGAGAAAGCGTCTCCTGGGCTGACCGTCTGCAAAGCACCTGGGGGACATGAAGCCCTACCCTGTTCCCAAGAGGTGGGACCAGAGGAGATGGATCTGCAAAGTCCAGTGGGAGGCTCAAAGGCCCGTAGCCTGGCGAGGGATGGCTGTGGGGCTGAGAAGCACAGAGGGAGCCCAGTCCAGGGCCTGGATGTCTGCACAGCACTGGAGAGGCTCTCAGGAGGGACAGAAGTAGACACCTTCAAGAAGGAAAGTGCCAGAGTGGTTCTTCAGATGGAAGATATAGAGACCAGGTCTCCCCCATCAGCTGTGCCTTGGCAGGGCCACCCCCATGGCACCACAGGGTCAGAGGGGGATAAGCCCAGCTCCCCTGTCCCTACGCCCCTTCCCCAACAGTCCAGCCCTGTCCCTGCAGAGCCAGCCCCAGGCGCTGAGCCCGGGGGCTCAGACCTGTCCCGGGGCAGCAGCCCTGTAAGAGGTGTTGGTGTGCCCAAGGATGGGAACCCCTCGGCAGAGGTGACACGCAAGGAGGCGAGCCCGGTGGTAGGTGAAGGACCAGCCAGGGATGTGAGCCCTGCAGCAGAGGTGGCAGTAGCCAGGGGCAGCGATCCTCAATCTGAAGAACAACCCCAAGACACGGGCCTAAATGAGTGGAAGCCACACCAAGGTGCAGGTCCCGTTGCAGGAGGACCACCCCAACACACAGATGCTGCAGCAGAGCTGATGCAGGTCAGAGACCCGGCCACAGGAGAGGTGGTCCAGGACGTGGACCCTGACACAGTGAGGACAACCCAGAGCAAAGTCCCTGCCACAGCAGAGCAGCTCCTAGGGGAAAAGACCATGGTAAAAGAGTTCACCCAGGACACAGGGCCCACATCAAGGAAGTGGACCGGAGATGAAAGCTGTGGGATGGAAGAACTGTCCCACAACAGAAGCCCTTGTGTGGAAGAGCTGCCTTGCAAGGCAGAACAACAGACTGAGGCCATCCTAAGAGACCTGCCCCAAGAGGGTCCTGTGGCGGGAGGGCTGCTCCACACTGCAGATCCCAAAGCACAAGCGCCATCCTGGGACTCAGAGTTTACTGTTGGACGAGATCTGAAGGGCAGCAGCCCCACAGTAGGAGAAACTGCCAGGAACAGTGACCTTACTCCAGGGCAGCCACCACTGGATAAGTCTCCTCCCAAAGAAGATGCTGATGTCCCCCACCCCCACTCTCCTGTAGCAGGGCTGTCTCAAGGAACCAAGACGTCCCATCTCTCTACCTTCATCTGTGAAGGCAGGGGAGAACCACAGGCGAGCAGTGGGACATGTCAAATGGTGTCTGGGTCGGTATGTGTGGCTGGGGGGCAGGAGCTGTGTCCCAGGAGCACGGAGATGTCACTGTGGCCCCTGGTAGCTGGCAGGACAGCCAGAGCTACAGAAAAACCTCGGTGGCCTCTAAGATTAAGATGTTTGAGCAGAGCGAAGCGGAGCGAAGGGCAGCCCAGGAGGGACAAGAGCATGTGCCTGAAGCTGAGACACCTGCAAAAGCGAAGGGGAAGACGGGTTTGGCACAGGACATGCTTGTGAACACGGGCCTTGCCTCACCGCTGGTGGTGCCGGTCGCTCCAGTGGGACCCGCGTCCAGCGCGGGCTCCTCAGCCCTCGGGCAGGGGGGCGGTTCAGGAGACACCTCCCAGCCTCTCCCTCTGAAGGAAGAGGTTTCTGTTCACCTGGAGCACGAAGGAGAAGACAGTGCTGACCTGGCCTCCCCCGACTCCGGCTGTGAGCTCACCCTGGCGGAAGCCGTGGTAACTCTCCCAATGAACTGTCCGGACGGGAAGTTCATGCGCATGTTGTGTGGCTCCCTCTGACCATGTCCAGTGGCTCCTCACACATCCATTGACTGACAGCAGTTGCTTTGCATCCCCTGTCCTTTTATGTCTGTGCGTGTGGTCAGGCTTATTCGCTGAATGCAGACCCGCTGCCCAGTCGGCTCATCAGCTTCTGTTTCGTGACCCTCCCCGACATGTTGGCTCGTTAAGTGCCGCTCGTTAAACCCAAGAGCGGGCACCCAAGCTTCATGTCCAGGAGCAAGGATGGGAGACGGGGCGGGAGGGGGTGGCTGAGGGAGCCGCGGCTCCGTCACGGACATGCACACACACCCGGCAGCAGCGTACCCACGCTTCCAGCTTCACCCTTGCATTTCTTACGTTGATATCCCCGTCTTTGCTTAGCTCGCCGGCCTCACCCACCCTCCCCTGTCTTCAGCAAGCTGGTGGCTGGATGATGGAATAGCTTTCTATGCTCTTGTAAGCGCTAGATGGGCTCCCGGAGCGGTCGTTTCCTCTCAACTAACCGTTTTCTCTAATCCAGAGCAAATCTCAGGAACCAAGTGGGGAAGAAAAGGATTTATCTGACCCGTCAGTAAAACCCAGCCTGAAAGAAGAGAATGTAAAGACTGCTGTTCCAGTGGTCTTCCAGGTCTCGGTGCTGTTTTACTAACTGCTTCTTACTGTAGTCTGAAAGCTCACCTTAACCGGCTGAGGGCTGCGTGCTTCCAGCGCCTCTCCCCTGGCAGAGCTGTGATGTATACATCTATACATGCACACACACACGGAAGCGTATGCGGGTGTGTTCCTCTGGAGTTTGTTTTGACACCCTGTTCCTCATACCTCTCAACCTCCCAGCAGGGCCAAGGGAAGGTTGCGCCGGCACCCGTCGGCCCCTTGAGATGGCTCTGGCTGCAGACGCTTGGCCTGGAGCCCAGGTGGGGGGTTTCTTCCAGCATCAGTGGGCTTAGAGCTGTTCCTAAGGGACAAGTGCTTGGAGCGAGATGCAAAGTCCAGCAAGGGGGCCTAGATTTCCCAAAGTCCTGCATGGTCCTGGATTTCCCATGGCTTCACAGCAAAGCATGGCGAGGGGAGATGCACCCTCTGATGGTGGAGTTGAGAGGTATGTCCATGTCTGAAGAAGAGCTCACAGAGGGAAGTCATCCCTTGGCTCTGACTGTGCTGTCAATTACACTGACCACTCAAACAGATCATCCCTCAGACTTGCCACCCGCTGCCCGAGGCCTCTGCCGGGGCGACAGTCTGTGGGTGGGGCTGGTCCTCCTCCCCCTGGAGCAATGCTCAGTGGAATTGACACACTCCTCTGCTTCTCCTTCACCGTGCGTGGCTGATGGGGCCCTTTTCTTTCCACCTCTTCTCTCTCTCTTGCCGTTCCTCTGTTGGGTTTGGAGTGCCCAGCCTCACTGACGGACGGCGGCACTGGCGTCTGAGCTGTTTCTGAATGTCTCCTGGTGTTTCGCATCCATCTGCTTCCACCAGGTGCACAGACGTGCCTCCAGGCTGGCCAAGCTTTTCTGTGTGACTGACCCTTTTTTGAGATGATTAATTAAGAGTTTTGGCAAAAATCAGATTGGATACCGCTTCTCCCCCACCCCGTGCCCTGCAAAGTCGCTGCTGTCAGAAAGGTTTCAGTCTCCGTGCTTGAGTTGTGTTTGACTCTACTCTGTGATGTTTGCCGCAGCCTTCCTCCTCCTCCTCCTCCTCCTCCTCCTCCTCCCCCTGTCCCCCAGAGGCACCGTGCGGTGCTCACCGTTTCCGTCTCTCTCCGCCATTGTGTCTCATTCAGAGAGCGGGCTTGAGGGAGGGTGCCGAGGAGAGAGCTAAGCCACCTCGGCACAGGGCCCCTGAGAGTGACACCGGTGATGAGGAGCAGGACCAGGAGAAGGACTCGGTCTTTCTGAAGGACAACCACCTTGCCATCGAGCGCAAGTGCTCCAGCATCACAGTCAGTTCAACCTCCAGCCTGGAAGCAGAGGTGGACTTCACAGTGATCGGTGACTTCCATGGCACAGCCTTTGAGGACATCTCCCGGAGCCTGCCTGAGCTGGACAAGGACAAGAGTGAAACAGAAGACGAAGGCCCGGTTTCCTTCCAGCACACTGACAAAGTCACTCCCAGGCTGGAAGAGGATGTCAAAGGCGAGGAGAAGGTCTCCCAGCCCAGCCCAGATGTCTCCCAGCTAGAGGTATACAGGGACACCGTTCCACCGAGACTGTCTCAGTGCCATCACACCTCCTTGTTCCTTGTCCCAGTGCCCGGTATTGCCTTGCTGGTGTGCACTCCCACCTTGGTTTAGAAGAGCATGCTCGCTTTCAGCCAGCGCCCCCGGGGCCCTGTCCGTGTAGCCGTTTCCCCCGAAGCACGCTCTCTGTGTTGCATGGCTCTGTCCTGTGTTTCTCTGTGCACCTGCTAACCAGGAGAAGTCACTGTCTTCTCTGAATCCCCTGTGTTTGGCTGCCTCCCCTGTCCCTCACCCCACCACAGCATGTCAGCATCCGGGCAGGGCACGTGTCACTAACCAGCGGCTCTGTCTGTGTTTTGCATGAAGTGGGTGACCAGTTTGTGTGAGGAGCACGCTGCCACCTAACTGCTCTGGCCGTGCCAGGGCAGGGAGGGTGTTTGGAGTCACTGGAGGGAGCTGCTCCAAAGCTCGTGAAGCTCCAAAGCTCGTGGAGGGTCATCCCTGGTCTGGGGGTGATTGTGATGGGGCAGCATGCGTGTGGAGTTGCGTGTGTACTGCAGGGAGCAGTACAGCCCCAGCTCAGACTAAAGGTAGCCTTGCCTCTCGCCACCTCCCTGTGCGGCCAGCACCGGGGCAGCCCTCCAGCCCTGGCAGGTAAGTCCCCAGAGCTGCCTGGAGCTGCCAGGCTGAGCCTGGACTGGAGCTGGGGCAAAGCTGCAGCTTTAGTGAGCTCTCTCTGAGCCAGCCTGGGCAGACACCCGATGCCGTGGGCTCCGGGGTCACAGTGGGGCTGTGGGCATGGGTGATCAGCTCCACAGTGTCCCGTGGCTGGCATTGGAGTGCTTGGGAATACTGAGCATGGGGTAAACATCCCCCATGGAGGAGCCTTGGTGGCTCCAGTTTCCTGTAGTGGGGGAGCACTGGAAGCTTGTCTCCATTCCCCACAAGATCCTGACAGCTGGGGTGTAACCACCCCTGCCAGGAGCTGGTGCAGACCCTCAACCTGCTGCAGTGCTTGAGTGAAATGGATTCGGTGGGTCTCACCCACCTTTGGAAGGCCAGTCTGACCTAACCCATGGTGTCTGTAAAACCATCCCAAAAATCCCTCAAAGCCCCAGGGACAGAGCACTGGGTCTGCTTTGGGGTATGTCTGTCATGTGGGTCATTTTGTGTGGTGGCCGTCAGGGCAAGGCAGCAGCCTGGCCTCTGCTCAGTGTGACACTTGCAGGACATCACACACATGTGGCACCTGGGGAGGAGGTGGGCAGGGATGCTCTGCTCACAGGGCTGCTGCACACAGGACCCTCTGGGCCATTGGTATTGTGCCTCAGTACCTGACTGTGTTTCTTCTGCAGTCGTCAGCCCAGAAACCAGATGCTGTGACCACCAGCCTGGGGCCAGGCCTGAAGAAGGCTGAAGCAGATGGCTCCACTCCCCACCGGCTCGGCACGGCAGACACAGCCCAGGTGAGACGGCGTCACCGTCCACCGGTGGCCCTGCTCCCCCATGGTTCTGCCCAGCCTCAGCCCAGCAAAACCTGTCCCCAGGCAGCAGCACTGGGGAGGGGCAGGTGGCCAAGTGGGGTGGTCCGTTGGGGATCTCCACTCACCCTTGTCTTGCCGGAGTCCCCAGAACATCAGAGTCCACACAGAGATACTCTCTGTGTGCCCCTGGCCCCCTCTGCCATGCGCTGGGCAGTGCTGACACATGGGAACATCTGCAGGGGGTGACAGCCGCCGTGGTGCTGTGCTGCCCATGTCCGTGGCCACCCCAGCTGCCCCTGGCAGCGAGGACAGCCACAGCATCCCCGCGAGTGTCACCCCTCCCTGGCACAGCCGGGCTCACCGGCAGGTGGAAGGTCCCATGGGCAGCAGGGATGCTGCAGCCACCGCTCGTGCCTGCTCTGAGACACAGCACTGGCAAACAGGGCTGGCCCCTCAAGAGGGGGAGCAACTGTCCCCTGCGGTCCCTCTGCTCCAGGGAGGACAACCAGAGCCGGCTGTGCTGGGGGGACACACCCTGCCCCTCCAGGGATGTCTGTGGAGGGCAACCTGCTGTGTTTGCCCTCCCAAACCAACACACCCATCTGCTCTTCTTTCAGGATCACAGCACCAAGGCTGGGAAAGGGGCTGTTCCTGTGACAGACCTTCGCTCCCTCTCACCGGTGAGATGGGGGATGTGGCACCTCTGGCCAGGCCAAGTAGGAGGGATGGAGGGAAGGAGGCAGCCCTTTGGGGCTGGGGCAGGCTGGGGTTGGTCCCACAGGACTTCCTCCTGTGTTCCCAGCACTGGCATTCTTGGCTGCTGTGTTGGTACTGGGAAGAGCAGAGAGATGCTGAGAAGGTTGGGGAGCAAAATGGCAAGGGAGGGGACCCGCTGCCCGTGGCCTTTCTGCTGTGCCAGATGCACCTTGAGCACCTGCTGGAGGAGGGCAGTCCCTGGGAAACAGCCCAGTCCCTGGGAGGGTCTCACAGCGGGCTGAGAGGTCTTTAGTCCCAGGGTCCTGCTTGGCCACCCAAGGTCTCCTGACTCCCAGAGCAGGTGACAGCCACCACCAGCCCTGCGCAGCCTCAGGCCCTCCTGTGTAAAGTGTTTTCTCCCTCGATGGCCTCATTCCAATGGGCTCCAGCCTAGCCAAGCCCCTCACGCTGCCACAGGCTTGTCACTCCGTGCCTGGCGCTGGGTGGCTGGGGCATCCATGCAGCCCCCCAGCCCACACCGGGGCTGCTGGAGCTGGGGGCAGCCTGAGTCCTGCGCTTCAGGTGATGCTGTGGGTGGATGGAAAAGAGTGGAAGGCAGCTGTGAAATCATCTCCCTCTCCTTTGGGGAAGGGTAGCTGTGGAAAACTCTCCCCGCCCCCTGCCCCCCCATCCAAACCAGGTCCAGTCAGCAGCACAGTGCAGCGCCTTTGTCCTTCTCCACCCTCTCCCCTCCTGCGCTTGGCCCAGCAGGTGCCTCCCAGTGGGAAGCTCCCAGCTCCCTGGGAGTCGGCTGCCTGCCCTGTGGCAGCCCCACTGACACAGCTGCTCCCTGTCCTGCAGATCACTGGCAGCTCTGCGGGGAAGGACGTGCTCACCAGCATATTCAGTGCCACTGCTGAAACCCTCTCCACTTCCACCACTACCCACGTTACCAAGGTAAGAGCAGCTCCAGGGAGGCAGCTGAGAGGTTCCTGCAACTGGGGGATGGGTGGGTTTATGCTGTGGTTGGTACAGCAGAAAATGCCCCTCTCCCTACAAGCTGAAGAAGTTCATGCTGTCCTGGGGGGAAAGGTGAGGCAGCACAGCACCCGTGCCCTGCTCTGAGCGCGCTGTGCCCAGCTCAGCCCTGCTGTGCTGCCCATCCCATGCAGCTGGGTGCAACTACAGGGACTGCAGGCAAGGCCGGCCAGGCACGGGGTGTTCATCACCTGCCTGCCACCCCCGAGGCTGGGAACACACGCTGTGCCCACCTCTGCTTGTCAGGGAGTCTTTGGGGCGAGTAGGGAGTGCAGTGGGCAGTGTCACTGAACCCACACCAGCTCCAGGGGTGGAAGGGAGTCAGAATCAGGCTGCCAGCATGTGAGCACCTGCCACGGGGGTGGTGTTCCCATACACACCTAGAGCTGATCCCTGATCCTCCTGGCCCACGAAGTTCCAAGCTACAGGAGCTGTGTTTGCTTGGGGTGCATTGGGTGTGTCAGAGACGGGGTGGCACAGGCCAGAAGTGAAGGGGTTGCAGCTGCATCCAAGGACTTCACCCATGGCCGTTCCATTCCCAGGTTAGGTGGCCAGAAACAAAAGCACAAGCTCAGTGAGGGACCTGGGCAGGAAGGAGGGGTGCTGGGTACCTGTCACCCAGCCCTTTTCCTTGTTTCCCATGGCCAGCTGTGCCCTGCCAGCTGCACCCATGCACCGAGGGGAGGGCACTGGGAGACACACTGAATTCTGGAGGCTGTTCCCAAGGCCCTGCTGGCGTTGTCCCTCCTGCTGTGGGCATTGCTGTGACTGCTGGGCTTGTCTGGTGGCTGTGGGTGAGTGCTTTCCTTCTCCTGCAGACTGTGAAAGGAGGGTTTTCAGAGACCCGGATAGAGAAGCGCATCATTATCACGGGAGATGAAGATGTGGACCAGGACCAGGTAAGAGCAGGACACCCCGGCTTTGCCTGGCTCTGGCTGCCCCCCACTGCAGCACCGCTGGTTCTGGCCCATACCCATTTACTCCTTTCCAAAAACTGACCCCTTGGCCACCAAACCTTTATTTAAAAAGCTCTCTAATAGTTTTTAGATACTTTTTCTTCTGAACTCTGATAAATAAATGTAATTAGATTGTTATTCTAGATTTTTCTAGGGTTTCGGTGCATAAAGAATTGATGCTGTTCCTTTGTTGGGGATTCAGTAGGGAGCCTGGGACATTGTGCCCAGAAACAAAACAGTGGGAGAAAGGCAGTGCCTGAGGCACCCCAATGGTGATGGGCTCCAGCCTCTTCCACCTGGCTACTGTGGGTTTAGCTTTGGACCTCTGCATCCATGTCCTCCCTGAATCCCCCTGGGCTCCAGCTGCTTCCTGCCCACTGCTTCTGAGAGAAACATGCTGAATTTCAGGGAAACAGTGCTGATAACACTGTCATCCTTCTGGTTTCTAGGCACTGGCTTTAGCAATCAAAGAGGCCAAACTGCAGCATCCCGACATGCTGGTAACCAAAGCTGTGGTGTACAGAGAAACAGAGCCTTCTCCAGAGGAAAGGGACAAGAAACCTCAGGTAGGGGGGAAGTTACTGGCATGGTGGGGGTGTAACTGGGAAGGTCTCTGGTCCCCAGCAGCTGTGGGTGCTGGTACATGGCTGCTCTCAGCAGTTCCAGTGTGATGGTGGCTCTGGGCACGGGCACTGGGTTGTGGTGAGAAAGCCATGTGGTGAGAAAGCCATGCCACCAAAAGCAGCTCTGCTGATGTTGCCCTGCTGTGCTGCTCAGCAGAGGGGTCAGAGTCATTGGCACACAGAGAGGAAAGGATCCGCTCATCCCCCTGGGCCAGGAAGGGAAGGAGGTGATGCCAGTTTTGGGGATGGGCTGAGAAATTTGGGTACAGGTCCTGCAAAGCCAGTCCAAAGTGTCAGAGCAGGGTTTGGGGGGGAAAAAAAGCAACAGAGGGTTCCTTAGTGCCACTCAGGCCCCCGTGGCGTCAGTCTGTATGCACTCAGGCGCAGGCAGCAGCCCACAAGGTTTGCAGCTCCCCACAGATGCCCCAAAGCACTCGAAGCCCCAGACATTTTCCTTCAGGCCCAAGCTGGCTCGAGGAGCCCTGCACCACTCACAGCCCCCCCACCAGCCCTGTCACCCCATCAGCTGGGGTGCTGCAGCTCTCTGGTGGCTCACAGCCCGGCAGGTGTCAGTGCCAGCGCGGCCGGGAGGCCGAGCGGCGCGGTGGAAAGGAGACAGGCCTGAAAAATGTCTGAGGAGCTCTGCCAGCAGCCAGGTGCCTTTTGAGAGGCCTCTTTGGGAGCGTGATGTCGTCTGCATCATGTGAAGATTTTGATTGATGGCTTTTAAGCTTGGAAAAGCAACCAGCTCCATGGCAGCTTGGAAGGTCAGAAGAGGCTCTTGCATCTGCCCAGCCTTAGCACAGCCCAAGCAAGCCCAGATACCTCTGCACCAGCCAGGGAGCCCCCCGATTTTAACCCAGGGGCTTAAAACCAGTGACTCACCCACACACCAACCCAGTGAATTAGGAATCATAGAATCCCAGCCTGGTCTGGGTTGGAAGGGACCCCAAGGAGCACAGAGCTCCAACCCCCTGCCACAGGCAGGGACACCAACCTCCAGGCCTGGAGCTACACAAGGTTGCCCAGGGCCCCATCCAACCTGGCCTTCAACACCCCCAGGGATGGGGCACCCACCCCCTCTCTGGGCAGCCTGTTCCAGCCCCTCACCACTCTCTCTGGAAAGAACTTCCCCCTAATATCCCATCTAACCCTTCCCTCCTCCAGCTTCACTCCATCCCCCTTGTCCTGCCATTATCTTCCCTTTTAAAAAGTTGATTCCCCTCCTGTTTATAAGCTCCCTTCAGGGATGGGAAGGAATGCCTACTAATTAACAGACATCCTGGTAATTAGGTGCCCCCAGTCTTTGGGGATTCACTGCCCAGTGCCCTTTGGTAGCAGCAGGAGTCAGCACTTTGTGACCAGTCCTTTCCATCTGCCTCGTACAGGAATCCTGACCAGCACGCCCATGGAAGTTGGCATCCGTATTCAGACCTGGAGAACAGCAGAGAAAGAGCCTTCCTGCTGGATTTGGCAGCAAGACATAGACACCCTGGCTGCAACGTTCATGGCGAGAGACAAACGTTTTTTAAAAAGGAATAGCAAATCTATTATATATATATATACATACATACATATATATATATATATATAAAACCAGGAAACAAAATGCATCCTTGCACTGCTGCTATATGCTGGAAACGAATAGCAACCAACACCACCAACAAATGAAGCCAACCCTCTGCAGACAAATTGAAGAATTAACTGGATTGGTGATGAAATAAGATTTCAAGAGATGGTTAACAGCAGCGTTGTTAACAACACAGTAAGCCACCATCTTGCATGTGACATTGAAGGCTACACAATCATGAGTTCATTTGTTGCACACTGAATGGAAAGGAAAACTGCTTTGCAACAAAGCAAGAAATACGCAAACTGAAGCGTTCACGAACAAACAAACAGCCAACAACCCACAAGCAGAAGCAAACCCATTCCCCACCTCTGCCAAGAAGAGAGAAAAACCTTGAATTTCTGCCCCTAGAGTTATTTTCCAGTTCACAGTGTCGTTTCGCCCTCCTCATCCCACGCCGGTTCTTTTGCATCTTCTGGGGTTCTGTTATCTCTTCCCCTTCCATTCCTCCTCCTCTCCTCTGTGCACTTGTCCCACCTCTTGTTCTCTGAAGGTATTTAAGGATGGATTTCATTTCAGACAAAACAAATGCTATGTATATGGTTTCTCATCTCTAAAGAAGCAGCCCACAGGGGTTTTCATATGGATGTGCATTTAAGTTATGTATATTATTCTATATAACGAGGGGGGAGGGAGGGAACAGTGCTGAAATAATTCAACAGTGCTGGTAAATATGACGACGATGTTTTTAAATTAACTCTTGGATTGCCTGTGGTTGGTGTATTTTGAGACTCTTAGATCCCACGTGGGACACGGTCCTGCAAGAAGAGAATGGGGAAGGTTTCAACTCCACTGCAGTGTATGGTGGTTGGATTTGGAGGGTCAGCGGCGACTTGGAGGGGCAGGGAAGGAGGTTGAGGCTGCGGCTCGGGCAGCTGTAGGCAGGATGGTCTCCCCAGCCCCCCCCCCGCCAGAGCCACAAAAGTCAGCTGGGAGCGAGGTGGCAGCCGCAGGACTGCGCTCGTCGCGGCTCCCCAGCCCACTGAGCCATGCTGGCCATCGGGGTGGTTTTGCTTTGTTTCTGGATCCCAGTACAGAAGTCACACGAGCTTTGTAGTAGGGTTGAAGGCAGAGGGGTTGGTTCTGCCCTGCCTCCCCCGCTGCCTGGGATGTGATGGCAAGGGCTGCCCAGGCCACCGTGGTGAGGTGACAGCGATGGCGGTGTAATGCCCTGCCCCTGACCTGCCTGGGGACAGGCAGTGGAGAGACCGTGCTGTCTCTGTCACTGCAGAGTGTCCCCAGCATCGCAGGCTGGACGAAGAGAGCCCAGGTCCTCTGCGTAAGGAGGCAGGTGTTGAGGAGATGTCAGTGGAGCTGCCTTTCCCCCGACTCACCCCAGCTCAGCCTTTAACCACAGGCTTCATCTACGGCTGCCTTTGGAAGGGGATCGTGGGCCAAGCGCGGGGCCTTGTACACTGTGAACCAGGCAGTTAGGGGGGCTGGGAACCAAAACCAGAAAGGAAAGGAACAGGTTTCCTTCGTGGAGTTGTCTCCAGCTCCCACAGGAACAGGGGGGCCCATGATTCTGCACCATTTTGCCTTTAGTCTCCCACCCCTCACACAGACCGTGCCCAGCAGTAGGTGTAAGGTCCTGCCACGGCTTGGAGGGTGGCAGCAAGAAGGAGCTCCTGTGCTGTGGGCACACCGCGGGCAGACTGCTCACTGCCTGTGCTGTCCTTGGGGAGAGACAGCTCTGGCAGCTGTGGTTCATGGGCTGCTGGCTAGTGTGTCCCCATGAAGTCTGTTCTCCTGGCAGAGGGTTTCTTCTGGCCCAGAGGTGTCTCCTGCAGGTGTGAAAAGCGTGAGCCGAGGCCGCTTGGGAAGCGGATGTTGCTGCTGGCTGGCACCAGTGCTGAGGGTCTCCCAGCTTTCACCCAAGCATCGCTAGAGAGCAGACCCCAACCAAGACCAAAAGGGTTACGGCAGTTGCAAAGAAGCTACTTTTCTCTCTTTTCTCTCTTCAAATGCCCAAACCAGCTGTAATCAGCCGTGGCACTTTGAGGGAGCAGAGCAGGGTGGTGGAGGACCCGTGGTCCACACGCGGTGCTGGTGTTCATCCACACACCGCGTGTTTCCTACTCAGAGGAGCCCACCTGGCTTTGCCCCCACCAGAGGTAACTGTGAGACTAAACCCTGGCTTTTGACGTTGTGTATGGGTACGAAATCCAAGGTTGCTGTTCAATTAGTGGCCTTAGGCAGTTGGGCTTGATGTGAGCTCGGGCTGGGATGAGTTACGTTTGGAGTGAGCAGCCCCAGTCCCTGGCTTCCAGTGTGTTTAATGGGTGGCAGTGTGTGAAAACTGGGGGGGTGGGGGGAAGAGAGAGAAATAAAGCTGACTGTTCGTTTGCCTGGCGAGGTGTGGGTTCTGCTGCTCAGCAACAACCGAGACTCCCGTGGGGCCCGCCGGCCCCCCAGCCTGCCCAGCGCCGTGCTCCTCGTCAGCCAGCTGCCCACGGCTTGTGTTCTTCCAGGGGCCTTTCTGTTGAGCAGGGTGGGAGACACGAGTGCCTGTTTTTACCTGATCCCAGAAATCATTCCAAACCTGGCCTGCGATTGCATGAGCAAGAATAACAGTAACAGTAATAACAATATTTATTTTTATTGGAGAAGCACCTTACCAACCGACTGCGACGCTCTGTTGTTCCTCCACTAACTCCTTTCTCTTCCCTTGTTCCCCCCTTCGGTCATACTCATTTTCAGTGCTCGGTGGTGTATGCGTGTGTGCTCACTGGTCTTGTACTCAATAAAAGTGAAATAAATGTGTTTGATGCTAAACCAGCTTGGGGCATCCGTGGCCTCTTTCCTACTGAGAGGATGGAGAAGAGAAGGGGAGAACTCGCATCCCGGCCCTGTGCATGGACATACCGGACTCAGCCCTGCTGAAAGGTGCTGCCCGGTGGGGTATCACAGCTGGTGGAGCTGGGAGCAGCTTCAGACAGTGGCTGCACACGTGGGGCAGCAAAGGGGGTGGTGATGTTACTGGGAAAGTCAGTTAACAAGCTCTCCCAGACTCAGTCTGGGAGTTTTGGAGAGCAGGCATTCACTATTGGACGCACAGGGATCACTTCAACCTAACGTGCATGCTGCTAGCTGCCAGACCAAAGGTGTGTACCATTCTAGTACCTGCATATTCATTCCATTTCCAGGAACTAATTATAATATTTGCTTTAAGTCTCTGAGGGTCTTTGTGAGGGTCTTTGGTGGTCCTTAGTGGCTGGCTGAGTGTCCTTTCCCATGAACTTCTTGAAGCACACATAGTGTTGACTAACCCAGGTGGGTTGTTTCTTCTCTTACCGAGTTCTGACAAACTCATTGCTCACTTATCTGCACCCTTCCACCACGGCTGTGCCATGCTGGCCTTGGATGCATTCTTCTCTGAGGCTCCTTCCATTCCCCCTGCTCGGTTTGACCTTCCCCTTTCTGCAGCCATTCCCTGTCCCACCACCCAGCTCAGGTTTCTCACATCTTCTACCCATTTCTACCAAAAGTTTCCAAGATGCTCAAGCGAGCACAAGGCCAGCACAAGGTCAGCCCCTCCTCAGGGTACCGCTGAGGATGCTCAGAGCACAACGTGGCGAGGCGGCAGCTGTGCCCCACGGGAGCTGCCCGTTCCTCTGGTTCTGGGAGGGAGGACGTGGTGCTGCGAGGGCGGCCGCGCCGCTGCGGGGGCTGTGTCCGTCTGTCCCGCCGCGGGGCTCTCGGCGCCTGGCTGGGAGGGCTGGGGGCACAGGGGAACCCCGCGGGGGGTCGGCCGAGACCGGTTTCGGGGGCTGCTGGGTCTGTGCGGGGCAGCGGCAGGGAAAGGGGGCGCAGGGGGCCACCGGGGCCCGGCTGCCGGCGGGGCGGGGCGGGGAAGCGCCTCGGGCCGGGAGGGGTCCCCGCCCCTGCCGCGCCCGGAACCTCCGTGCCCGGAACCGCCGCGTCCAGGCGCCGCCCGGGCGCTTTTCGGAGAGGACCGGGAGGGCCGGGCGGTTCCGGGTGGCGGAGGCCGGGCTGGGGCAGTCGGCCGCGGGGGGCAGCGCCTTGTTCTGCCCTGCCCTGCCCATGGCGGCCCCGCGGATGGAGCCCGAGCTGGCCCGGCAGCTCTTCTTCGAGGGCGCCGCGGTGGTGGTGCTGGGCGTGCCGCAGGGCACCGAGTTCGGCATCGACTACAGCACCTGGGCCGTGGGCCCCAAGTTCCGCGGCGTCAAGATGATCCCGCCGGGCGTCCACTTCCTGCACTGCAGCGCGGGGCGGGCGGGCGGCGGCCGGGAGGAGACGGGCCCCCGCACCGGCTTCTTCCTCAGCCTGCAGCGGCGGGAGGTGCGGGTGCTGCGCTGGGACGCCGCGGGCGAGGCCGTGGTCCCGGCGCCGGCGGCCGCGGAGGAGGCCGAGGCCTTCCGGGAGAACCTGCGGGAGATGGACCCGTTCCTCGGGCCCTACCCCTACGAGAGCCTGAAGAAGTGGGTCTCCCTCACCAGCTTCATCAGCGAGGCGGCCATGAGGAAGCTGCAGCCGGAGAGCGGGCGGATCTGCGCGTTCTCCGAGGTGCTGCCGGTGCTGGCCGGGCGGCACACGAAGGACCGGGCGGAGCAGGGCCTGCCGCCCCTGGGCTCCGAGTGCCGGAGCTACGCGGAAGGCGTGGCGCGGCTGCCGCAGATGAAACCCAAAGCCGGCACCGAGATCAGGTTCACGGAGCTGCCGAAGCGGACGTACCCCAGCGGCGCTACGCCCGAGGAGGTGACCAGGCACAGCATGGACCTCAGCTACGCTCTGGAGAAGGTGATCCACCAGCGCTACGCCAGCCAGCCTCTGGATCTGCTGGGTGAGTGCGGCGTTTCGCCCGCGGGTGGCTCGGGGCAAGGAAGGCCTCTCTCTCTCTGCCAAACCGGAGCCCGGTGGGAAAGCTGTGCCGGTTCCCGGCTGCCCGAGGCATCCTGTCCCTGCGTGACCTGGCAGCACAGAGCTCTGTGGGGTTTGGGTCAGGCACAGGGCCCGTGCCGGCTGATCTAACCAGCATGGCACTCGGTTCTGGAGCTGCCGGCTGCCCACCTTGGTGCCCGTCGCCCCTGGGTGCTGGGCTGGGGGCCCAGGTTGCCTCATGGTAAGTAAGTGGCCTCGAGCTGCACCTTGTGCCCAGGGGACATGTCATTTGGCACCTAGCCTGTTGACAGACCTCTGGGGACAGAGCTTATGGAGTCCTGGGAGCACCAAATTGGGTGAGCATGGCGGTTTTCAGGTTCCTGCTCCCAGTGAGGTGCTGTTGGGTCTCCATCAGGCGGGTCCCCTGCCTGGCTGGAGCGCTGTGGCTCCGCTGTGTGCGGCGGGCGGCGCTCCGTGGCAGTGCTTCGGAGACACGCAGCGAGGGCTGCAGCTGCTGGCTGCAGGGTCTGAATTACTCACCAGCCTTTTTTGACATGTCCTGAGAGGAAGAAGCATCAAATCTGTGGAGGTCCTGGAGTATGGCTTTGGTGGCAGGCAGGAGGGAGGGCTTGGGGACTCAGCTGAGCCAGAGCCTTGAGGCTTCGGAGCTTTCAGATAAGCTTTTGGGTTTCCCTTCTTCGTTTTGTCTATGTTAATGTTACACAGTTAAGCAATTTCTTCTCTGTCAAAATTACCAAAGGTGGCTCTAGGATACACACAGAGCAAATAACCTTAAGAAATGCCAGCCCTGTCATTCTGGCAAAATAGCTGCTGCTAAAGCGTCCAGTGAGATGAGATGAACCCTTGCTCTTAATCCACGAGCCAAAATCACCTGTTAAGGTACTGCTCACCCCTGCCAGCATTCCCACAGCCTTGGCATTCAGGGGCTGTAGCATCTGTGCTCCTGTGTGGCCCTGGAAACCCGGGCACAAGGCAGAGGGAGCACCTGCAGAAAGTCTGACTTCTGACTGAGTCGTATGGAGAGCACGGACAGTGGAAGCCTGCAGGTGGCTGTGTGTTCTGCTGCTGTACAGTCACTCTCCAGAGGTGATAACTGTAGGTACAGATGGAGCTGCCCGATGTGCTTTACTCTATTTTCCAACTGAAGAGCAGCCCATTAGGGGACAGTGTTTGGAGTATTGATTGCTATTAGCAGAATGGCTGGGAGGGCAGAATGTGCTTGCAGACGGCACACCCCGAGTCTGACGCAGTCGTCTGCAGAGCTGTGGGAGGACACGTGCCCTGGGTTTGGTTCTCATCCTGACCTGTGTTGTGCTTTGTTTTCCCTTTGCTGAACACATGCAGCAGAGTTGCAGTTTGCTTTCATCTGCTTCCTGATTGGGAACGTCTACGATGCGTTTGAGCACTGGAAAAGACTCTTAAACATCCTGTGCCGGGCTGAAGACGCCATAGGGAAGTACCAAGACCTTTACATCAATCTCATTTCTGTGCTGTATCACCAGCTCAGTGAAATCCCAGCTGATTTCTTTGTGGACATTGTCTCCCAGGACAACTTTTTAACCAGCACCTTACAGGTAACGCTCACTGCGCTCTCTTGGCAAACGGGAGTGGGTGGGGAGGGCACACAGGACACCAGAGCAAGCACAGGGAGAAGCTGCAGGAGGAGTTATGCTCCTGTTGAGCTGGGTGGCTGTCGTGGTTTCCCCCCGGCTGTGGGCCCAGATCCACGCAGCTGCCTGCTCCTTAAAGTAAAAGAGCAGGGGAAGAGGGAAAAAGGGGGGAACAAGGGAAGGGAAAAGGAAGGGGAAATAACTCCAAACCCAAGAAACTAAGAGGCCCGTGGGTTGGGATAAGGAGAGTTTACTGAGAGAACAGAAAGATCAAATATCCCAATGCTCACAGGACTTTAGAGCAAAAGAAGATGAAACTCTTGATCCCCAATGCAGTTTCTCCCCGACCCACACAACTCAGGTACCACCCAGAGCTGTCCCAGAACCCGACCGTCCCCCCAAGCAGCACGCGTCCCGCCACCGCCCCTCTTCTTCCTCCCCTCAGCCCCCCGTTCTCCTGGGCAGGACGTCATTGCCATGGAATACTCTCTTTGGCCCATCTGGGTCACCTGTCCTGGCTTCGCCCCTCCTTTCTCATGGATAGAGAAATAGGAAGAAGCTGAGAAAGTCCTTGACTGTCTGACTGCAACTAAGAACATCAGGGTGTTCTCAGCACTGCTTTCATTGGAACTCCCAAACACAGCATCCCATCAGCTGCTACAAATGGAGTTAACTCGATCCTGACTGAAACCAGGACATTCCACCCCTTATTCCATACCATTTACGTCATGACCAGGTCCAATCATTTCTTTTGGGTACAACCAGGACAGTGGCTGAGTCTGGCTGAGCATGGGCAGGTTTTCTCCCACCTTTCCCCTGTGTTATTTACAAAGAATTGCCCTTTGCCTGTGTGCTTGGCACTTGATCTCCTCCAGCTAGGCCTGGAAGAGTGCAGTGCGGTGCAGAACGGAGTCAGGCTGCATGCAGAGAGGCCAGCAAGGCAAGGCCATGAGAGGAAAGGCTAGTGAAGGTGGCTGTGTTGGTTTTACTATGTCTTCCTCCAGATAGCACCAAAAGGAGCCTGCTCCCCTGGAGCTCTGCAGTGATGAGTTTAATGCCACCAGGCTCTGGCAGCATACTTTTTCTAAAAATTTCTAAGGCCTCCAGCTACATCAGGCTACAAGAGAGACTGAGCAAGTGCAAGATGCTATCTGTTTGATTATTTTTCCTCAAAATGCCATTTATTCTTAAAAAAAAACCAAACCCAAGCCACAAAACTTTGGTGTGGAAGACCAGTGGATGGTGCTGATTTTTTGTTGAACTGGAATGTTAGGCTTAGCACACAGAGACATTGCAGTGAAACCTCCCTGAGCAGTGGTAGTATTTAAGAAGCTTTTCCACTGCAGTTAGCCTTAAGCAAAGCTGAAGATCTCCTATAATCAAGTTCTTATCCAGAGGGAATTTATGGTTAGTCCAAAATGCAGGAAGCACTGCTTCTGCTGAGACATGGGCAGATCTGTGATTCCCTGACTGTGACCACACTAACAGCTCAGCAAGCAAAGCAAGGAAAACTTGGGGGGGGGGGGGGAAAGCCAAACTCAGATTGACCCTGAAGCTCAGCAATGGAAACTTCACCCCCTGGAAACAGCTGTAGTTTTGCTGCAGGTGCTTGATACAGATTGGTATCACCACCTCCTTCCCAGGGAGCGGTGGTGTTTTCCTGCTTGTAGCTCCAAGTTCTTGCTGCAGCTTTGGGGAGAGGAGAGGTGGGGGAGAAGTCAGGAGGAGCATTGCTTTAAGTGAGGGATTTCTTCACTTGGAGTTTGCATTGATAAAAGCCTGGATATTTTCATTTTATTTTTGGTGGTGGTTTCTTCTCATCCCAGGACTGGGAAAGATGGAGCTCTGTGTGCAGCACACACAGAGAGCCACTTGGCAGCACAGAGAATGTTCTTCCCATTGATGGGAATTTTGGAAGGACCCTGTCTTGCTGGTTATCTTTCCTTTTTGGATACCTGAGGCCTGCATGCCCTTGGGCTCCATCAGTCTTGGGGTTTGGCTTTGCTTTTACTTAGGCAGTAGCAGCCTTTCTGTGGCCGTGCTGGCTTCAGTGACCATTGCTGAGCCCTAGCAGGAGTCCCCACACTCCTGGTAGCAAAGAAGCAGCTTGAACTAAGCCTCTCCTTGCTGAAAGTTCTGTGTTTCTCCTGTGGGATTTCCCTGGTGCACATGAAACAGTGCCAGGGAGCCTCAGGGACTCTGCTCACCCACTCCCTGCACATACCCAGCAGCCAAAGGTGGCTGGCTGTGGGCAGGTGGGTGGGAAGAAGCACAGCAGGGTGTGTGCAGGGGTGGGCTGTGGCCTCTGACAGCTTCTGCTCAGCCTCAAATGCAGCAACTTTATTTGGGGAGCTTTACCTGAGGTGAGAAGAGCGTGGTGTAACCCCACTGAATGCACAGCCCTGACAAGGCTGAAAGGGGAAGAGTAAGTGATGGAATAATCACCTTGTTTGACATGCAGCTCCTGGAGAAGTGGGAAGCACTGCCTTTGAATCTTCCTCCTCCTGTTATTTCAATAGCAGCCTGGCTGCCTAGGAGAGGCCTATCCAAAGGGGCAGTTTCACAGCACAGTGAACAAGGAGAAGGCAAAGGATGGTAAGCAAAGCAATGAATGTGGCTGCTGCCTGTCAGCCTGTATCCAGCTGTCAGTGGGTCTCTCCCAGATAAGAGCATGCCTTCTCCCACAGGGTTTTCCCTTCACCACCCTCAGGCACTGATGGGCTTTTTTTTTTTCCTTTGCCTTTGAAATACAAATTTCTTCCTTTGGAAATGAATTCTGGCTCCTGAGCTCAGGAGAGGAGTGGAAGCAGGCTGGTGAGAGCTGGGCTCAGAGGAGAGATGCCCTGTGGGATCTTACAGAGCTGCTTTCCCTGTCAGAGCACCAGCAGCAGCTGTGGTTCTGACCACAGACCCAGTGTGGTTGGGTGCTGGAGGGAGCTGCCCTTAGCGCTCAGGCTGGATTCCAGTGCCCTGTGCTCAGGGGAAGAGCTGTGCCAGGGGTACCTGGGCTCTTCCCAGAGAGCTCCCATTCCTCTCTTCCCTTCAGAGTCAGTTTGTTAAGTTTCCTCCCTTTACTCTAAGGTGTTGGTGATACCATGGTACACAGATACTTTTGGGGAACCTTCTGGTCCCTCCACCCAGGAAACAGGCAGCTGTAGGTACCTGTTGGCTGTACAACTGGCTGTGTGGCAAATGAAAACTGATTCCCTCTCCTCTCTCCCTCCTTCCCCCTCCCTCTCTCCCTCCTTCCTTCCTCCCTCCCTCCCTCCTTCCCTCCTTCCCTCCCTCCTTCCCTCCCTCCCTCCCTCCCTCCCTCCCTCCCTCCCTCCTTCCCTCCCTCCCTCCCTCCCTTCTTCTCCTTCCCCCTCCCTCCCTTCTTCTCCTTCCCCCCTCCCACCCCCCTCCCTCCCACCCCCTCCCTCCTTCCCCCTCCCTCCTTCCCCCTCCCTCCTTCCCCCTCCCTCCTTCCCCCTCCCTCCTTCCCCCTCCCTCCTTCCCCCTCCCTCCCTCCTTCCCCCTCCTTCCCCCTCCCTCCCCATCTCTCCCCTCACACCTCAGAGTCATTCAGAGTTCCATGGGACACGTTTCATTCCATATTAACTCCTGCTTGAAGCAAAGTCACAGCCTTACTGCAGCTGTTTCCCAGGCTGACTGGAGCAGGATGCCTGTGCTGTGGGGTGAGAGGAGTGTAGGCTGTGCTTAGGTAGCCCCAAATCTGGAGTGAGGTCCAGGGTGGCAGTTCCCTTACCAGTGTCCCAACCCAGAACCTTCTCCCAGTGGAGCCTGTTGCTGACGTGTCTGAGGGGAGCGCTGCACGGCTGGTGCTGTGCCTGAGCTCTTACTCCCTGTGCTCTCTCTCCTTCCAGGTGTTCTTCTCCTGCACGTGCAGTGCTGCTGTTGATGGCACCCTGAGGAAGAAGGCTGAAAAATTCAAGGCTCACCTAACAAAGAAATTCAAGTGGGACTTTGAGGCAGAGCCTGAGGACTGCGCTCCGGTCGTGGTGGAGCTTCCTGAGGGGGTGCAGGTGGACTAAGCAACGTGCTTGCTTAGAAACAATCAGCTTTGTGAAACAACTCTTTCTGCACATCTCCAGCTTTGGCCAGCTTCCCCCAGCTCACTCCTCTTTCTGCCATAGAAGCAGATGTGGACAACCCAGGAAGATTCCTGACTGTACGAGGAGACCAGAATTACCAAGCAGTGTGAGTGCTGCCACACACCTACTTAGGACACCTTGGGTTTTTTCCCTAGTTCTCCTGCAGCATCTTCTCTACTCGGCTGACCTGTGGACCCCTGGTCCCTCCATCCCCCTGCCCCAGGAGTGTTAAGCCTACATGACTGATTCTTGAAGCTCTGGCCAGCTGGAACTCAGGGTGTGACTGGAGAACTCCTGCTCTTCCTCAGTTTGCATCACAGGGATGCAGCCACAGCTGTTTCAGCCCCGTGCTGGATGCTCACCCTGCGTGCTGTGACAGTGCAGGGATGGGTTGTGGAGGACTCGGAACCACAGCAAAACTCCTCCCACTCCATACCCCCAGTACTGAGGTATCTTGTTCCCCAGTTTCTGCTAAAGCTTTTTCTATTTACTGCTGGCCCTCTGTTGAGCCTGGTGTGAAAGAAAGTTCTTGGTTTGGTAACAAGAAATAGAGTTCTTGGACAACAGTCACCCAGGTCTTGGAGAAGAGAGCCAGCATGAGAGAAAAGATCAAACTTCCACCTGAGCTGGATCCTGTTTTGTTATAATCCAAAGTCTTACATGTTTTCCCTGGTGCCAGTGTCTTCTTTCTCCCCATTCCCACAGGCAGAGAAACCTTGTGGTGCTCGCTCAGAGCTGCACAGGGACTTAGTCCTACCACTCACTTGTTGCTTCCGTGGCTGTTCGGCTCCTTCAGGAACTTGTCTGTATGCCTGTCACACAGTGACACTGTTTGTTGGTCTTTCATAGTTCACAATAAATCTCAGGAGAGCCTTGCCTACAGAAAACACAGGGTTTAGTTATTTGGCCAAATCTGATGGTACAGTGATGCTGTCTTCTCTTCTCATTGGTGTGTCCGGTGTCCCCAGAAGTGCCATCGCAGTGGTGCCTGTGACATCCAAGGACAGCTCCTAGTCACAAAGCGCCAGCTGTTCCAGGAAGCAGGTATGTGCTGAGGTGTTTCCAGGTAATTTGAGGTTCAACAAAAGCAAGTTGAGGTTCAGCAAAAGCAAGTGTAAAGTCTTGCACCTGGGAAGGAACAACCATTTCTATCAGTACAGGCTAGGGGATGATCTGCTGGAGAGGAGCTCTGTGGAGAAGGACCTGGGGGTCCTGGTTGATGACAGGGTGGCCATGAGCCAGCAGTGTGCCCTGGGGGCTGAGAGAGACAATGGGATCCTGGGGGCATCAGGAGGAGTGTGGGCAGCAGGTCACAGGAGGGGATCCTCCCCCTCTACTCTGCCCTGGTCAGGCCCCACCTGGAGTGTTGTGTCCAGTTCTGGGCTCCCTGGGATAAAAAGGACAGGGATCTCCTGGAGAGAGTCCAGAGGAGGCTACGGAGATGATGAAGGGTCTGGAGCATCTCCCCTGTGAGGAAAGGCTGAGAAAATTGGGACTGTTCAGCCTGGAGAAGAGAAGACTAAGGGGGGACCTAATTAATGTTGATAATTATCTTAAGCAGGAGATGCAGGGGGAATCAGCCAGCCCCTTTTCAGTGTCTGTGGGGACAGGACAAGGGGCAATGGCTGCAAGTTGGAGCACAGGGAGTTCCACACCAACATGGGGAAGAACTTTTCCCCAGTGAGGGTGAGGGAGCCCTGGGACAGGCTGCCCAGGGGGTGTGGAGTCTCCTTCTCTGGAGAGATTCCAGCCCTGTCTGGACACCTATCTGAGTGAAATGTCCTAGGGAGCTGCTTTGGCAGGGGGTTGGACCCGATGATCTCTTGAGGTCCCTTCCAACCCCTACAATTCTATGATTCTATGATAATCAGGAACTCCCCACAGCCCTCAGCTGTCCACTGCAGGTCTCCTCCCTTCCCTCAAGGGCTCCGATACTCTGCTCTCTGGGCTTGTCTGCTGTAAATGCACTCCCTGTTGACTACAGGCTCTTAGGGAATATTACTCTGACATGGCAAGTGTTTTGTTTTTAAATCTTTCTTGCCATGCTTTCTCATCCTTGGCACCCATGAGGCATTTTATATGACCCTTTATTGTGTTCAGTTCTGGGCTCCCTGGTACAAAAAAGCCAGGGATCTCTTGGAGAGAGCTGAGTGCAGGGCTATGGAGATGCTGAAGGGCCTGGAGCATCTCCCCTGTGAGGAAAGGCTGAGGGAGCTGGGGCTGTTCAGCCTGGAGAAAAGAAGCCTGAGAGGGGATCTGATCAATAGCTGAAGGGTGGGACACAGGGGGACATGGCCAGCCTCTTCTCAGTGTCTGTGGGGACAGGACAAGGGGTGATGGGCTCAAGTTGGAGCACAAGGAGTTCCCCCCCAATCTGTGGAAGAACTTCTTCCTGGTGAGAGTGAGGGAGCCCTGGGACAGGCTGCCCAGGGGGGTGTGGAGTCTCCTTCTCTGGAGAGATTCCAGCCCTGTCTGGACACCGACCTGTGTGCCCTGTCCTAGGGACGCTGCTTTGGCAGGGGGTTGGACCTGATGAGCTCTGGAGGTCCCTTCCCACCCCTACAGCTCTGATTGCTTGTGCTCCCCCTGTCCCATCTCCACAGACAGCACTGTCTTGGCAGTTCCCAGTCAGACAAACCATTTGCAGTGAGTGGTCCCAGCATTTTCAGTTTGTTGGCTCTTCACACCAGGCTGATGCCTGGTTCTGGTGCTTTGAAGCAGAACACCCATCGCTGATGGAAGGAGCGAGGGGAGCCTGGGGACCTGCCTGCCTGGAAGAGGAGAGCAGCCAGGCTCGGTGGGTGCTGAGCAGGCTGGCAGGGCTTTGCAGGCTGTCCTGGTGCTGCTCCCTCTCCTTCCATGGAGTGTGGCTCCATTAACTTCCAGTTAGTTGGTTTGAGATTTAACTCAAAAGTGTGTAACAGCCAGTTCCCATAATGAACTACACTTTAGCAACAGAGAGCAGAGGATATACTTGTACTTCTATGGGTTTGGGGCTTTTTTGGGGTCTTTTTGAAAGGTTGTAATGGGGAGAAGGAATACCTCTTACTAGACCTGCAAAACAGGTGGGCAGAATGAGGTCTTTGGGGACACAAACCCTTTATGAGATGCAAAACGTTCAGCTAAATGCAGGTTCAGGTGTTGGGGATTCAGCTCTGTTACACAAATCCATGGAATGCTTTGAGGGAAAAGGGAAGCCAGCACATACAAAGCAATGTATGTTGGATCTCTGCAAGGGGAGGTTATAAGTTTTGGGAGGGAAAAGAGTGCTGTTAGTCCCAGCTGGAAGGGGGGTATATAGGGGGATATATGAGGGAAGTGGTGACGTGTGGTGGAAGGAATATTTTCTTGGCCTTGTATAGCCTTAGGCCAGCTGTGGCTGTGGTAACGCTCCCCTTTCTGCTCTGAGAGCAAAACAGAGACTGCATGTGTATGTAAATATTCATTACTGTGAGCTAACGAAGTGTAATGTCTGATGTGTGTCTGCAGTGCTGATTCAGCAGTGAATTAGGGTCAGGACAAGCAGCTTTCAGTGTTCTGCAGAGCAGTACTGACACGTGAGCTCCATTGGCCTCCTGCTTCTGTGGAGAGCTGTCTGGCTGCCAGCGTGGTGCCACTGAGGCACATTGGCATCGTTCCTGCCCTGTGACGTGCTTTCACTGCAGACCCACCAGAGCATGGGCCCTACGTGCCTCTGGGTGAGCTCTATCCCTTGCAGATTGGCAGTGGTGTGAGCTGGATGTGGGAGACCCCTGCAGATGCACTGCATGCTGCTCAGCGTGAGCATGTCCAACCCTGAGATCTGCTGTTCCCTCCTTGTCCCCGCAGGCACAGTAACAGCCAAACCAGACTTTCAAGGCTTGGTGACATTTAGCCTGTGCTGGGCCTTCATGTTGTCCTGCAGCACACCAGGGAGCTGCTGCTTACCCACCTCTCCACAAATCCAGAGGTGTGGATTGTGCCTCTGACGCTGCAGAGAGCTGCCTTCCCGGCCCGGAGTCGCAGCACACCCTTTTTTATTGGGAAGAGGAACGGCTCTGCGAGTTCACACAGCTTCCTTTGCCTTTCCACCACCTCCTCCCCAGCTGCCAAAAGAGCAGACAGAGCCCTCCTGTCTTTCAGGTGGATGGCTGCCAGTGACTGTCACGTCACTGATGAACATCCCCAGTGTAGGTCTGCAGCTCCAACTGGTTTTGTGTGGCAGCTGTCTCTGTGATGCTCCAACTCCCGTGACAGCAGCAGGCTTCTGTAGCGTTAGATGTCACCCCGCTGTGTAGAGGTGTTCCTGTCCTCTAAATGCAAAGTGAAGCTGAAAGGGAGCCAGTGGGGCAGCTGTGGGGAGCGATCAGTGGTGCTGTGCAGCTTGTGCTGTGCAGCTTGTGCTGTGGCTTCCAATCTGACGTGAGCTCGGGGTTAGCTGTTACTTGAACCAGCAACTCTTGGTGCTCTCCTGCTGCTGAGCAGTAGGTTGGATTTTTGCTCAGTGCTGTGGGATGGTAACCTGAGCCTTTCTGCATGTATCCTGTTCCAGTTCAAGTGTTTTCCTGGTTTATTAGGCTTTTCTAGTGTTTGTTAATATTGTACCCTTCTTTTTGCTAACCTAGAAATAACAATTTCAACCTCTATTTGGGCCTCAAACAACTGATAGGAGTGAGAGATTTTTCAGGCTCTCTTAGCCATGCACCACCTTTGTTTGGAGCACCGTTTATTTCTGCTGCTGCTTTGACAGCTGGGCACAGACCACGCCAGCTCCCGCAGATGGAGCGGCTGGCACCCAGCTCCTGGGATATGGCAAACGATGAAATGGAACATCTTGAGCCCTTTCTCTGAAAAAGGAAAGAACCTTCCCCTGGAATCACTGTTCATTGTCCAACGAAGCTGTGACTTACTCTGCAGCCCCGTTACTATAAAAGGGGTGTGCTGGGGATGGCCATTCCTTCCCGATGCGGTCAGCTCCTTCACGGCTGTTCCTGCTCCTGCCTCCTGTCCCGCTGTGGCAGAGGGCCTGGGGGCTGCTGGGCAGACCAGGGCTGGGATCAGACATTGTCAGAACCTGTTCCATGGGGCAAGTGGTAGCATCCACCCGAGTGGAGCTGGATGCTGGGTGGGAGGATGCCCTGTACTGACGCCTGTAATTAATGCACAGGATGCAACCGCGCTGCTGGGGCCTAGTTAAAAGAGCATAAATGAGCTGCAAGGCAGCCCTGCTACAGATAAACACATTCCAAATGGGTTAATCGATGGGAGGAAAAATCTATACAGGCAGGCTGCTGCTTTGGATGTATTGGTCCTAGCATTGGTCCTACTCGCTGCCCTGCCTGCCTCGATGGGTGTGATGCAGCTCGCTCTGGGGGCTTTGTGTTTTCAGGAGGAAGGAGCTGCTGCCAGGGTGCAGCAGAAGTGGGTCACACAGCTGCAGCCTGACCAGCGAGGTGCCAGGTCTGCGCCTTGCCTGCTTCAGCAGAGCTGAGCTCCTGTTGCAGCAGTGCTTGGCCTCCTCAGCTCCGTGCCTCGGAAACGAACGGGTTTTGCTCGTGTTCCTCCTGGCGCGGGTGCCAGGTCCATACCTGAGGCAGGCAAGAGGTGAGAGGGAGAAGGAAATGACAAGGGGGGTAACTTCTCACACATGCAGCCCTCAGGAGAGGAGGGCTGTGGCTGTGGCTGTGTCCCTGGCCTGACAGGCACAGCTCCAATGTCCTGCCTGGGATCACCTGGGATGCCAAGCTGCAGCACAGAGAGGATTCCCAGACTTCAGACCCCTGAAGCCATAACACTTGCATGTTTTCCTGCCTCTGGGAAGTGAATTCCCTTAACAGTCATAGTCCATGTACCTGTTAAGCAGGTATCCTTCATTACAGCACTGCGTGCTCAGGGGATCTGGGTGCTCAGGGGATCTGGGTGCTCAGGGGATCCTTCTTCCTAAGGCACATGAGCTGCACACAAAACATTGCATACATAGTTAACAAACTTCTGGGAAATCTAATATATACTCATTCCAGGAATTGGGGCTCCCACCTTCTTTCTTACTTCTATGGTATTTCTGCTTAGCTAATTTGAGTTGAGGGGCACTCTTCCTCATCCTTGTCTTCCTCAAGTGTCATCCCATCACACTCTTCAGTTCATTAAAGATCAGGATGGCCCACCTTCCACCTGCACATTCAATTATGCAAGAATTCCTTCTCTGTGTATCTGCAAAGCTCCTCCTCAGGGCTCTGCTTATCTACAAAGTTTCCTCCTTGAGGCCTTTCTTCTGCTAAACTAAACCTTATCCACAGCTTTCTTGTTAGCATGTGAACAGTCAATCTGGGATGTGGTGTTTGTTCAGACTTCTGTGGCTTTCCAGCTGCAATTGGTTTCCCAAAGGTCTTTTCATTAACCATTTCCATCCCTTCAGAAGGACTTTACAGCCCAGTTGTCCTCCCACAGCTCCCAGGCAAGGAGAGGCCTGCTACAAGGAAGGGGCCAGCACCTCCTCCCGTGTCCCTTTGCAATTCACAGATTGGCTCTTTGCCTGTAAAAATTCTGTCTCATCCCACCACCATCATTAAACCAACTGGTACTTGTAAAGAAGGAGGGGTGAAAAGTGGGGGGAGCGGGAAGGCGATGGGCAGGGAGCAGGGGAGAGCAGGTCTTGGCTGCGCTGGGCCCAGGGTCAGGCCTGCGGCCTGTGTTCCCCTGGCACTTGCTAGGAGCTTTGTCCTGCGCTGCAGGTTTCAGCACCTGTTCCCTTTCTTTTCCCCTTTGCCCAAGGCAGGTTTAGACACGTTTGATATAGTTCAGAAGTTGATATTTAAAAGCAAAAGTTGCTTCCCCTGCCCGGCTCTGACCCCTGTGCCTGAACTCGTGAGGAGGAGAGGGCAGCATTGTTCTCTGCTGGGTTTTATGTGTTAAAGTAAATTTGCACTTTAAGGCAGGTGGCAAGTTTCACGTTTAAAGGTATTCCTAAAATGATATCTAAAAATTAAAAGTGGAAGAAATAGTCCTATTGAAACAGTCCTCACTCCCCCTGCAGCTGGAGGTGTGGGGAAGAGCAGGTGGCATCCCAAAAGGCTTAACCCCGGTGTAGCTGAGGTCTCCCATGCTCCGGTGCCCAGGTCTGGAAAGGAGGGATGTCAGGGTGACATGACTGAAAACGCCAGGTTTGGAAGTGGCATTCCCTCTTAGGTGAAGTAGGCACAGTTTTGTCCTTGCTTTGGAGCCATCAGATGCTGCATGAACCAAGAGCTGGGGGTTTTTTGTCTGGACAGAATTTGGGATTATTTTTGCACTCAAACAAGAGTGGAGGTGGCTGTGTCTGTTGGGACAGGATCTCTGAGGGCCGTGGCTTTCCTTGGGAATCTGCCCTGTGCCCTCCTGTGGATCTCTATGGTTTGGTTGTATTTTTTTTCTTTCTTTTTTTCCCCTTGATGAATCTGTCTCTGTTTAAATACCAAGATATCCCATTAATTATTTTTCAGTAGCCTACATTGGAGCCCCCAGGCTAATTCTGTAGCTGGACAGTTAGTTACCCAGGGGACTCCTCCCTCACTGCTAAAAAAGTTGCTCCTAACCAAGCAGGAGGACCAGCTTGCTATTAAGCTTGTGAGTTAATGTGTCAGGAGCGGTCCTGCTAACGCTGTGAGTTTTTACAGCTTCCCCAAAAAATACCTTTACCAGTGTTCTGGGAGGCAGGGGCCACTCGCTCTGCTTTCCTGGGAAGGTTTCTGTGAGGAGAGCATTGCTGGCAGGAGCACAGGCTTCAGCATGTGTTTTAGAACCGACGTTGCTAACAATGTTAACATTTGTCTGAGTTGAGGAAGCTGCTCCTCTGCAGAGAAGAGGTTTTCAGTGAAGGAGAAGGACCTCTGGGTGGCTCCATCTCCACAGGTTTGGCATCAGATGTTGTTCATGTAGCACATAGGCAGAAATCACAACTTTGTTTTCTTGATCCATCCTTAGCAGCACCCAGCAGCAGTGGTGAATATTCATGCCTGGCTGGAGAGGGCAGCTAGCTGGAGAGGGGCTTACTCCCTCAGTCCAATGCGTTGTCCATAGCAGGCACTTATCCTGGGGAGCACTGCCTCATCACAGAATCACAAGGTTGGAAACGACCTTTAAGATCATCAAGTCCAACTATCCCTGTCCTGTGCTGACCCCCATCCCTGAGCACCTCATCTCCCCTCTGTTAAACACACCCAGGGGGGTGACTCAGCCCCTCCCTGGGCAGCCTGTGCCACAGCCCCACAACTCTGCCAGGGAAGAACTTTGCCCTCCCAGCTGAGCTGACCCTGCCCTGGCACAGCTTGAGCCCATTGCCCCTTGTCCCATCTCCTGTCCCCTGGCTGCAGAGACCAGCGCCCACCTCTCTGCACCCTCCTGGCAGGGCAGGGGAGGTGGGGAGAAGGTCTCCCCTCAGCCTCCTCTTCTCCAGGCTGAACACCCCCAGATCCCTCAGCTGCTCCTCAGAGCATTTGCCCTCCAGCCCCTTCCCCACACCCCTGGGTACTGGACATATCCCAAGTCTACACTGGACATGGCAGCTGTGTCATACGTGTGCTGAGGCCCTGTGGTCCCATGTTGGTCTGGGAAGGGGCTGGCAGCTCCAACACCCCATGGTTCCTGGTCACAGAGCATCTAGCCAGGCTTTGCACCACGCTGTTCAGCAGTAACCAGCACTCCAGCACTTTGGGGATGGTTGTTCCCTCCAAGCTAAAGCCAACTGCTCCCAGGATCAGGAAGGCAATTTTTTCTTTCAATAATGTTTCCTACAGGGTTTATGTAGCTACATCAACCAGTACTGATGTGAAGCTGCTGGTTCCTTCTCTGCACAAGTTCTTGTGCCCTTCAGACTGCTGTGAGCTGCAGAGACAGGTTAAGAGGCAGGTGACGTGTGCACCAGGGGGACCCTGAGCTGGGCCACCGCTACCCCCTCTGCTAAGGGGGTTGGTCTCCCTGGGGAGACCTGTGGGTAGTGGGTGTGGGCAGGGCCCCGGGGCACAGCCCAGGTCCTGCCATGGGGCCGGCCGCTCGCACCAGGCGTGCCTTACCACAGCTGAGAGACTCACAGATCCCGAGCCTGAAGTGAATCCCTGGCAGATGTCTGGGCGGGAGGCGGTGGGGCAGGGATGAGCCGGCAGAGCCCTGGCAGCTGGGCAGCGGAGGGAGCGGGGGGTGTCCCATGGGCTCGGTTCTCCCATGGGTGCCAAGCACAGCCTCTTGCCCTGTGGTATTTCTGTGTCCCTTTTCAAACAACCGCTTCAGGCTGCGAAAGAAGCATCACTTGAGAGGCCGCTGAGCATTGCTGTGAGCTTCACAGACCTTCCATGTGATCTCAGTGGGGGCCTGCTAAACATGTCCCCCCGCTGTGGTGCGTGGCCACCCAGGGCCGTCGAGGGCTTTATGTCCTCAGCAAGAGTTCGCTGGGGTGGGCTGTGCACGCTCTTCATTGCTGGAAGCTCACACTGCCCAAGCATGTTCATATAATGGACTTATTTTCTTAATGAGAGCAGTAACCAGTGTGATCTAATGTTCCTTCTGGGGCTCTCACTCACGTTACTCCTCAGCAGAAGCAGGCAGGTCAAGAGCTCCCCCGCATTAGCAAGAAGATGTTCCACCTTCCCTATTATCTACCATTCCCTGTGAAGATTCTTTTAAACTCCCAAAGAAAACGTTGCCTTTGATTTAAATTTTCTGCCTCTTCCTTTGCTTCTTCAGGGACAAACCATTTATCACTGCTTCAAAAGACCAGACACCTTCTCTTGTTGTGTCAGGGCTCCTGGTCCAGTTCTAACGTGGCTTCTCTCCATCAGCCTTCCCGTGCTCCAGGGCTGAAAGGAAACAGCAGGTTTGTTCTGTGGCAGCAGGAAACCAATTTTTTTTCTTGTTTTCCACGTTCCCCTCAGGTCACACTCAGTGAAAGCACCTTCTGGCTGGCTTTACCAGTGCCACCAGTCCCTCGGAGATGGCTGACCAGCTTGTGTGTGTGAAGTTGTCCTGGGCTGCATCCCCAGCAGTGGGACTGGCAGGGCTGGGAAAGGGGGATCCTGCCCCTCTGCTCTGGGACACAGACCCCCCAGCAGCGCTGCCTCCAGCTCGGGGGTCCCCAGGACAAGGGGGACACAGAGCTGTGGGAGCCAGTCCCCAGGAGCCACGGAGATGATGGGAGGGCTGGAGCCCCTCTGCTCTGGAGCCAGGCTGGGAGAGCTGGGCTGGCTCAGCCCGGAGAAGAGAAGGCTGCTTCTGGAGAGAGCTCTGAGCCCCTTCCCGTCCCTCGAGGGGCTCCAGGAGAGCTGGAGAGGGGCTGGTGCCCAGGGCAGGGAGGGCCAGGCCCAGGGCAACGGCCTTCAGCTGCAGGAGGGGGATGGAGAGGTGCTGGGAGGCAGAAATCCTTCCTGGGGAGGGGGAGGCCCTGGCACAGGGTGCCCAGAGAAGCTGGGGCTGCCCCGGGATCCCTGGCAGGGTTCAGGGCTGGGTTGGATGGGGCTTGGGGCACCCTGGGCTGGGGGTGTGTCCTGCCCATGGCAAGGGGGGCACTAGGGGGCTCTGGGGTCCCTCCCTACCCAAACCATCCTATGATTAACCTGTCCTGTATGACCAGCAGGGTCACAGTCAGGGATGGATGCTCTGCCTGAGCTGTTCTGCTAGTGATGGGGGCAGCAATTAGACTTGTCAAGATGTGGCTCACTGGAGGTGTGACAGAAATGCTGAACAGGCTGAAGACCTGGTGGGCCACAGGCTGGGCTGAGATGGTGCTGGAAGTATCACACCCTCTGAACTTTGGAGTCCCTTTGTAGCACCAGCAGCCCTGTTGGGTCCAAGAAAACACAGGGTGGGATCTCCATGAGAGCAGCATGTTGGTTAAACCCCCACAGACTTAGCGGGGAGAGCAGCGGTCTGCTCTGAGGACCTTCCCCATGACAGCATGGTAGCTGCTGTCATCAGATGTGTCAGTAATGGGCATGGAAATGGGAATTCTGGCTTGGATTTGTCAGGAAGACAAATTTTGGGAGACATTTGAGTAAGATGAGGGGTGCGGTGGGTAGGATGGGTAGCTGGCCAAGTGATGTGGCGGCAGCAAACAGGCTGTGGCTGGTATGATGAGGACAGCAAAAGCTGATAGAGCTGGAGGGCTGGGGAGGTGGGTCAGAGGAAGAACTCCTCTGCCTCTTGCTCCCTCTGATGTGCTGGGCCAGGGATCCAAGCAACAAAGGGCTCACCCAGGGCTGCGAGGGCTCCTCGGCCTGTGTGTGGCTGTGCCGCAGGCTGCGAGGTGCGCAGGCAGGTGGCAGCATGTCCCTCCGCTGGGCAGGACTTCCCGGGGAGCACCTCGGGGTGTCCGGCCCCATGGAATGGGTGGGTGGATGGATGGTCTCTGCAGGCTGGGTGTGGAGACATGTGGGTGCCCGTGGGAGCACCCAGGTCTCCAGGAAGTGCCCCAACCATCACCTGGCAGTCACCAGATGAAAGGTGCTGGTAGGGAGGTTCTTTTGAGTAGTGGGATTTCCCCCAAAGGACAGCAGGATGAGGAGTGGCTGGGAGCCTGTGCTGCTGGGCAGAGCTGCAGGGACATCCCTTCTCCACCCCCTGAGGCTTGACGTGCTGCCTGGCTGGAGAGGAACACATCCATAAGGAGTGACCTGCCCACGGGGCAGCACCAGGTACTGCTATGCACTGTGGAGGAGATGGATGCAAGAGCATCCCATCTGTCCCACGGGCTGGTGGCCGTGCTGGGTCTGAGGTGTGTAGTCTTCCATGGGGTGAGCACCCCCTGTTAGCATAGTGGGGGGATCCATGCTCCCCTCTGCCCTTCTGCCGCTCAAAGCACCTTTTGCCAGGGAGCAAAGTCCCCTGTGCAGCTGACGTGTCCTGTGAAGGCTTCAGGAAAAAATCCTTCTCCCTGTGTCCTTGGAAGCAAGGAGAGATGGTGTGGAGGACAGCAGGAGGAGCTTTTCCTTGAGGTCACCTTTCCTGGAACACTTCTGCTTTCCTTCTGATCCTGCCTCGGCAACATCTGTCAGGCTTTCTGTTCTCTCACAGCAGAGCCAGGGCCTGAAGAGTCTCACTGGAGGAGACCTGCCCTCTGTGCTGGGGTGCTGACCAGAGCCAGCACTGATACTTCAGTGCAGTGTAAGGCACAGCGTGAGTTGGGCCCCTTCCCAAAGGACAGCACTGCTTCCAACAGCCCTTCCAGCAAGTGCCTTGGGCCATGTCCATTTGTCTGCCCTTGACCCCTGGTACCAGGCAGGGAAGCATCCAGCTGGGGCAGCGCTGGTACCCGGCTGTCTGCCACAGCACCGGCGTGGCGAGAGCACCCACCCGCACGTGGGACTGTGGTGGGGCTGGGGGTGCAGATGGCAGCTGCTTTTGGCTGAGGGCTGGAGCTGGGTGGCCGAGCCCTGACTCCCCAGTGTCACATCGGTCCCAGGAGGAGCTCTGGGTGCTGGCTGCTGCCCGTGCCAGCCTGCCCAGCACAGCGGGAGGAGCGGCGGGTGTCCCCTTCCCACGTGTAGCAGCCCGGGGTGCAGAGGAGCTGGGGAGCAGCTCATCACCGTGCTCCCTAGGAGAAATGCATAAAAAGGACTTCTGCAAATAATCTGATCTCCTGGGGAAGGAATTGCTGCTCTGCTCCACCCACACCATGAACAAGTGGCCTTCACGCCGTGACTCATCCCTCCCTCCCAGTGACCGTGGGCAGTGCTGTCTGAGCCTGCTGCGGGGGTGCTGTGGTGGCCCTTGGGCTGTGGGGCAGGACTGGGGTTCTGCCTCTCCTACCCCCGTGCTGGACTGCCAGGGCTGAGCAGCTGGGGGCCTCAGAGCTTGGTTGCACCAGGGGAGGTTTGGATTGGAGATTAGGAGTAATTTCTTCACCAAAATAGTGGTCAGGCATCGGGCCAGGCTGCCCAGGGAGGTGGTGGGGTCACCATCCCTGGAGGGGTTTGAAATGTGTAGCCATTGGGCTCCAGGACATGGGTTAGTGGGCAGGGTGGTGTTGGACAGACTGTTGGACTTGATCTTAGAGATCTTTTCCAACCTTAGAGATTCTCTGATCCTCTGACTGTGGTGAGGACCTGGCCATGTAACTCACCCAGTCCTTCCCCCTTACTCTGTGCTGTCCATCTGTCTGCCTTCTTGGCCAGCAGGTCCTTGTGATCCCAGGAGACATGATGGGTGTCAATGTCCATGTGCCCACGCTGCAGTGACAGGGCTGTTGTGGTGATGGCAAGATGGTTGGGGGCGGTGGGGCTGTGCCTGTGCCTCAGGTACAACAGTCATGGCCTGAACACCCTCTCTGGGAAGCCGGGGAAGTGTGGAGGAGAGGTGAGACCTGGGGCAGCTTCATGGAGCTGCTGGGAAGTGCCCAGAAAGCATCGTTCTGCCCAACACTGCTTGGGAAGGGGTTTCTTCCAGGGTGCTGTAAAGGCAGACTGGTCCTCCATAGGTGGGGGGCAGGAGGATGCCCCTGTGGTGTTTTCCTCCCCATATCACACATCCTAGTTCTGTCCCTTTGCCGTGCCCCTCAGGCACAGGGACAGCGATGATGGGATGGGGAAGGAGAAGGAGCTGAGTTCCTTCAGCTGCGCCTTGTGCTCAGCAGGCTCAGCAGCACAGCCCTGATCTGTGGGGCTGGGGCTCCATGAGGCTGGGGCTCTGTGGGACTGGGGCTCTGTGGGGGAGGCTGGGGCTCTGTGGGGCTGGGGCTCTATGGGGGAGGCTGGGGCTCTGTGGGGCTGGGGCTCCAGTGCGTGGCAGAGGAGCGGAGGAGCAGTCCTGGGCAGCTCTCCCTTGTGTGTCTGGGGCTTGAGAGCGAAGGCTGTCTGTGGCCAGCCCGGCACCCACGGGCACAGGCGCGGGGCTGTGCGGGGTGCTGGGCAGCACGTGGCAGATGACAGACAAGCCTCAGCGGTGCTTTGCTCACTGCTACACAAGCTGTCTGGCTCAGGCCCAAGGAAGCACTGAGCTGCAAGGAGCTACCTCCTAATGAGGACACAGTGTACCAGAAAATCAGGTGCACGGCTTGATAATGATATGGTGATACAATTTGGGCTCATACAAGCAGGAACAAGAGAGGGAGCAGAATTCAAGGAGCTGAGTACAGCATGAGAAAAGAACCAGAGATGTGGGATGGAGCTGACGAAGCCCCGATCCAGGCTGCGATGGGCTTGTCACCTCCAGCTTCTGGTGATGGAGCTATCCAGAGCTATCCATCCTGGGGAGAGGATGGCCCTGTCCTTTACCTGGCAGAGGGCTCCTACCTTTGAGCGCTCTCACGTGTGGGTGTGGGTTTGCCCCTCTCTCCTGAGGTCTGTGCTCCACAGGCAGCAAGGGGTTGGCTCCCTGGGCCAGTTTCCTGCTCTGCTCTGGGTTTTGTTTCCCTAATGGAACACGACATGGCAACATGCAGGCGCCGGCTCGGGGCCGACTCAGGGGCTGGCTATCGGTGCAGGAAGCGTCACTGGGGATGCTTCATGCTAATGCATGAGATGCATAATTCACCAAGACATTAATATTAACCACCAACCCTGCCTGACCCCTTGTAAAAACAACCAGCAACAAACCTGCTCCTGCAGCTGTGCAGAGGTCTCAGTTTTCCACAGGCAGCAGTGGGGTTGTCTTCCCGCTCCCCGCGCCGGTTCCCAGCTCCTCCCTCAGCGCTGGGTGAGGTGATGAAGGCAGCTTTTAACAGCTCCTTCCAGGGCCACACGGAGCGTGTCCTGTACCTCTCACGCTCGGTGCAGCCTCAGGACTCTGTGCCCCCCTTTCCTTCCTGGCACAGGGTAGGTGTGTCACAGAAGGGGTTTTGCAACGAAGTTTGGGGTGTTTTTCTCTCCATCTTGGACCCAGCTTATCCTGAGGCCTCTTTTCACCCTCTGCTCTGTAGCAGTGGTATGCATCTTTGTAGTCACTGTTCAAACTGCCTCTGCTGGCACAATACAAGTTAAAGCTGTGGCACTCAGAGTAGGTTGATGTCTCCTGCAATGAGCCTCCATTCCCATGTTCAGCTCCATTCAGACCTTCACGACTTGCTGCCCTGAGTCCATCCCAGGAGCTGGTTCCAAGGAAGCGGAGCCCAGGTCTCACCCTTCTGGAAATTACTTCAAATTGTGGCTGCTTCTGGAGGCAGAAGCATCTGAGAACTTCTACAAGATCATCTCTAGGGAGCCTGGTTCTGAATAGCCACAGCCTCATGGGCCGACCTGTGTCCGTTGAGCACCACCCTGGTGTTTTGGATACATTTCCCCAGTTCTGGCTCCCTCATCCCCAGTGCCATGGGCTCCCAGCAGCCAAGGAGGAGATATTTCAACTTGTGGCACCATCAAAGTTTAGGAGAGGTTTTAATGTGGAAGGAGATGGGTGGGAAACCAACTTCTTTCTAGGTTGCCCTCACACCAAGAAGGCAGGAGGCCAGTCTGCACTGATGCCAAGATGCCTCTTCCAATGTATTTATTTACTTGCACATAAGCTGGTGGGAAGGCACAGAGGGGGCTCTGCAGTGCATGAGTTTGTGTGTCAGCAGGGCCCTGGGTGCAGAGCCATCTTTTCCCTCCATCAGTGAGATAAAAGGTGGAGCAGCCTTGTCCCCTCAGCACTCCTGCTCCAACCTGCCCCATCCTTTCCTCCCTGCAGGCACTTTGGTCTATTTTTTCTAGAAACTCCTGAATTGTCTAAACCTGAGCAAGCCTTCCAGTCTTGGGGCTGGGCTGCAGGAGCTGCCGCCTTCTGAATGGCTGTGCTTGAGCAATCATTCCTCCCGGAAAATGGGAGACTGAATGGAGACCATCAACCCATAAAGCAGCCTTCCTTTCTTCTGCTGGGGAGGAGGGAAGCTCTCAGCTCCTGCCAACCACACGATGCACCATCATTAAAGCTCTGAAGCACCAAAATGCTTAAGAATATCTTTGAAGTGCTTTCCAGGGCCTGCAGTGAAATCTCACAGCTGCAGCATGAGGTTGAGCCCCATCAGATGCTTGGAGGAGCTCTCCTTCCTCAGTTTTGTGCCAGCAGATGGGACAGCCAGGGCTCCTCCTCCTCTCCAGGACCCAGACAGCCACAGCCAAAGTCTGGCCCCTTCCCCAGGGCTGGCAGGGATAGGAGGACCCTTGGGAAGGGAGTGGGGAGCTCTGACGGTTGCAGTCGTGTCTGTTTCCTTGGCAGAGCAGACCATGTGCTTGGGTTTCTCCATTTAGCTGCTGATGTTTTGAGGTAGGGTGGGGGACACACTTGGACAGTGATTGCCCAGCTTGATGAGCCTGCAGAGTCCCTATTTTCCCAACAGAAGGAATGCCACATGCGGGATGTGGATGGGACGTGCTGGGGTCCTGGGTCACACTTGTGGTGGTGGTTGAAGGTCCCTAGATGTGGCGCAGGGCTGGCAGGCTGGCACAGGACCCAGGGGACTCGGGGCTGCTGGCACTGTGCTGGAGTGCTGGGGGGCTGCACTGATCCCAGGCCGAAGCAGCTCAGGGACCCTGACACGAAGCTCTGGGTCTCTGTACAAACCCCCCAGCACAGCCTGGCTGCCCTTCCTTCCCCCTGCACCCCACAGCTCCCGTTCCCCACACAGCCTTTGCTGTCACGGAGTGGGGCAGGACAGGAGGGGCAGCAGAGATGGGGTCAGCGGGGCACCCCCTTTCTAGTCACTGTGCCAGGGAGAGGGGAGTGCGCTGCTGAGCGTGGAGGCATTGCCTCTGCCTCGCGGCCGCGCTGCATTGCTCATTTCTCCTCCTCCTCCTGCTGCTGCCCTCATTTGGCTGCTTTTTGTAGATGAAAAGTGGCCTTTAAAATATAGGACAAGGTCACCCTTCCCTCCCCACGCAGCCATGGCAGCCCCGCGCGGCTCTGCCGTGGTGCCTGGTGACAGCAGCTTTGCAGAGTCACTGCCCGCGGGTGCCCAGGGCTGTCCCGGGGGCACACGTGTGCCCCTTGGACAGGGAGGGCAAGGGTGTGAGTTGGTGCCATCTCAGTGCCCAGGCAGGGCAGCACGGGGCTGGTGACCAGAGGGCTGGAGCTGGCTTCCAGCTGTGCCACTGCTGCTTTGTGTCACCCATCCCCTGCACACGGCCGCACCGCTGGCTGGCCCTTGCCGCTCCCCTTGCTGCTCCCCTCGCAGGAGAGATGCCCAGTGCTGCCCGGGCGGCTCCAGAGCAGCAGGACCTGGGTGGTTGGGTTTGCAGGCACTGGCCCAGCGTGGGCTGGAGGTTGTTTCCCCGTGAGCAGGAAATACCCCTCCTGCTCCACCATCCGCCTTGCTCGCTGCCTCCTCCTGCCACTGCCGGTGCTGCCGAGAGCTTTATCCCACTGTGGCATGAACCAGGGGGTGAACCAAGATGCCAGCAGCCCTGTGTGTGCTTGTAGAGGTGATGCCTTGCTGACCAGTGTCCTGTGGGCATGCTGGAGCGTTCCTGCCGTGCACCAGAGTGGGGTGCTGTCTGGAAGGGGTCATCCACATCAGGATAGCCTGTGTCCATTGTATTGCTCCTTTCTGCTCTTTTCAGTGCCACTAGACATTGTCCCTGAGTGCCCATGCCCTCCACGGTCCAGACTGTCAGTGCTCTAGCCTGAGCAAGCCAAGGCCAGGTGTGGAAATGAGTTTCCTCAGGATTCTGAGCCTGAAAGTCCTCTGCTCTCCTTCCAAGCACAATGCTACTGGATAACGAGCTGCAGGCTCGTTATTTCAAGGAGAAACAGGGGTCTAGGGCGAAACCTCCCAGCAGCAAATGCTGAGCAGGAGCCACCATTCCTAATGAGAACTTTCCTCGTGCCTGATGGTTTTCCAGGTGGATGCCAGCACTCCCATAGTGCTTTCAGTTAATGGAGAAAGATAATCTTGATGTCCTGGCCAGCGCTGTGTCTGTGCAGTGCCCAGGGCTGTCCAAGCTGCTGATGGCTGTTCTGTTTCTTTGCGCTGCTGTGTGCTGCCAGGACCTAGCTCTCTAGCTGGAGGACCTGGTGTCCCTAGGAGAGGACAATCTGCTGCCCCGGGTCTGGGGATCATCCTGTTCTCAGAGCTGCTGCATCTTGAAGGTGGGGCTGAGCCAGATGAGGAGGCCAAGGGCAGCTCTTGAGCACACTTGTCCACCGAGGGGTTGGCCAGGTGCCTTCTCTCTGCAGCCCTTCCCTTGCATCCCTTGGCAAAGAGATGCTGCTACTGAAGAGAGGAGGCAGGTGGCCAACCCGAAATAACCAGATGGTGCTGTGCCTCCGAATGTAGGGCAGGGTGGACCTGTAGCTCCCACTGGTTGTGAATATAGTGTCTGAAGGCCTCCTCTCAGATCTCTGAAGGGTAGTGCAAGGCTCGGACCGGTGCTGCCTGCTCTTGACCAGGAAGGGATCCAAAGGACCGCAAGAGCCATGCAGGTCCACAGGTCACCTCAGTGGGTGCCATGCTGGGGTGTGCTGGTGCCGCCGCAAGGCTGAACTCGGGCCCTGGAGTCACAGAGCTATTCCTGTCACAGCAGCACAGCACACGATGGTTTCGCTCTCCAGGCTGAGATTGTTTCCAACCTGATTTCTGAGAGACAGTTACCAGAGCAGCAGAGCCCAGCCCCGGCACGTCCCAGAGCTCAGGGGGGAAGCAGGAGGTGAGATCCAGCCGTGCTGCTGCTGGAGACGCAGCCAGTGTGTGCTGAGGGCAGGGCACACCCCTGGACAGGCTCCTTCCTGCCACCCAGGACAGACCTGCTGTGACAAAAGTGCTGCCTCTGCACAGCCGGTGTGCACGGCCCTACCCTGCGCCCGGCCTCCGCGTGGTACCCAGGGATGCTCTTCAGCAGGGACCTCCTGTGTCTGTCTCTGGCTGAGACTGGGAGGTACATCCTTTGAGAAGAGTCTGTTTGGGAGACAAAGGAAAGGTCCTAGGGGTGTGTGCCCGTGCAAAGGGGGTTCTAGCTGCTTCTTTGCCCTGTGTGTTTCTCAAGGATGCCTTTTGGTCCTGCGCCCCAGGAGCATTGGCTGTTTATATCTATCAAGGCCAGAGCTCTGGATTCCAGATTCACAGCTCCGTTAGGATACGTCATGCATTCACACCCTGTGTTATACTGAGGTGTGACAGGCGTCCTGCCACCCCTCCCCTGAGGAGGTAAGCCCACCAGGAAACGGGCCCATGATTAACTGCTAGTCTGTTCGCTCCCTTGATGAAGTTGGCTGCTGCTCCTTTGCATGCTGATGGGTGCTGACAAATGAAGCAGTGGCCCTGGGTTCATCCCCCAATTTGAGCTGTGATTCCAGCCATGGAAAGGAAGTGATGGCTTTGACCCCTCTGCACCCTCCTGCTATCTGACCCGATCCATCTCAATTTGAAAGTAACAAGCTCAGTGTCACACCAGAGCCCTGGGGTGGCATTTGTCACTGAGTGGCTTCCAATCTCCTGAACACACAAGGTCCCAGATCCCATTTCACGCTCAGATCTCAGCCTGGTGGCTCTCAGATGTAAAACCTCTGGTGCCCAGGAAGGCCTGTCTCCTGAGATCCTGTCACACTGTGAATCTTCCGTGCATTAGTCAAAAGATCAGTCCAGCCCTTCAGACTGGGACCAGAGTGGTTTCCAAAAGCATTAAGAACATGCTCAGAGCAACCTTCAGGCACTTACAGAGAGCTATATGTGGATAGTCTGGTTCTTGACACAGAGGCTGATGTGGCCAAGAGGCTGATGGGCCCTGGGGGCCCTGAGCAGAGCGTGGCTGGCAGGTCCAGGGAGGTTCTGTTCTCCTCCCCTCTGCTCAGCCCTGCTGAGCCACAGCTGGAGTTGGGTGCCCAGTGCTGGGCTCCCAGTTCAGGACAGACAGGGAGCTGCTGGAGAGAGGCCAGAGAGGGGATGAGGATGAGGAGGGGCTGGAGCATCTCTGGTGTGAGGGAAGGCTGAGAGAGCTGGGGCTGGTTAGCCTGGAGAGGGGAAGACTGAGAGGGGATCTGATCAATACTTACCAGTATCCAAAGGGGGATGTCCAGAGGATGGGGTCAGACCATTCACAGTGGTGCCCAGCGACAGGACAGGGGGCAGTGGGCACGAACTGGAACAGGGGAAGGTCCATCCCAACAGGAGGAAAAACTCCTTCCGTCTGTGGGTGCCTGAGCCCTGGGCAGGCTGGGCAGAGAGGTTGGGGAGTCTCCTTCTCCAGGGAGATCCCAAACCCCCCTGGACACTGTCCTGTGTGACCTGCTCGAGGTGACCCCGCTTTAGCTGGGGGGTAGACTGGTGATCTCCAGAGGTCCCTGCCAGCCCCCCCAGTCTGGGGCTCTGTGGTTCTGTGAACTGGCTCTCAAAGGCTCGAGGACCTCTTAAAGACTGAAGCAGCTTGTTGATGTGTTTGGCTCCAGGCTGGACTGGGTGGGCTTACAGCACAAAACTGCAGGTGAGGTTCAGACTGGGGTCCTGCCATCACTGGGCTGGAGGCTCTGCTCAGGCAGCCCCAGGGGTGCTGAGCAAGTCTGTAAGGGAGCTGCAATTGTTTGGTCTTTCAGGCACCCACTGGCAGAGGCTGTGGCAAGACCACTCTGGGCCTGTGTCCCATCCAGTTAGCCTTACCTACAGCTGCTTGGACCAGCACCTTCAGATGTCTTCTCTGAGTGACAGTAAGAGCACTTTTGGCTGAACTCCCTGACCCAGGCTCTCTTAGTTCAGAATAAAACCCAATGGTATTTACTTTTAATACCTGAAAAGCTTATTTTGACTGTGCAGACTCATTTACACAAGGCATCCACAACTCCTTGATGTTTTCTCTGCCACCTCAGAAGCACAAATGCCACGTGGCTCACTGTCACTTGCTCTTCATGCTGTCGAGCCGAGTGAAGAAGACACGGTGGGGATGAGCTCTTTCATGCTCCCCCCACCAGGGACTCTGGGAAAAAAAACCTCTGCTGTGAAGTTCAGGCACCATCAGCCTTCATTACACTGAATTAAACTTGTCCCAGCAGACTGGTAACATGAAAATTTCATGTGGCTTTTAGTAAGGCTGGGTGGAGCTTTTTAAGCATCTACATCTTCAGAAAGATGTAGGAAGAAATCTGTGGCAGGCTGGGCAGTCAGGAAGAACCCACAGTGTTTCAGGATGGGAGGTGATCTGTAGCAGACTTCTGATGACTCTTTCAAAACCTTCCTTATTTAAGCATCAGCCTGATCTGGGATTACAGGAGGTAGCTGCTTGTTGAAGAAGGTCTTAGAAACTCAGACCCAAGATGACCCTTTTTTTCCTCTGTGTGTGAGGGGAGGGAATCCATGGAAAGGCTTTAAAGGACACTTGATGTCCCAGTCCCACTGCTGCTCACAGCAACAGTTGGAACTGGGAACAAGCAGATGCAGGCTGCAGCCTGCTGAGGTTTGGTTATTATGGGCAGCATCAAAGGAAGTGGTGCCTTGTCACCAGTCTGTCAATAGCTGTCAATTCAGGGAAACTGGAAAGACCAAAATCTGCAGCAGAACAGCTTTTGTTGCACAGGCCGACCATGGTCTCCAAGGCTTGTTTTTGTCAGAGGCCAGGAGCTGAAAAGGTGCAGGATTTGTCCAAACTCCAGTTCTGGTTTCATAGCACTGCCAACCCTACGCTCGTTCTTGGAGAAAGAGCCAAAAGGCACCGTTCCTCCTCGTGCAGGGTACCTGAACACAAGGATGGTCCCAGTACTGCCTTGGTGAGAAGGGTCTCACTGCCCACAGTCAGTGAAGGCAACAGGACCAGCGCAGTACAAGTGGGAACACTGAGTGAAACCCAGTGGAGTCATGGTGGAGCTGGATGAGCATCACTCCAGCCTGAGAGGAGGCTGGACTGGCATGGTAGGGGAACCTGGCACAGGCTGTGCTTAGGACCACCTTGGTCCTGGCAGCCTGGATGAAGGTGGTTCTGCAGCTGCTCCATCTCACCACCACCTCCACTTCAGCCTCCCTGATTTTGGGAGGGCATGCTGAGCCATGGTTGTGCTGATCTGGAGGCCCCTGGTAGGTCTGTGGGGGTAGTCCCCCCACCCCATTTCTGTTTGGCCTGGTTGCCTACCAGGGTTGTGTGGCCCCGGGCTCCCTCCTGGCACTTGCTGGAGGTGTGACAGAGGCACCCACAGAAGAGAAGCTGGCTGGCCCCAGTCGCCTGCAGCGAGTGGCACAGGTGTCAGGTACCCCAGGCAGGGGGGTCTGCTCCAGCCCCCCAGCAGCTGCCCTGCGCTCGCTGCCAGACCCCAGCACACAGCCCTGAGCGCAGCAGGGGCCAGTGCCCGCCCTGCCTCTGCTTCCCCAGCCCCATGAGAAGGCTTTGGGGAGTTCCCAGAAGGGAGCCAGCTCAAGGGTGAGTTTTGCCAAGTGACAGGCCCGGAGGCTGAACTGCAACCCAGTGGTAATTAATGTGGCACTTATTTTAATGACTGCTGCTAATTGCAAAAGCAGAGAGCTCAGCACCTGTGTGTCACTGCCACCCCGCAGGTGATCCATGGCTCCTGGCTTCAAGAAGTGAGGACAGTTGCCTTTGCCTGCTCCCAAGGTGACACTGGGTTGTGTTCCCCTGTAACAGTGAGGAGTTATACAGAGGAACCCCCCTGCAGATTGCACCCCCCTGCAACAGAGGGGCAGCAGGACTTCTCTGTAGTCCAGCTCTCGGATGCCACGGGAAGGGCCCAGCACTGGGGCCAGGCAGGTCATTCCTGGTGGAAGCCAGACTGGTGGCAGCCCCTCCAGCCTGACCTTCAGACCCTGTGAACCTGTACTGGCCATGCCACAGCCAGCCCTGGCCCTGGCACCTCTGCGGAGTGCAGCGTGGTCACCACAGCCTGGCGTAGGAACTGGGAGCTGGAGAAGCACAGAAGAGCCTGGGGAGCAGGGAGGAGATCTCTTGCAGATAGTCCTTCCTTCCACTCCGTCTGACCTCTGTCTGTGGAATGCTCCCCAGAAGGCAAAATCACCAGTAGTTTTTTTCCCCAACCTGAGCTTTAAGTAAAAAATAGGAAAATAAGAACTCCCAGTGCAGCAGTGGTGTTCAGTGAAGGTCATGCCATGGGGAGGGATGGGAATCATGGAGGGCAAGAAGCCTTCCTGGAGCCCTTCCAGGATCCTTGCATGCAGGGTTCATGCCAGCCTGGCCACCCAAACATGTAAGGCATGCAATCCCATCTCTCTTAGGATGTCAGCCTGTGCTGTGGGTCCTGTGTGTTTGGAAAGCTGCTTAGCTCTGTCGTGTCTGGGGAGGGGAACAGGGCTTGTATGTCTCGATGATCTCGGCTGTTGCGTCCTGTAAATCAGCCATTCTGGCTCCTGGGCTTGGGTGGGATGCTCAGGCAGCCACAGCTCTGCGCTCCAGCCAGCCCCTGCTGCTGTCTTCTGCTCTCAGGGTCTGAACCTCTTGTGGCAGAAGGACTCGGGCTGCCTTGCCTGTGCTAGCTGCAGCCCTGGGAGTTCAAACCACCATGTATTCCAGGGCTCAAACTGGACATTGCCACAGAGCTTGGTCTGCTTTGGGTGACCCAGCCTGCAGCGATCCTTCAGCAAACCAATTCCTCTCTGGCTGGCACTGATGCGATGGGCAGCCTTGTCTCAGGAATTAACCCTGGGGTAGCCTGGTGGTGGGCATGGTAGCTCTGAATTGCAGGCAGTTTGGTTTGTTGGGTGAGAGGGAAAGCAGGGGTACTCCAAGCAGGGAGAGGAGGGGGTGAGGGCCACCTCCCCATGGTGGCCCCCCTGGCTGGGGGTGCCAGGTTGACAGGAGAGGCTGCACATTGCTTCCTGCCCACCTTGGAATGGCACCTACCTGTCCACACGCCTTTCGGGGGCTGCACCCCACAGTCTTTACTCCAGTTTGCATGCAAGTGGCCACCTCCTTTGCTAACCCCTTCCTGGCAGCCCTGGCTCCAGTGCCTTTCCCTGTGGCCGGTCCCTCCCGGTGTGGCTCACGCTGGCTCCAGCGCTGGCGGCTGCTCCATATCATAGGGCAGTGATGTTGCACTGAACACCCCCCTGGGGGGACGTGCTCAGAGGAGAGGGAATTGCATAGCCCCGGTCATCTAGCTCCTCCTCAACTGAGGTCAGAAAGGGTGGGAGAGGAAAGCCGTTCCCCCAGTCCTTCTGCCATGGCTGGCTGGTGCAGTGGATGGGGCTCCTGTTCCCCTCTGCATCTGGGACCACCACCTCTTCCTCCTCCTCTTCCTCCTCCTCTTCCTTACCTGCAGCTGCTGCTGTGGTGGACGCAGATTGCTCCTCCATGAGCCAGTGCTCCTCTCCCTGCCAGCCTCCCTCCCTCCCTCCACAGGAGCCCACCCCCACCTCCCCCCAGCCCCAAGGACGAGCACCCCAGGGTTCCTGAGCCTTTAGAGACGTTACAGAAGTGCCGCCGGGGGGATGTGCAGGGGGTTATTTATAACCTCCCCGGTTTCACCTGTCTGCTCAGTCATAACAGTCCCAGACACGCTGCCGTTCCTCCCCCGTTTTCCATATGCTAATGCTTCCCTCTCACCTGCCAGGGGCTGCTAATAGACTTGTTGGTGTCAGCCTGACAGACAGCCCTCTCATTTCCTCCTCCTGCAAACCGCGTGGCTGCAGGAGAAGGAGCCCACCTGCCAGTGGCCCAGCGGGCACCCGAACTGCTGGGGGCCCCGGACCCAAGATAGGTGTTGGGACCCAAGATTGGTGTGGATGAGGAGAAGTGGCCTCTGCCTGGTCTGGCCCTAGCAAGACCCTGGGGTGTCTCACCAGCTGGTGGCAGGGAAGGGCACGTTCAGCCCCCACCGAGCTCCCCAGCATGCAGGTCCCTGCAGGGCCTTTCCCTTCCTGCTCCCAGCCTGGCACAGGGGTGCCCATCCATCCGGAAGGGATACTGCTTGCCCAGGAGCAGAGAGCTGCTGCCTGTCCTGCTTGCCTGGAACACACCTGGTGGAACGTGAGGACAGAGGGGATGGGTGCCTCAGGTCAGGGATGCTGCAGGGACCATGGAAGGTGACAGCAGCGCTTGGGCCAACACCAGTGAAGGAATGTGGAGACCCTGCCCCTGCCTGAGAGCTGGGTGCCCAGTTGGGCAGTTGGTGTCTGCCTGCTCTCTGGCAGCCTTTGGGCAGGTTGCTCTGCCAGCCCCCTGCCTCAGTTTCCTCAGCACAGAGCCACAGCCCCATTCTGTCTCAACACCTTAGTTTCCACCTAGCTTAAGCCAAGGCAGTTGTCCTGTCCCTGGATTTGCTTTAGGGGACCACAGTAACCTGGATCTTCCCAAAACCAGGAACAGATGTGACATCAGCCTCCATTGCTCACCTCAGTCTCCCGCCAGCTCTCCAGTTCCGTGCTCCCGTGGCCAACCCAAATTCTTCCCACTCCTCACCCTTCTCCCAGCTGCCCAAGGAGCCCAGTGCCTTGCCCTAGGACTGGCAGCAAGCTGGGGCTGTGCTGGCATCAGCACATCACAGTGCTGGGGCTGTGCTGGCCCTGCAGCTCCTCGGGCGGGTGGGGGCCCTCCCCTTGCTGGCAGCCCTACCTGGGCCTCCCCTGACGCGAGGTTATTTTTCTCATCAGATATTACTGGTGCTGAGCACCTCCCTCTATTCTTGGACCTTCTGAGCATCTTTCGTTTCCCAGGCGTTCTTCTCCCCGCCCCCCCCCTTTTATTTTTAAATTAAAGAGAAAAAAGCCATGTTTCCATAGGAACTTGGTGAGAGGCTGATCCCGACCTCATTATTTGCTCAGTGAAAGGAACTTTATTTTCGTCTGTTTGTGTACATTGTCAGATTTTGGCTAAACCTACTTTCCTGACTTTGTACAGTGCGTTCTTTTAATCTTCATTTCAAATGCATTCATCCCCTGGCTTAATTTATCCTGTATTGTGATCAAATTTAGCTGAAAGCGATCTGCTTTGCCAATTCTGAATATTCATCAGCTGCCTCATTCATTCACCAAAGCCAACCCTGCTCAGAGCGGGCGGCCGCGGCGCCTGCCATGGGTGCTGCCTGGGTGTGTGCCCGGGGTGTGTGCCTGGGGTGTGTGCCTGGGGTGTGTGCCCGGGGTGTGTGCCCGGGGTGCGTGCCCTTACCTGCTTGTCGTGGTTTCCCCCCGGCTGTGGGCCGATATCCACGCAGCTACCTGCTCCTTAAAGTAAAAGAGCAGGGGAAGAGGGAAAAGGGGGGAAACAAGGGAAGGGAAAAGGAAGGGGAAATAACTCCAAACCCAAGAAACTAAGAGGCCCGTGGGTTGGGATAAGGAGAGTTTACTGAGAGAACAGAAAGATCAAATATCCCAATGCTCACAGGACTTTAGAGCAAAAGAATCTGAAACTCTTGATCCCCAATGCAGTTTCTCCCCGACCCACACAACTCAGGTACCACCCAGAGCTGTCCCGGAACCCGACCGTCCCCCCAAGCAGCACGCGTCCCGCCACCGCCCCTCTTCTTCCTCCCCTCAGCCCCCCGTTCTCCTGGGCAGGACGTCATTGCCATGGAATACTCTCTTTGGCCCATCTGGGTCGCCTGTCCTGGCTTCGCCCCTCCTTTCTCATGGATAGAGAAATAGGAAGAAGCTGAGAAAGTCCTTGACTGTCTGACTGCAACTAAGAACATCAGGGTGTTCTCAGCACTGCTTTCATTGTAACTCCCAAACACAGCATCCCATCAGCTGCTACACATGAAGTTAACTCTATCCTGGCTGAAACCAGGACACTGCTGCAGGGGTGCTGCCCAGTGCTGCAGGGGAGTGTTGGGTGCTGGCAGCACTGGCTGACTCACCAGCACAGCCTGGCAGGGGGTGAGCACGGGCTGCCCAGCGCCGCTGGCTTTGGATCTGTCTGAAGAGAGGGGAAAGGGCTGAGGTGCCCATGGGGAGGCACAGGCGAGTACGGGCTGTGTCTTGGCCAGGTTCACCCAAGGGACCTGGAGGTGGGTGAGGACATCTCTGTCCCCCTGCCCCCTGTACGTGGTTGGGACTCGCACACAGAACTGTCTGGATCTCTCCTTGTGATGCCGTCAGCCCCTCTTTATCTGAAACAGGCTCGTTTCAGCCTCCATCCCCCTGGAAGGGTATGAGTGTGACGAATGGATGAGGAGGAGGAACACCCACCACCCTGAGCCCAGAGGAGAATTCGCAAGACCTGTGGGGAAACACTGCCAGCACGGGGCATAGTGTTTCCCAGTAATTCCCAGCTGGAACTGGAGCAGAAGCTGGGAAAGTGCTGTCACTATCCCTCCCCATTCTCATCCTGTGACTCCATGCCTGTGCAAGGTACAGAAGAGGGGTCCCTGCTCCCAGCCATGTGCAACCACCAGCTAAGGTGATGGGTGGTGCTGTGAGGAGTTACACACCCTCTTTCCCAAAAATGTGGTGACTTTTTCTTTTTGGGGAGACATAGCACCCACTTTGGCTAGCCCAGTGCTACAGTAAGCTGTGGGAAGCTTTGCAGTCTGGGGGCTCAATCCCAGCCCTGCTGCTTGCAGGAGGATGGGAATCCCAGGAGCTCCATGCCCCATGTTCCTGCTCTGTGGGAAGGATTTTGGTTCCACCTTAGTTTTCAGATCACAAGTGAATGTGGCAAAGTGGAAAGAAAGTGGCTTCCCTCTGGTGCTGATGTGGAGGATTTCAAAGGAGTTCTGGTACAGATGAATGGAAAGGGTGTGGGGTTGCCCCATGCCTTGCTTTACCTTTGTCTCTGCAATTCAGCAGTGTCTTAAAGAGGTGTCTTAAAGTTTGTTTAGAAACTGGGAAAAAGCAGCATTGTTCAGTAAATACTTGTGGGAAAGGATAACTAGAGAGGTGGATTGTTCTGAGGAAGAGGAGGAGACTAGAACGTACCTCTTATGAAGAGATGCTGAGGCACTCAGGCTGGTTAGCCAGGAGAAGACTGAGGGGGATCTTATCAATGCTGATAAACCCTTGAGGGGTGGGCTCAGGAGGATGGGTCAGTCTGTGTTCAGTGGTGCCCTGGGACAGGACAAGGGGCCATGGGCACAAACTGGAGCAGAGGAAGTTCCACCTAACCCTGAGGAGGAACTTCTTTGCTGGGAGGGCAGAGAGTTTGGGGAGTCTCCATCTCTGGAGACATTCAAACCCTGTGATCCTGGGTGCTGTCCTGTGCAGCCTGCTCGAGGGGACCCTGCTCTGGGGGTGGGACTGGGTGATCTCCAGATGACCCTGCCAAACCTGATCATTCTGTGATTCTCCCCCAGCTCAGACTCTCCAGGTCCCAAGGGCTGAGGAGCAGCCAGCCAGGCAAGGACTGCCCTGACCCCACCACGGTGACCCTATTGCTGCAGATCAAAGAGCATGTGTGGGGAAGTGATGTGCCCGCAGCACCACAGCAGAGCGGTGTTAGATCCAGGGTGTGATGCTGTTACGTGATGCTCTTCTGCCAGAGCATGGCATGTCCTGGGTAAAATATGTCTTCAGTTTCTTCACCCCTAAGAGGCAAAGACTAGTGAGAGTCTGGTAACAGATCCAACTGGTCCTTTTGGTATATTCAGCTGGATAATAGGGGTACACAAGGTGCCCATGAGGATGATGGGCTTCTCTATGTCAGTGCTCAGTGACTTCTGTCAGACAGTGCAGTGCTTGCTGTGTCCTGTTCTTCTCCTGGAAGAAATTAAATTAGCTAATTCATAGATAAATGAGGTTCGAGAAGTGCTGCATAAGACAGATTGGAAGCTGTGGAGTCCTGTGGCTGAAGAGCCAGCTGGGTGAGGGACACAGCAATTGAGTTTGCTTTTCAGCATGACAGAAACTTTGGGCTGGGTTTGCTCCATAGCTTGGGAAGGGGCAGCGAGGGATCTCTCAAGCTCTCAGGGATCTACCTCGAGCCTCCCACCAGTTTCCCTTGTTGGGCAGAGCAAGACCCCCTCAGCCTCAGAGCTGCACCAGGGTGTGGGCACTGGGGATGGGAACAGCCCTGAGCCAACACCACGGCCAAGGGGCCTCAGCAAAGCCAGGGGCAGCGTTTGGAGAAGGGACCGAACACTTTGTGCATCACCTTCTGCTGCAGAAGGGTTGTGTGAGCTGCCCGGAGTGAGACAGAGCAGAAATTAATGCATAATGCTACCTCCAGACCTGCCATTTAATCCATCCCTCTGTATTAATGTCACTTTACAGCTCTCACAGTAGTGCTGCGCTGCCCCCAGAGACCCGAGAGATGGCTGGGAAGGAAGCTGGTGCTTTGTCATGGGCTCCCTGAGCACTGTGCCACCTTACGCCAGCTGAGCATCTGCCCCTAATCTGGTTTAGCCACACACAGCTCAACAAAACCACTAAGTGGATTGTCTTATCTCTCCTCCGCTAACCCAATCTGCGAATTAGATCTGGCTGGTTTTTGCATGGTGTACAAGCCTGTCCCTGAATCATTCAGGAAATCTGTACAGATGGGCAGGCTCAGCGCCATCCCCCAGCCTGCTGGCTCCAGCCACCTGACGACATCCGCTGCGGAGCTGCCGAGACCACGCCACGGTGCGCCGACCCACCGGCCCCGGGCTGCTGCCCTGGTAAAACACACCCTACCCCGTGTCCTTTGTGTCCTCTGCAGAACCACATCACCTCCCATCTCCTTTTGGTTGTTGGAGCAATGGGAGCGGCCCCCAGCCTCATTCCTCCCCTTCTCCACAGCCTGTCCAGACAGACAGGGCTTCCAGGGCTGGGAGTGCTGTGAGGGCAGCTGGTACTGTGCTGGGGCACGTGGCGTGGGACAGGGAAGAGGAAGGCAGGGTGGAAGCCATTGGCAAGTGGCTGGAGAAGCTAGTTGTGTCTTGCAGCTCATATATCTGTCCTTCCTTTGACGTCAGTGGGTGTGCTCCAGCTTCACAAGCCCTTCAGGCTGCTGGGCTGGCAGCGCAGCGCAGCCACGGATGCTCAGAGTCTGCTTGCACCAGAGACAGCAGCTCCCAGCTCCAGAGCACAAACTCCCAGCTCTGATGGGATGTCCCATCACTTGCCCACCCCTCCCAAGTCAAGAGCACTGGGATGATCAGAGGCAGGTGAGCAAGGGCTCGATTCGGGCCAGGGATCTCAGGCTGAGCAACCCCATAGACACCAGTTGGTGACAGCATGGTGCAATGCCCCCGCCCAGCCTCAGCCCACCCTGCAGGGCCGGGTGAAGAGCGTGGCACTGAGCCACGCTGCCACCACAGCTCCTGCACACTGCCACCACAGCTCCTGCACACTGCCACCACAGCTCCTGCACACTGCGCCAAAGCTGAGGCTGAGGCAAAATATCCTGGACAACCCCCACACACACACTGTATGTAAAAGGGTGAGTGCAACTGAAAGCATCTGCTTCGGGAGGAAACCGGGGGTGGGGGCAGCCCAGCCCCTGATGTGCCATCCTACCCCACTGTCATCTGGCCAGGGAGCTGCAGCAGGAACGAGCAGGTTGGTTTCCTGCAGCTTGCCAAGGACTGGCTGTGCCAGAGGGTGCTGGGGCCGTGTTACACCAGGGGCACATTTGGCCTCCTGCAAACAGCCTTATGGGTGCCCAGCCTCTCAGGCTACTGGGCTCGGTCCTATCGATTCTTGGGGCTGGTACCAGTGTTGTAATTCCCCAAGCTGCTGGCTGGGCAGGAGCACATTGCCTGTCAGACTTGGGTGAGATGGGATATGGGATATGTGTTCTACCACAACAGACACTTTCTTGGGGTTTTTTTAAAGGAAAAGGAACCCCCCCCAAAGATTTCAGACTCAGGTTAAAGGTTGCTGGACTCCTCAAGGTTCTAATTTAGATCAAGATCCATGTTTTCTTTTTGTGAAGACAAAGGACAGAGGAGAATAATGACCCAGGCTCAGCTGCAAGTGAGGCACCTCCCGCTCGGCTGGTCCTCAGCATCCGTTGCAAAGAGGGGTGCAGCAGAGGGGAGCGTTAGACTTGCTTTTATGTCCAGGCTCTGTGGCACTCGAGACACATTGAGAGAGTGGCTGCTCTGAGAGTTCATGCTTTGAGACGGGCATTCAAGTCCAGCCCTGCTCCTGCCCTGAGCCCACCACTCCACCTGCAAAATGGTGACGATCCTTCTGCCGGTGCTGCTCCAGTCTCTCTCCAGTGAAGCCTGAAAATGGGACTGACAGAACTGGGACCCACAATTCCCTTCTTCAGCAAACAAGGTATGGAAAGGCAGCAGAGCTCCAAAACCCCAGGCCACCTGGGACCTTTACACCCCTGGCAGGGGACTGTGCTTTCCATCCTCTCTTGCTTCCTTTGCGTGGACGCACATGCCGTGCCCTGTGCTGCAAGCTCTGCTCTCACACACCGTCCCAGCGCGCCAGGATTCAGCACTAATAACAACTAATCACTGGGCTGACTTGATGTTTAATGGCAGAATGAGGCAAGTGCTGTGCCTTGGCAGGACCTCACCTTCCCTCCTCAGCAGTGCTGAGAGGAGCAGGAGGAGGTATGCTCCCGGCTGTGCATCATCCCTTGCTCTTCTGGGGGCAAGGAGGAGTGGAAAGAAGCTTGTGACATGCTGGTAGTAGCACTTGGGCATTTGGTGCATTGTGGGAGAACAAATCAAAACAATTCACAAGATTTGGGGAACTTTAGTGATTTTTATGATGTCACAGAAGCAAAAGGTGGGGTGTACGTCTTGTGACATATTGTGAGGGTTTGAGATCCTCCATGCACAAGCCATGGGTAGAGGAGGGTTGCCAGGTTCAGCCTTACCTGTGGTGGCTTGGAGTTGGCATCAGCTCTCGTGCTGCTGCCAACTACAGGAAGGATGGGGGAAACCAGCGCCAGGCAAGGCTGTGCGGCTGCAGCGGCCGCAGCGATGGTGGCTCTGCATGCTCCTTCACCCGTCCATAGCTAGTCCCAGCACCACGACTGCTGTGCACTCTGCCCACCCTGGCATCAGCCTGCTCGGGCCCCCTCTCACCAGGGCACCAGGTGAGAATGAGAGATAGTGACACATCTCCTAAGAGCAGGCCTCAGGTCATCTCCTCCGTCATGCAATGTCTCAGTTCCACGCTGCCTCGGTGGGCTCTGAGCCCCTGCATGGGGCTCATGGAGGATCTGAAGGCTTTGGAACGGATTTCATCAGTCCCAAGAGCAAGGTGGTCACCTCAGTAATTTGAGTCCTGGGCATTTGTGTCCACAGAATAATGGTCCTGGTCCTCAGAGCCCCCCATCACCACAGGAGCTGAGGTGATTGGTTTTGAGGGAGGTGGATGATGGAGGAGGCTCAGAGGAGACCCTGACTAAGGCTGCAGGCCGTGGCCCCAGACGCACTGCCATGACTCCTGGTGACAAAGGCCTTGCTGGTCTGTGCCCCTCATCATGTGGAGCTGAAGTCTGGCTGGCAAGAAGGGATGCAGATATACAGATTGAGTCTTCAGAAGCCATGGAAAGGCATCTTCCTGGTGCACCATGCCCCAGGTTGCCTTCCCTCAGCCTATCCTAATCTCTTCTGCAAGTGATACTGGCCCACTGCATGGCATCACCACTCTGTCAGCAGGCAAACCTCCAGGTCATAGGGCCCCCATCCATGGGGCCACCCCACATGGCCAGAACAGAGGGGCTGACACCATCTAGACAAAGGATGGAGTATCCCTTCCACTGAGCAAGACAAAGACTTTGGGTGTCCTCTCAAGGAGGCAGACTGCTGTTTGGTGGCCAAGCATGGTGTCAGGAGGTTGATCTGAGGTAGCCACAGACTGGAGAGAGAGCCTGGCAGCATCCACAGAGCTGCTAAAATCCCTGGGCGGGGTGCAGCTTCTCGGGGAGGCAGCAGGTGGGAGGGAAAGCTTGAACGGTGCTTTCCAGTTTCTCTGCAAAGAGCAGCTGAACTGGAGAGAGGGAAGGCTGTGAGGAGGCAGCTTCATTTCTTACAACAGCCTGCTCCGAAGCACATGATGTTTTTAATACTCTCAATTAAGCCAGGCAGAGGGAGCTAACTATCACAGGGCGTTAGGGAGGACTGAGGAGTTCCGCGCTCTCTACGAAGCCCCAGCAGCTGAGCGGGGCCTTTGAATGAAGTGCAGAAATCAACAGCGAGCACAGGAGAGGTCGTGGCTCTTGTGAATCTAAAGAACCAGTATCTCCAGGGCCAATGGGTCCCTGGTACAAGATGAGATCTTTCAGCAGTTCAGAGATGGGGAAAAGGCTCAGAAAGCCACCAGAAGGACACCGAATTAACCCCAGACCAATTGGGAGTCACTCACCAAAGGAAGACACGCAAGCTGGCTTGTGGAAAGCAAGTTTCCCTGACACCCTTGACCTGACAGAGGATCTGGTCATCACTGAGTCAGTAACTGAGCTTGCAAGCAGCAGCACACAGGTCTGCAGGGGCCTGCGCCGAAGCGATGGATGGGACATGGCTGTGAAGGTGCTGGGGACCTCCCTCTGCCAGGAGCCGGCCAGTGTGGGGAGGAAGAAGCTGGTTCAGCCTTCCCTGGCGAGAGGTTCGCTGGCGGGAGGGATGCTCTCTGGGGGCGATGCTCACCGCAGCGGCAGCAGGGAAGTGTGAGAAGAGTTTTCACAAGCAGGGGGATGGGATAAAGCAAATTATCCCTTCCCTGGCCACTGGTGAGGTCAAGGAGAGCTTAAGGAACACTGTAGCCTTGTCTGCAAGAGAACATGTTCCACTGCCTCTGCCAGCTCCTCCTCTGCAGAGAAACTCCCGCCCTGGCTGTACCTGTGGTGTCTGGGAGATGCCCTCATCCACGAGCAGATGTTTTTGAGGATTCAAAACCTCCAACAAGAGGTGAATTCTTTGGTGTCCACTGACATTGTCTTCAGCTCTGGGGTGCTTCACAGGAAAGTATGGCAGGGCCCGAGGTCTCCATCTATGACCTTCTGATCTAAAAGAAACCATCAAAACCTCACATCCAACCTGTAAGAAGTTTTTGGAAGAGTCAGTACTGATGAGCTAACATAATGAAGAGGATGTTCTGGGTACATAATGTGTCTGGGATGGTCATGGACAGTCAGGTGCCATACTCTGACTGGCCACTGGGAAATACCAGTTACACCAGCAGGAGGAAGATCTGGCCCAATTAGCAGCTGTGGGAAATGGCCTAATGGCACCCAGACCATGAGGAGCAGTGGGTGGTGCTGGGCAGTGGGGGGCTGTGCTCCCTGTTGCTGCTGCTGAAGGGTGTCCTGTGGCTCAAGGACCACGAGTGGGGCAGGTTTAGCCCAGAGCTGTGAGACTGGGTGACACAACAGGGGAAGCTGTGCTCCCTGGGGGTTTCCTGGCTGGTGCCCGACCCAGGGCTGCATTAAGTGGTAGCAGAGGAGTCAGGCAGGATGGGGAGCTGGAGCCACCAGCCCTGCACTGACAGGTGACGGCCTGAGGTGTGGGTGGGTCTGTATGCTTACAAACACGCTTTTGGGGGATGAGAGCTGAGAGTAGCCCCTGAGGTTACCACGGGGCTGTCAGTTTCCTGAGGCACTTTCAGATAAAGTACCTGTCAGCTTCCAAGGCAGCCTGGTAGGGGGTAGCCATGGGCCCTGCCAGAAGCTGCTGCTCTCCTAAGGGGAGAACAGGAGAACAGATGTAACTGCCTCACAACCAGTGGACATAACCACTAGTTTTGCCTTGTCTTGTGCTCTGAGGAAGAGCAGGGTCCCATCCTGGAAGAGTCAGGGTCTTCTCAGGCTCAGACATGGCACCACAGAGAAGTGAGAATCAGTAGACAAAGGGGCAGGAGTGGGATATAGGAGTAATGGCAAGGGCATCCCTTCCCAAGGGACGGTGCTGGAGGGACTCTGAGGACCCCCTGGCCCACTGCAGCCCTGCCCGCACCCCAGCAGAGCCCTGCTGCCCCTGACCTGAGGACTGACTTTCTGGCTCAAGCCCTGACCTCCTTCACTGCCATGGGTTCATTGTGTGGTCACCATGCTGTGCCTGATCCCAGTTACCTTCACCACACCTGATCCTGACCCTGGCTCACCGATTCACCTTCCCAGCTCAACTTGGAACCTGTCTCACTGCCAGTCACTTGCCTGGTGACCATGACTCTCTGCTGAACCTGTCTGCCATGCCTGCCCTGTTCCCTTGGGCACCAGAGGACAGATCCCCTGATGGAGGCCCAGCCCTACCAGGCACATTTCCCAGGCCCTGCTGCGCCCGGCAGGCCCTGCCGAACCCTCTGACAGGGAAAGGTTTCTCCTGTCACCACAGATGCAAAATGAATATAGAAATGAGCCAAACATTTGCTTTACAAAATGTTCCAGGTCAATAAAATGCATCTTTGTGCATCTGACTAGGAATTCCTGCTCTGCTTCTGGCTGGTTTCTGCAGACAGGGGAGGCATGCTTGGGCAAGCAGGGCCTTCTGCTGCAGCCACCAGAGACTTGGGGTAGGGAGTCACACAGTGACTGCTTGTGTGCTCTGCACAATACCCAACAGTAGCCAATACCTTCCTAGGCTGCAGGCTAGGTGCCAGGTGCTGTACATTTAGAATCATTGAATCACAGAACTATTTAGGTTGGAGAAGACATTCAAGTCTTGGAGAAGACCGTCAAGTCCAACTGCTAACCCAGCACTGCCAAGGCCACCACTAAACCCTGTCCCAGAACACCACATCTATATGTCTTCTGAATCCCTCCAGGGACTGTGCCTCCACCACTTCCTGGGCAGCCTTGTCCAGTGCTTGACAAGCCTTTTGGGGAAGAAATTCCCCTTCCCCAAGAATTGAAAATACTGTAATTTTGTGATTGCTATGTCCAAGATGTACTCCAACCATCACATCACCCACCAGTCCTTCTCTGTTCACAAAAACAGGCCCAGCAGGACTCTTCTCTAGCTGGCTCCCTCACCAGCTGTGTCAGGAAGTCCCTTTCCTCCCACTCCAGGAACCTCCTGGACTGTTTCCTCTCTGCTGTGTGGTATTTCCAGCAGACTTCTGGCAAGCAGAAGTTGTCCTCAAGAACACAGGCTGGTGATTGTGAGACATCTCAGAGAATATTTCATCTTCCAGCTTGTCATGGCCAGCAGCCATGCCAGAGATGATGCCATGCCATGGTGCCCTGCCCTTCCCTGCCCACTTCCTTGTGCTGGCCAACCCCTTCTCTCCCAGTCTGCTCCCGCTCTGGCTCCAGGAAGTCCAGCCCTGGGTGAGACAAAGCTGTTCTGAACTGGCTGAAACAAGCTGCCATTCCCTAAGAAAAGCTGTGTGTGAGAGGAGGAGCCTGGACAGAGCACGAAATGGCTCAGTCTCTCCCCAGCAGCTAATTTCCAGGTTGTCAGAGCCATTTGCAGACGTCTTCCTGCTGCAGCCCTGCCCTGCAGAGTGATCAGAGCCCTAAGAAAAATTATAAATGATGGGTAATAAAATTGATTTAATCCTTTAGCTCTGTCTCTGAGGCACATGCTCATCCACCGAGTACAACCACCTCATGGTACTTGATAGACAACACTAGCAGATCTCCGGGTACGTTGACAAGAAGGCGAATCACTAGCTAGACAGATTCAGGCAGACAACTGCCAGGCAAGCACATGGCTGGATAAACAGGTACCCGAGCTGATCAGTAGGTGGAAAAGCATTAAAGATCCTTTCACGGTTCATCTGTGGTGCAATAAATAAGACTCTCACCACGAGCAGAGAGCACATCTCTCTGCGGTCTGCGAGAGCGTGAGTGATGCACCTTTGGCATCATCTATATGGAGGGACGATATGGTCCATGATTAATAAAGACAAAGACTTCTGTCTCCTATGCTTCTGAAGCAGGGCATGCTGAACTGGGAGATGTGCAGTAAGAGGGAGGATGGCAGCTCCACGGAGCCAAAATTTCTGGTACCCTGGCACACTGTTTTACCACTTCTGAGATTTTTGTTCTTTAAATTGAGCCTGTTCTATGAGAGGCATGAAATGGATATTTTCACTCTCAGAACAATCCAAACAGCACACTTTTTAATTTTTCTTTTGATACTTTCCCCAGCAGTTAGAGAAGCAGGCCATTTTTAATGAAAATATTTGCAACACGTTGCAAATCTGTTGTGAAAACAGGATGATCCTTGCATTCATAATGAAGAGCCAAGAGACCGTTTCCCTGTCTCACTGCAGGTGTTAGTCCCTCTTTGGGTGGAAAAAAAGAGATGTATTCAGATGTAAAGGCATCTATAGGAAAAGAGCACTTTGTGAATGGATGGATGAGGGATGGAAAAGGGGAGAAATGGGGTGGAATTTGGCTAAGGGTTTATGTAAAAAACAGTGGTGAACCTGGAGAGGAAAATACAGGTGGCACATTGAGCAGAGAAAGAAGTCCTATGCATTGAACGTCTTCCTCACCCCACTTTGTCTTGCCCCTTCCAGGGCAGCTCATAGTCTGCCTGCAGCACCTGACCTCCCCAACACGAGGCATCACTCAGAGAAGCAACAGGTTATATACTCCAGGATTTACTCCAAAGAGAGCAAGGAGTATGTGCTGTCACAGAATCCCAGAATTACAAGGTTGGAAAAGACCTGTAAGATCATCGAGTCCAACCGTCCCTGTCCTGTGCTGACCCCCATCCCTGAGCACCTCATCTCCCCTCTGGTAAACACACCCAGGGGGGTGACTCAGCCCCTCCCTGGGCAGCCTGTGCCACAGCCCCACAACTCTGCCAGGGAAGAACTTTGCCCTCCCAGCTGAGCTGACCCTGCCCTGGCACAGCTTGAGCCCATTGCCCCTTGTCCCATCTCCTGTCCCCTGGCTGCAGAGACCAGCACCCACCTCTCTGCACCCTCCTGTCAGGGCAGTGGAGGTGGGGAGAAGGTCTCCCCTCAGCCTCCTCTTCTCCAGGCTGAACACCCCCAGCTCCCTCAGCTGCTCCTCAGAGGATTTGCCCTCCAGCCCCTTCCCCAGCCTGGCTGCCCTTCTCTGGACTCGTTCCAGGACCTCAATGTCCTTCTGATGGTGAGGAGCCCAGAACTGGACCCAGCACTCGAGGTGCAGCCTCACCAGTGCCGAGTGTGGGGCACAATCACCTCCCCAGACCTGCTGCCCAGGCTGTGTCTGACACAAGCCAGGATGCCATTGGCCTTCTTGGCCACCCAGGCACACTGCTGTCCTGCATGGGCAGAGCTGAGCAAGGTGGCCAAACAAGCCAGCAGCTGCTCTAGGGTTGCTACACAAGCGTTGGGCATGGCCAAGGCCAAAGGACTTGCAGACCACCGCATCATTCATCTGAAGGACTTGCAGAGTGCAAGGGGACTCAGCCTCTCATCCCAGTGCACCAGGGCTGCACAAACCCTTCACCTAAACCACTCTAAGTTGAGAGGTGGATGGGGAGAGGAGACAGGCCGCGGCCAGGCCTGCCCCCACCCAATCCCGCTGAGCCCTGAGATTTTTTTTTGCTTTTTTTTTTCATTTTTCAAAATGTCCCTGGGGAAACAGCAGTTGCTCTCCAAGCTCATTTTAATTCCAAGGCTCTAATTTCCAGGTTGGCACCACTGTTATTATTATTTTGATCCAGCCGGCCGGTGTACGCATCAGAAGACGCGTCGCGGTGCGTACACCCGCCGCTGATGTATCCTGATAGAACTGTTTCGTAGTGAAATGTTTTGACACCCTGAACAAGATAGGAAGCCAAGCACACAGCGTGCTAATTAGAGGACCAGGGGTTTTTCAATATATTAAATAATGATTTTTGAAGCTAACGCAAAGCCATTGTGTCAGAGTGTTTCATTAAAGCACAAAGAAACATTTTGATCTAGAAAATAAGATGTTTTAATCAATGCTAAGCACAAAGCTATTCAGAGTGATGTAAAGCAAATACAGAAGGTGAATAAAATAATGGGAGAGCTGGAATCCTCTGCCCCAGTGAGTGCCCGATGCACACTACACTGTGCTGCTGCTGCCACATCCCCAGGGATAGGAACATACAGAAATCCAATTGGCATCCCTGGGAAAATGATGAAATGAATATTTTTATCTCAAGTGCTGCATCTTTTCTTTGAAATGTATTTTCAAATATTATTTTCACTTTTGTTTTCCAAACTCTATTTGCTCCAGAGCTGCTCATTTTATAGGACAGGCTTTTTCTAAGGTAGGATCAATGTGGGCTTCAGTTTCATACTAAAGGCAGTTTCCAAGTTCCAGTCACTGGTGGGTACGGCTCTTTGCTGCCCATCTTGCTGTCTCTTGATGTCCACAGCTGGGTGAGGCAGGGAGAGACCTTCCTGCCCATGCTGGAGTCACACTGTGATCTGAGTTCCCTGGTTCCCTTTGCACTCACAAAGCTCTGTGGCTGTGGTTAGGCTGAAATCACCTTGCCCAGGAGCAAGAACATGGTGCTTCCTCCTCTCCCTTGCAGCTGATACTCTTGGCAAGGATGTCAGACCCACGGAGCTGGAGCAGATGCTGCTGGCATCCCTCCCCAGGCTCCCGCCCCAGTGTGGGAGCAGGTTCCCACAGAGTCTGTTGGGAGCACTGAGATCCTCTACAGACTGATGGCATCGTTAGAGATAACAGCATCTATGGGAGTCACAGGCAGCTTCTGGCTTTCCCCTTGGGCCCTAATTGTGTTCCTCACTCACAGGTGCCAAGCCCAGCTCTGTTGGGGTGCTGTGGTGCTGAGCCCCTGGGTGCAGACACGAACTGATGTCCGTCACTCTCACTGCTGGTCAGAGGACCCATTTCCCACTCCACACTCTGTGGAGGAGCAGCAGGCAGCCTGGGTGAGCTGTGTGGCACTAATTCAGTCCTGGCTGCTCTGGTGGCTCATGAAGATCCAGAGAGCCTCCTGCGTGAGCTGCAACATCACAGCACTGCCGTGCGCTCATTTCCTCCCAACCCCAAGCAGCAGCTCTGTTACTCTTCCCATCCTGAGCGAGGTTCTTGCCACTGACTCTGCCCTGCTCAGGCCCCACCTGGAGTGTTGTGTCCAGTTCTGGGCTCCCTAGGATAAAACAGACAGGGATCTCCTGGAGAGAGTCCAGCGGAAGGATACAAAGATGATCAAAGGCCTGCAGCATCTCTGCTACAAGGAAAGGCTGAGGGAGCTGGGGCTGTTCAGCCTGGAGAAAAGAAGCCTGAGAGGGGATCTGATCAATGGGGATCAATAGCTGAAGGGTGGGACACAGGGGGACATGGGCAGCCTCTTCTCAGTGTCTGTGGGGACAGGACAAGGGGCAATGGCCTCAAGTTGGAGCACAGGGAGTTCCACACCAATCTGGGGAAGAACTTCTTCCCAGTGTGGGTGAGGGAGCCCTGGGACAGGCTGCCCAGGGGGTGTGGAGTCTCCTCCTCTGGAGAGATTCCAGCCCTGTCTGGACACAGCCCCTGTCCTAGGGACCCTGCTTTGGCAGGGGGTTGGAGCCCATGGGCTCTGGAGGTCCCTTCCCACCCCTACGATTCTGTGATTCTGTGATTTGCACCAGCTGTACCCAGTGAGCTCCCCACAGCAGCTGGGGTATCCTGATGCCCAGCATCTCTGCCCAGGAGGCAAGCCCAGTATTTTCTGACCCACTGGGGTTTCCATATCCATGCTAAGCAGGTAATCCTGGCTGGTGAACATAACCCATTCATCTCAACACGGCTGGGGAGCCACCCATTTCTTTCTCCTGTTTTTCAGGGTTGTTCCATAACTTGCTGGTGGAACCTGGAGTTGGGAAAGTGCCAAGATGCTACAGATCTGTCAGGGGGACAGCACCAGTGGTCCCGATCGTGCACACAGGTAGGCAGTGCTGTGTTTCTCAGCCACATGCCCAGCCAGCCCCTCTTATCTCTTGGGCACTCCAGCCTCAGGAGGGTGGGCAGACCCACTGACTTCAATACCTGTGCCCCTTCCTCTCTCCCACGGATACCTGCCAGGCAGCTGCACCCAGCAGACCAGCCCCGCTGAGATGCAGAGCAGAGCACCCAGCCCCCACTACCCACCTCTCCCAGGGCGCTCCCAAAGGGGCAGCTGAGCACAGCAGAATGACCAATGTTTATAAATATCTGAAGCATGGGATGCAGGGGGAACTGGCCAGCCTCTTCTCAGTGTCTGTGGGGTCAGGACAAGGGGCAATGGCTGCAAGTTGGAGCACAGGGAGTTCCACACCAACATGGGGAAGAACTTCTTCCCAGTGAGGGTGAAGGAGCCCTGGGCCAGGCTGCCCAGGGGGTGTGGAGTCTCCTTCTCTGGAGAGATTCCAGCCCCATCTGGACACCAACCTGTGTGCCCTGTCCTAGGGACCCTGCTTTGGCAGGGGGTTGGACCCCATGGGCTCTGGAGGTCCCTTCCAACCCCTACAGCTCCGTGATTCTGTGTGGGCTCCACACAGCCACCTCCAATCGCTGCATTTGATATGATACTAAATTCATGCTCTCCATCCTGGTGAGAGTTTCTGCTGGATCCACTGCCATGGAGTGTGGAAACTTTCCCCCAGGAAGTACAGGAGCCACACCATGACCATTAAATGATGTCTGCAGGATCATTCCTGACTCCATCTACAGTGGTAAAGAAGGGTTGCAGCAGGCAAGCTCCAGCTACGCCATCCAGCTAGAGAGACAGCATCCCAGCCTGGTGGCCTCAGCTCCAGGGAAGTCCTGTGTAGTTACCTTGGTGCCTTCTGAGGACCAAGAAGAAGAAAGATGGTGCCTGCTTGGGTGCCTCTGTGCAAAGTGGGTTTTTTTCTTGGCCAGTTCCTGGGTCACTCCTGCCTGATGCTCAGCTTGGGGCCACCCAATAGCACCTCTGCAAGACTGCAGGTGCTGCTTCTCCATACAAGGCTCAGGAAAGATGCTGGGCTCTTCTGGAGCTGCCTTTAACACACCCCATCCTGCACAGGTATCAGCAGCCATCAGGAAATGTGCAGATTGTCAGTAAATGACAGTCACAGCAAGCACCCCAGAGGGGTCTGTGTGGGCAGGGCCCCCAGACCCACTCAGTGCCCCCCTGCCATGGGCAGGGACACACACCCCACCAGCCCAGGGTGCCCCAAGCCCCATCCAACCCGGCCCTGAACCCTGCCAGGGATCCCAGGGCAGCCCCAGCTTCTCTGGGCACCCTGTGCCAGGGCCTCCCCCTCCCCAGGAAGGATTTCTGCCTCCCAGCCCCTCTCCATCTCCCTCCTGCAGCTGACGGCCATTCCCTTTGTCCTATCTCCAGGTGGTTCAGCCTGGAGAAGAGAAGGGCCTGGGGAGACCTCCAAGCCTGGGAGAGGGGCTGGTGGCAAGAGCAGAAGGGACATGACAGGGGATAAATGTTTTTGATGCAGCCCAGGACATGGCTGGCTTTCTGGGCTGCAAGTGCACATTGCCAGCTCGTGTTGAGCTTCTCATCCACCAACACCTTCTCCTCAGGGTTGCTCTCAATCAAAAAAAAAAAAAGTCTGTCAGGGAAAAGAATGTATATGTCACTAAAAATGGCAAGATAATTTAGAAAAATCTGTTTTCCTTCCCTTGGCATTACTCTCGATGGTGTCAATGCCTTGAACACAGAACATGGAATTATGGGGTTCTGTGTGTTTTGAAGATCTGAAGTGATGGCTTTGGAATCCAGGGGAGCACAACTCCCCTTCAGTGCATGCCTGGACCCGTCTGTCCCCACTGTGAGTCTGTTCCACAGGTCCCTGGCCACAGGCAGGGCTGTCCCTCTGTGTTTCAGGATAAGGCCATGTCCCTGGGCTGGGAGCTGCCTGGGTCACTCCCACACAGCTGCTCGCTGCTGGCCGTGCCGGTTCCCACCTGCTGAGTGTGATGGAGACTCTCTGACCTCTCCCCAAACCCCTCCAGGGAGCCAGCCCTTGGACTTGTGGTTCATGGTTCAGTGTTTCCAGCTCAGACACTTCACAGGCCAGACCTGGATTCTGGATATTTACTATCATTTCTTTCCATTTCTTATTTCCAGTCCCTGAAGGGACCTACAGGGAAGCTGGGAAGGGCTGTTTGTGGGGGCATGTCACAACAGGACAGGGGGCAATGGTTTTAAACTCGAGCAGGGCAGGTTTAGATGAGACATGAGGAAGAAGCTCTTCCCTCTGAGGGTGGTGAGACCCTGGCACAGGTTGCCCAGTGAGGTATTTGGAGGCCCCATCCCTGGAGACATTCAAGGTCAGGGTGGATGAAGCTCTGAGCAACCTGATCTAGTGAAGGTGTCCCTGTTCACTGCAGGGTGGGACTGGATGGGCTTTGAAGGTCCCTTCCAACCAAATTCATTCAATGAGTCTGATTTATTTTTCATACTTCTTATTGTTGAACCCTCACGAATTTCTCTTTCAAGTAGTGTTCTGGTCTCCATCTCTTCTGGTACACCCTTGGCACCTGCAGCATCCTGTGATAAGGAGTGCCACAGCTCTGCCTCCACTTTGCTGCAGCACTTGGGGTGGCTTGAACCTCTCTGCTGTCTTCTTCATTGGGAGTAAGGTGCTGAAAGCTTTTCCCAGGTCTGATTCCTGTGTGCACAGAGGGGAACAGAACTGCAGTTGCTGTTCAAGTGTTGGTTTTCAATTTCCACTCTGGCTCTGCCATCTCCTTTCTTCTGCTTGTGTTGCTGGGAAGGACAGAGCTTCCCCGGCCACCGAGGGTGAGACCAAGCTGCACTGGGGCTGCTGGGAGCACTTAAAGCTAAACCCAGCTCCAGGCCCTTGAACTGCAGGAGCTCCAGGGCATGAGCACCCAAAGCTGCATCCCTGCCCAGGATGCTGCAGCCAGAAGGGCAGCAGTGCCCAGGCTGTGTGACATCTGAAGGAGCTGTAGCCAGTTCTGGGCTGTCTGGTATAAAAAAGTCAGGGGTATCCTGGAAAGACCCCAGCACAGGGCTACAGAGATGATGAAGGGCCTGGAGCATCTCCCCTGTGAGGAAAGGCTGAGGGAGCTGGGGCTGTTCAGCCTGGAGAAAAGAAGCCTGAGAGGGGATCTGATCAATGGGGATCAATAGCTGAAGGGTGGGACACAGGGGGACATGCCCAGCCCCTTCTCAGTGTCTGTGGGGACAGGACAAGGGGTGATGGGCTCAAGTTGGAGCACAGGGAGTTCCACACCAACCTGGGGAAGAACTTTTCCCCATTGAGGGTGAGGGAGCCCTGGGCCAGGCTGCCCAGGGGGGTGTGGAGTCTCCTTCTCTGGAGAGATTCCAGCCCTGTCTGGACACTGCCCTGTGTGCCCTGTCCTAGGGACCCTGCTTTGGCAGGGGGTTGGAGCCCATGGGCTCTGGAGGTCCCTTCCCACCCCTATGATTCTGTGATTCTGTGAGCTGGGAGACCTCCAGCTCCTGAGAGGCCACAGCCCTCCCTGTGTTTTACAGTGGACTTTCTATTTCATCTCTGAGATGTGCCTTGTGTGCTTTCCATGCCTGGAAAACAATAAAAAAATAAATAGGTGGTATCTCCACACTGCAGGGAGATAATTAAGACTAATAATGATCCGTGTTGTAAGTCATTTTAAAAACAAAGCACAGCTATTTCTATTTCTATTAGGCTTTTATAAAGCTTTTATAGGCTTTTATGAAGCTTATAGTTGGCTTTTTTAGATAATTAACTGTAGGCCTTAGCCTACAGGATGCTGATGTTGCACCTTCAGCCATACCCTCCCACCCTGTACCAAGCACCCCGAGTCAGGGGACAGCTCTACATCCACTTAACTAAATCTCTCATAATGTTTCTCAATCTTCCTCCATGCTGGTGTTCAGTTAAAGGCTCTGTGATGCTCACTGATCCCACATGTTGTGTTTTATCCTTCTTGGTCCCCAAAAAACCCTACTTTTTTTGAGGGAACTCAAGCCTGATGCTTACCTGGAAGTTGCATTTCTCTCATCTCCAGCTAAAAACTGGTTCTTTCCCCCGCTGTGTTTTCCTAAAGACATTCCCTGCAAAAGGGGAAGCAATACTTGATTCCTTTTTGGCTCTGCTTTGACCAGGAATGGTATCTGGAAATGGGATCTGATGGGAGCTGGGGATTTTAGGAAGGCCAACAGATGCTGAGGGATGAGAATGGAGCTGTGGTGGGGTGACCCTGGCTGGAGGCCAGATGCCCACCGAAGCCACTCTATCACTCCCCTTTTCAGCTGGACAGGGGAGAAAACATCTACTGAGAGGTTGAGGAGTGGAGATAAGGACAGGGAGAGATCATTCCACAGTCAGCGTCACGGGCACAACAGGCTCTACATGCAATAAAATGCATCTAATTGGTATTCAATCAAAACAGAGTCGGATAATGAGAAATAAAACCAAATCTTAAAACCCCTCCCTTCATCCCAGGCTCAACTTTGGTCCCAATTTCTCTCCTCCTCTCCCAAACAGCACAGGGAGGGATGGGGAATGGGGGTTTTGGTCAGTCCATCACATGATGTCTCTGCCAGTCCTTCCTCCTCAGGGGAGGACTCCTCACCTCCTTCCCCTGCTGCACCGTGGGGTTCCATCCACGGCAGCCAGTCCTCCACAAACTTCTCCAACATGAGACCTTCCTTCCCATGGGGCTTCAGCTCTTCATCAACTGCCCCAGCATGGGTCACTTCCATGGGGTGCAGACCTTCAGGCCCAGACTGCTCCAGCCTGCTCCCCCATGGGTCACAAGTCCCCCCAGCAAACCTGCTCCAGCATGGGGGTCTCTCTCCATGGGCTGCAGGTCCTGCCAGGAGCTCACTCCAGTGCAGGTCACAGCATCTTCCATATGTCTCCACCTGCTCTGGGGTTGGGTCTCTCTGGGGGCTGCAGGAGGGGTCTCTGCTCCCTGTCATCTTCCATGGGCTCTGTGTGGGACAACTCACTCCACCACGGGTTTCTCCAGGGGCTGCAGGGGAATCTCTCTCTGGTACCTGGGGCACCTCCTCCCCCCACTTCCCTGGCCTTGGTGTCTGCAGAGTTTCTCACATCTCACTCCCTTCTCTGGGGGCAGAAAGCACCTGCTAGCGGGTTTTTTCCTCCTAAAGGTGATTCCCAGAGGCGCTGTGACCGTCGCTGGTGGGCTCGGCCTTGGTCAGGGGCAGGTCCGGCCTTGAGCTGGCTGGTGTTTGCTCTGTGGGGCCTGGGGGAAGCTCCAGCTGCTCCTTGCAGAAGCCGCCCCTGCAGCCCACCCCCGCCCCCGAAATCTTGCCATGCAAACCCACTTCAGGAGCAGCTCCAGGATGCGGCCCCACGAGCTCACTGGAGGCGTGAAGCAGCAGCAGCTCCCAGGCTCTGAGCTCTGCCCACCAGCCATGGCCCGGCCTGCCCAGCCTGCCGCGCCGTGGGCGCTCACAGCGTCCTGCTGCCTTGGGGCTGCGCGGTGTTGGCATCCATGTTGGCAGCCCAGCTCGGGTCAGAGCACACATCTCCTGGTCACCACCTTCAGCTCTTGGGCCACCACTCACTAATGAGATGGAGCCAATGGGAGAGATCTCTGCTGATAAGCACCTGATGCATTATTTATACAGCAGTTGTGTCTGTGAACTGGGAAAAGGGGATTTTAATTACTGGGTAGTAACTAATTAGGTTTGACCATTATGCACATGAGAGAAAACATGTCCCACTGTGAACCACTGAACATTTTTGCCTCCCCAGCTACAGGATGATTTTCTGGCAGACACGATGTGAGACCCTTCCACCCCTCAGGAAAAGAGAGTATTACTTTCAGTGTCTCCATGGGAAGAAACATCTCACACCCACCCCCACCTCAGGGCTGCATCCTCTGTCAGAGGGCAATAAGGTATCCAAGCCCTTTTTATAAGAATGTCTTCTGCAGGGTAGCTGGAGAAGTTAAAAGAAGATGTATTAGGCATGACCTGCCACTCAAATGTCTTCTGAGATCAGCTGAACAGAGCATGAAGGGAGGCAGGCAACATGATGGGACAGATTAGCCCAGGGTGGAGGCCCATTTCCCACAGTAAAATGTCCCCAAACAAGTGAGAACCCCTGATGCAGGGTGTGTGCTGAGACAGGGGGCCAGAGCAAGTCTCCCCAGGCAGCCCCTGGCCAGGCAAGTTGCAGCCAGCTTGGGGAAGGGATCTGCAGCCCACACTGGGCAAATAACACTCGGCAGCCATAAACGTGTCTGCAGACTCCTGCCCACCTCTGCTTTTCTCTGGGGAAGGCAGTTGCATCGTTTCTGAGCATTTTGGTTTGAATTCAGTCAGGTTGTAAAAATATTCATTTTATCCCTAGCTCAGATGTTGAAGCTGAATGTCAGCTCGCAGCACAAACCCAGAATTATTCCCTGAGAAAATGCCAAAAAGAGTTCTTCCAACTTTTGTCCAAAAATAAAAGAAACATTCCAGCCAGGCAGTTTGCTCCTCCGAGCATCCGCGCTCTCCGCAGCCCCGCGCCGGGGCTGGCTCTGCCCCTGGTGCCGCTGCCCACCAGCAGCGTGTCAGCTCAGGACTTCTCTGGGCTAACTCATGCTAACTTGCAAATATTTGTTACCTCCTGGGAACCACACGGCTGGGGCAGCCTCAGCGCCTTTCCCTTCCTTCCCTCTCCTATTCTTACGGAGCTAAAGCTCAGAAACACAAACCCTGAAGGTTTAGGTGCTGGAAAGAACATACAACTGCCAACAATTCTTCTTCTTAACCTCCCAAATCTGTAATCTAATGACATGGATTTAAAAGGGAGTCATTTATCTTACTCTACTTTTCAGCAAGGCTGAGTTTTAATTTTTCTTTTAAAGCTCAGGCTTCATGGTGGAGTTAATGTTAATGTCCTGGCCCAGCCAGGGTGCCACAGGGCTCTGGGTTTACTGTGTCTCCTGGTGGGAGCCACCCTGCCTTGGACATGTCAGCTCACCCTTCAACCCAGCTCCCCGGTGCTGCAAATGCCAGGTGCTACAGGGAACCCCCATTTTCAGCAAGCACTGACCCATCACCAGCCCAGGACCCTGGCCACGGGACAAAACACAAGGGAGGGGGATGCTGCCAGGCTGGCACTCAGTGCAGACGCTGCCCTGGCAAAGTGATGATGCCAGCATCTCCGTGCAGCCAGGGTCCAGGTCGTGGCACGTACGCCTCACATGGGGAAGCGGCATCGTGCTGCCATCATTTTTGTGCTGCTGTGCCTGTTGTGTGCTCCAGTGGAGCCTCCCTCATTTCTATTTCTGGGTCACATCCTCAATCTCCCTTCTGATCAGGTTCCATCTATTTTTTTCTTTAATTGACTGCACTTCTGCTCAGCTGGTGTGTGTGTCTCACCTGCATCCTCCCTGGCAGAAACACGGCTTGTTCCTGGGTGTTTGCATGCTGAGAGCTATTACCATGCCCACTGCAGCTGAGAGCAGTGGATAAAAATACTGGGTTTTGGGGAGGGTGTGTGGATTTTGGGTGCATGGTTTTAATTAGAAATTGACATTTCTAAGCCTTTGGCTGCCAAGCAACGAGCATCTAGAAAATTATCTCACTTGTGATGTGTAGGTACTCGGCGTCCAGCCCCAGTGCTGTATTTAAAGCCTCAGAAAGGGCCACCTCACCGGTCAGCACACAACACTCCTTGGTGGTTAAGTTAGCAGCTAAGCTAGATGGAAACTGAGGCAGAGAAGCTGACCCAGGACACTGTCACCCCCTCCCAGCGCTGCTGGAGTAGAAGAGACCACATCTAAAAGGATGTAGGAATGAAATCTGGTATCAGAGCCAGCAGGATGCTCTGAACCCGCAGCCTGATGCCCAGCTGAATGCAGCCTGGCTGCTCTCCCTGGGTCTGGCCCAGGCCTTCCCCCAGCCTGAGGACTCAGCCCCTTGTTCGGTGGGCGAGCAGGAGCGTGCAGTCACAGCCCCCAGCCCGTGTAAGCACGATGCAGCAGGAGGCAGGGAGCACAGAGACGCTTGCGCAGCTCTGCAGGCGCTGCCACCCAGCCTCCCTGGCCTCATCCTTACAGAACAAACAGCTTCCTCCTTGTCTCTGCTCCCTGGAAGAGATCCTTGCCTGGAATTAGCTGACTGACTCACTGCATTTTTCGCAAAACAGTGTTTTGTCCTTTCCTGCTTGCAGCACCTCCCCTCGAGCTCTGGAGCCAGGCTGGCAGCAGCACACAGCCTCTGGGAGAAAAACCCTGCAAAGATTTGGCATCCCTGGGCCATCCGGCAGGTACTGATGGATACAGTGTGCTCCATCCCCCTGGTACAGACAGCCAGGGTACCTCTGAGGTCCCCTGCCCCGGTCTGGCAGGAGAAGGGGCTGTCTCTGCCACCAACACAGAGCTGCCTTGGGCTGTGGCAGAGAGATGAGCTCCAGAGGAATGGCAGGAAGGTTTAAGCTGCCCTGCTCACTTCCTTCTTCCTCTCCTGGTGCAGCATCCTTTCTCAGAGAACAGTACCCAGCATATTACCAAACATACCAGGATCTCTGGAGGAACAGCTGGGCAATGTCATGAGCCGTTTCCTAGAGCCCAAGCCAAGGTTTGCTGCAGCACAAACAGGCTGGAGCAGACTGACAGCCTGTCTGTCCATCACTGGCTGTCCAACACTCCCAAGGAAGTCATCACACACTTGCTGTGGTGAACTGCAGCCCTGTCCTGCAGCTCTTGGTCTGAAGCAGGACATGCCTGTCCCTTGTCTCCTTCCCTCTCTGGCCTGTTCCAAGTGCCAAAGTCTTCCTGAATCTTACCAAGCTCTTGCCTCCAGTTTTGTGCTGGAGCCTCCTCAGCCTTCCTCCCTGGCATCCCTTCAGGTAACTAGACACAGCCTCACACTCCCAGCCCTGCTGTGCTTGTGGCCTGGCCCATCATGTCCAGAACTGAACTTGGTGTATGGCAAATGTGAGAACCTGACCAGTTTAGTCCAGTTTCATCACCCTCCTGGCCATCTGGTCCTTGGTATGCCCTCTCTTGTACCCTCTCTGTGGTAAAAACACCGCATAGGGTATTTTTTATTTCATCAACTACAGGTCCTGCATCTTGTCCAGGTGGAACATGATGCTCCTCAGATGTGCTGATGGGCTCCAGCTTGTTCAGGCAGGGTAAGGAGGAACTTTGTGAGGAAGGCTAGCAAGGGCTGGTCTGACAGACCTCTCCTTAGTGACACAGGCTTTGTAAGACCCACCAGCCAAGGTCGAGGCAGCAGCAGACAGAGACATTTCCTGTGAGCAGGGCACTGGGAGCACACTGTGGCCAAGTTTTCGAGCACATGGCTGGGTTAACCAGCTGGCCCCCATCAGTGTTTGATTTCAGCACGGAGCAGAGATGAGGAGCTGACTTCTGAGTGATTCACTGAGAGCATATCAAAGCAACCCAGGCTTGCCCTCTGCCTCACTGGGAGGCGTGGAGTGTTCAGAGCATCTCCTGGTTTCCATCCCTCCATGTGTCTGAGGACACTGGGGTCTGGACCCTGCACACGATCTGCTGCTCCCCTGCCATGCCCTCATCTGGGTTCACGTGTCTTCTCCTCATTCCCCCATGTCTGAAGTCAGTCACAGTTGGTTGTCTCAGCATCCTGTAGACTCAGCATCCCCAGAATGGCTTTGTGTGTGCTCAGCAAGGCATCCATCACTCTACACTGACACCTCACTCCTTCTCCCCTGACCTCCCTCTCCATCAGTTGTCCTTCAGTTGCTCCCTGGCTTTGCTTGCTTCCCCAGCAGAGCTGAGCTGGGTCATCCCTCCTGTGAGCAGTCAAGGGTTGGGCCAGCACAACCAAAATGTTCAGCAGCACCTTTGACAAATTATGTCACCCTTGGAGACTGCTGCAAGCCAGCCAGAGGAACTGGTTCCGCTCAGCAGCGGAGATCTGCAGGCTGCACTCAAAGACTGTCCATGGGGCTGCAGAGATGTTCACTACCTGAACTTCCAGGCAGAGGAAACCTGAAAAAGAAGGGCCTTTGTGTGCCCAGGGTGGTGGCTTTTGGCTCCAACCAGACATTGCTCAAACAGTGCCACGGGCCAAGTCCCAAACTCAAGAAAACTCCTTGATTCCAATCAGTTCCTTCTGGATTTGGAGAGGAGAAGGCTCTGGGGGGACCTTATAGTGGCCTTCCAATCCCTGAAAGGTGCCTGTAGGAAAGCTGGGGAAGAACTGTTCCCAAGGGCATGGAGTGATAGGATGAGGGGTGATGGGTTTAAACTGGAAAAGGAGAGATTTAGGTTGGATATTAGGAAAGAATTCTTTACTCTGAGGATGGTGAGACACTGGCATAGGTTGCCCAGAGAGGTGGTGGAGGCCCCATCCCTGGAGACATTCAAGGTCAGGCTTGATGAGGCTCTGAGCAACCTGCTCTAGTGAAGATGTCCCTGCTCACTGCAGGGCATAGGACTAAATGGCCTTGGAAGGTTCCTTCCAGCCTAACACATTCCATGACTCTATGATTTGGTTCTGCTTTCTTCTCCCTAAATGACTGCTCCTCTCAGAGAACTGACCTCCCCCACAGCATCCTGCCACTGTCTTCACAGGGATGGAAGAGACCCTGACTTCTCAACCCTGATACTCTGCTGCTGCTCTGTAGAGCATTGAGGGGACTCTGTGGATGTCTCTGTCTCTCCTGACAACCCCATCCCCTCCCTGCCATGGGGACAGCCCCCTCACATCCTCCCTCCTCTCTCCCTAACCTGGGCTAGGGCCCCTCAGGCTCACAGCACAGGCATCCCTGAGCATGGCAAAATCCCCTCAGATTGCTGCCCCACTTCCCCCAGGTCTCTGCCCCAGCTCTTTGCAGTGTCTCTGCCTCTGTCCTGCCTGCTCAGCACACAGCCCATGTCCAGGTTTCTCCTGACGGTTTCAAAGCTGTGCTCAGTCTTCATCTTCGGCCTTTCTCCAGGTCTCCACAGAGTCAGTCACACTGGCTTAGAAAGCTGTTTCCTCAGAGCTTCTCTGATGTCCTTCTCTGGCTTTCTGCCTGCCTTCCTCATCGCTGCTCCTCTGCCTCTTCCTCGTGCTCACACCCCTCTACTGCTGGATGCTCACAGCATCCCGTCCTTCAGCCCTTTCTGCTCTCCTTTCACACATTAGCTCTGGGTAATCTCCACCACCCACTATCTCCAACCGCTATCTCTATGGTGACTCTCAGATCTACCGTGCTGTGCCAGACTTGTCTCTTTCCTTCCACAAGAATCAGCCAGCCCAGCTGACATTTCCTGCTGGGGCTCCAGCCCATCAGCCCAATTCCAGCACAGCGAGAGCAGAGCAGAGCACATCACCCCTCACTGAGGCCTTTCCCCGCCTCCCCGCTGGAGATTACCCCATCCAACAGGATACATGTCCAGTGATACCTCCCCAAGAGAAGATGCCAGCACAAAAAATTGCTCCTGGACTGAAAGGTTCCCACCAGCAGCCCCCGAGCAGACATGAGGGCTGTGCTGCCCTGCTTTGCATCCCCTTGACCTTAGCTCCTGCATCCCAGTTCTGCCTGAGCCCCCTCACTGCTTCCAGCCAAAGCCCTTTGAGTGAATTCTTCCAGCCAACTCGTTGGGCTCACGTGTGCTGCTGTTTGACTGCCACTGCCCTCTTTCCAGCAGCGGCCACGTCAACACATCACACTGGTCCCTGGGAAGGTTATTCCCCCTTTGCCTCGAATGCATGCGCTCTTGCTGCACCCCCTTGATGTCCCCTCCTTCATCACCAGGAATGGGAGCCGTTTCTCTTCACTGGGAAAGGCCTCCACAGCTGCCCAAAGCTTTTCTGCCATTGTCCAGGTCCCCTCTTGACTCCTCTACGCCTGAGGAAGGAGGTTTGGGGCTGTTTTGCAGACAAACCTCCCCAGTTGCCCTTCCTTTCCAGTAGCCCTCCCTATCCCATCATGTTATTCCTCCACATGAGCCCTGCTCATTGCCAACCAAACACATGAGAGGGAGGGTGCCATCCTGCCAGGGCTGCTCTGCACCCCCACCCCAGGCACTGCACCTGGCTGTAGACTTCTCAGGCCACCCAGATGCTTTCTGAGGAGGACACACACACACACACACACACAAGGCAAAATCAGCAAGGAACCTAATTTTTCATGCCTTCATCTTCATTTCCTCCCAGGCAGTCGGGGCTGGCATAAGGCTCAGGAGGGCTGTAGGACAGGCAGGAATGATGGAAAAGGCCCTGCCCCTCAAAGCCAGAAGATCCCAGCCTGGCTGCCATCCCGAAGCCGCCTTCCCTTTGGCAGGTGAGATGTGTTTTGCCTCTGCAGCAGCCTGGTGCCTTTCGAAGTACGCCAGTCACTCAGCTCCTGCTCGCCCTCGTCCCCACGCCTCCAGGCCCCGCTCTCCATCACTGACAAAGAAACCACCCAAATTCAGTTTGAGAAGAACCCCCCCCTTTTGAAGCTGATAAGCATTCAGAGAGGGATTCCAGTAGCACACGGGCAGCCGTCACTGCCCTGCAAAGGGAGCCAGGCACCCTTGAAACTTGGGAAAGGAAAATGCCTGGGCTGAGAAAGACTTTAGAGGGTGCAGAGAGCACTGTGGGGCTCGTTGTTCCTCTCTACTTGGTCCTTTCCCCTTAGGGATGAACTGAATGGTCAATTCTGTATTCAGGGCTGTGGAGGCAGCTGCACTTTTGCTGAATCTGCTACAGGAAGGGAAAAAAAAAAAATCTGTATATTTCCATTTTCCTTAGAGAATGAGGCTTCTTCCCCAGAAAGCCAAGTCCTCCATTCCCAAAAGCATTAGGGCAAAGTGGTGAGAAAAGAACTGGGGTAGCTGCTCAGAGCATCTTGTACAGATCCCCCTGGCCTGACTCCAGGTAGGGACTGGAGGTGCACAGTGGCTGCAGCCTGGCTCACTGGACACCTCACTTTCTCATGGGGCAGCCCTGCTCAGGCCTGGTCCTGGACTAGGTAAATCACAGATACCTGAGCTGCCACAGCCAAGCTGTGAAGCATCACAGGTGGAAGCCCAAGAGCTCTTGCTCAACATCCTGCGTGGAGCCATCTGCTCAGGGTACCTAACAGCTCCCGCTTGTCCTGCACACGCCTCAGAGGGGACATGAGTGGAGGGGCTGTTCTCCCAGCCAGGTTCCTCTGCTCTCCCCAGGAGAGGACAACAGGGCTCAGGCAGGCTGGGCAGGGGAACACCCACCTTCTGCCCAGTTCGGAGCAAAGCTTCCTCAGAAGATCAGGGAAGGTGTGAGGAGTAAGCATGCTCCAACCCATGGCAAGCTGGTGCCTAGGAAGGCACCTGTGCAGCAGAGTGTCTAAAATCCATGGGCAAAAGAAGGGAAGTGACCAGTTGAGCCTAATTTGTGCAAGGCTGTAAATGAAAATCGCTGTGGCAGATGGTCAGTGGATTATTTTCCAAAGGGTTAAGCAAGACCCAGATTAGGAAACTTTAATGTGGTGTGCAGGACATCATCCTGGGGCTCTGGACACATGGACCCCAGTGCCTTTTGAGGGGGTCCTGGCTGCGTGGGGGGTGGACGAGGCCTGTCCGAGGAGGGCAAAGCTGGGAGGTTGCAAGGGCAGAAGTGGGGCCGAGAGCACGGGCTTTGCACTCTGGCTTGGCGGCTCCCTGAGCTTCCCACAGCCTTAAAGCCGAGCTCCCGGCTGGCGACCCCCCGGCTGGTGTCGGCCCTGACTCGGCAGAGGAGGGCATTTCGGGTTTGCTGGGGGCTCCTGACACCGCTCCGCTGTGCCCACCGCCCGCGTCCCCCAGGCTTTTGCTCGCCCTCACAGCACCCCCGGGGGCCCCGCCGGGGTGCTGTGCCGGGCTGGATGGAGGGTGCTGTGCCGGCCCCGCTCCGCTCCCTGCCCTGATTTACTTGTGGCAATCCCAGAGTCTTCTGCAGATCCAGCTCTGGTTTTGGGGGCAGCCATCTCCCTCTCCCTCTCCCTCTCTCTCTCTCTCTCTCTTTCCTCTTCCCTCCTTCTGCTCTCCTTCCTCCTCCTCTCCCTCCCTCCTCTCCGCACTGTACTCTCCGGGGGCTCTGGGTACCGCTGCAGCATCACTAGCCACCTCCATCCAGGAGGCTGGGAGCGCGGGGCGGAAGGGGAGGGCTGCGGGGGACAAGCTGAATGAATGGGCATCGCCTCGGTGCTGCTGGAGCCTCCGCATAGGGGCGAGGCGGCCGGACCGCGCCGCGGGCAGGGGGGCAGCGGCGGCCGGGGCCGGGGCCGGGGCCGGGGCTGGGCCGGGCCGGGGCGAGCCGAGCCGGGCCCCCCGCCGAGCCCGCCGCCGCCGGGGCGCTGCGAGGAGCGGGCGCTGCCCCGCCGCGGGACCGCCGCGGATCGAGGTGAGCGGGCGGGCCGGGGGGCAAGCGGAGGGGCGGGGGCGGGGTGGGGGCTCGACCCGCGGCCGCTCCCGGGAGCCGCGCCGGGCCCGGCCCGACGGGGCGCGCTGCGGGGCTGGGGGCCGCGGCGGGAGGAAGGGGAGCGGGGCGGGGGGCGCAGCCCCGGGATGGAGCAGGGCGGGGGGGCGGTGCGGAGCCGGCCGGGCTCGATGGCGCTGGGGCCGGGCTCGGTGGGGCCGGGGCTGGGCTGGACGGCGCGAGCCGGGCCGGGCGCTGCGGGGCCGGGGTGGATGGTGCTGGGGCCGGGCACCGAGGAGTTAAGCGGCTGCGGACCCATCGCTCGCGTGTTTGTGTGTGTGTGTGTGCGTGTGTGTGTGCGGGGGGGGGGGTCCAGCACCCACGGGGGGCGTGTCCCGTCATACCCCACGGGTGTCGGTGCGCAGGGCGAGCCCAGGGCAGCGGCAGCCGCCGTGTGCGGGTGCTGCCCGCAGCGCGCCGGGGCTGCGCAGGCTGGGGGCGAGAGCGCGGCGAAGCCCGGCCCCGCCGCGGCCGCCCCGCAGCCACGCTGCGCTGCCATGTGCGGGAGCCCGTGGCTGAGCGTCTGCGGGGGTGTGCGGGGGGACCCGCTGCCGAGCGGAGCCGGCGTGCGCGCTGCTGCCGGGGCGGCGGGTCCGCGGTGCGGTGCGGGGCGCGGCGCGTGGCCCCGTTCCCGCGTGCGTGCCAACCGCATTGGGCTCGTGTGCGGGAGCGACCCCGGCCGGCGCGCGCGTGTGCGCGTCCTGCTGCGGGCGTGTGCGGGGCGCGCGCGCGCGCGTGTGCCCGTGTGTGTGTGCGTGCCTCGGGCGGGGGATGCGGAGCCTGCGCGTGTGCGCTGCGGGGCGCGTGCGTGTGTGCGTGCGGCCGGGCTGCGGGGGTGTGCGGGGAACGCACACACGCGTGACGGAGGGAGCGGGCGCGCGTGGGGGCAGCGGGGAGGGCGCGGGGGGTCCGGAAGCACCCGTGTGGCCGCTCCCCAACATCCCCACCCCGCATCCCGCGGGAGCCCCGGGTGTCTCCGGGAAGGGGGGGGGGGCCGCCGGCTGCGGTGTGTACGTGTGCCGAGCAGGAGAAGGCAGCGCTCACTCCCCGCATCCCTCGGGCCCCCGACCGCCCCTCTCTCGCCTCTCCCCCTCTCCTCTCAGCTCAGCCCAGCGCGGCCCCAGCTCAGCCCAGTCCAGCGTGGCTCAGCCCAGTGCAGCCCAGCCATGCTGTGTGGTGCCTGGCTGCAGGCAGAGCTGCCTGCCCAAATCTCACCTGCTGCCCAGCTGGTCTTGCCCCAGTCAAGGTGTTTGGCTGTGCACGGATGGCACAGAGCCAGGGGGAGACACACCTGGCCGTGCCCTCCACTCGCAGGCCCTGCAGACGCAGCCATCGGGCAGGGTCCCTGCACCCCTCTGGCTCTGGCAATGGTGTGGATCAGCCCCGAGGCTCTGACTGGGTCATTAGACTTTTGGAGGTGCCCACAAGTACCCCCCACACACATGCTGGGCCACTCCACAGGAGAGAGATGCCACGGAGCAAAGACCACCCCCGGCCTTGGCCGTGACATGGTTCGGATGCCCCATCCCGGGATGAGGCCTGGACAGGAGCAGGATTTAGAGCCACGTTGCCATCATTTCCATTGGAGTCTGGCACCAGCATGGCTTGGAGGATCGGAGCTTTGCTGACCTTCCTGACCCCGTGCCACCATCCTGGCATGGGGCTGGCACCTGCTGCAGCGTGAGCAGACGTGTCCCTGGCAGCCTGCAGGACCCAGGGCTCTCAAAATGGACTCTGAGAGCCTCACAGATCTGCCTCCCACTGCTTCTCCTCTGAGGAAGCACAAAGCAGAGCCAGCCCAGAGGCTTCCTGCAGGAAGCCAACGCCTGGCCAGAGCTGCCACTCCTGAGACACGGCGCTGTCGGTAGGAAAACGGGGCTTTTCCAGATGTGGGCTCAGCCCTGGTGTGTGCAGGGCC